>MU227014.1:1329290-1359737 GCA_018584345.1 Thuja plicata
TGTTGGTATTGGTGGACTGGGCAGAGATAGTAGGGGAGATGTTCAGTTTATATTTTCAGTTTATAAAGGTCATCACACTAACAACCTGATGGAGGCCATTGCTATCTTGTATGCTGTGGAGCGTGCTTGTGACCTTGGATGGCGAAGGCTTATCTGTGAATTTGACTCGCAGGTGGTGATTCGCCTATTGACTCAACCGCATTCTGAGGATGTTAGCTGATTCGCCTAGGTGTTGCTGATTGTTTGGCCAAATGGGCCTCTGATTATATGTTTGCTTGGAACATTGTAAATATGGCTCAATTACCTCCGGGCCTATCTCATCAATTAGATCAGTTAGTGGATCTTGATAGGGCTGTTTGACGCCTTTTGTCTGTAGTTCTTCCTGTTTGAATAAATTTTCACCCCTCTTTTATTTCAAACTATTAATAATCTAATTTAATTTAATCTGAAAAATACAGGACATGACAATTTCTTTAACTATCCTAGGTTTATTATGGGCAATCTTGCTTAGTTGTTGACTTGTATATGTGTCACATTGTCAGGGGCATCTTCATTCACCCACGTGTATGTCACATTCATTGGAAGAGTCTCCTATTATTAGCAAGTTATGTTTTAATTGGACTCCACAGTGGCTCACTTAGTGATTCACCTAGTTGTCATGTTAGGACTCTTGTAACGCATTTCTTATAAATACTCTTCTCATTCTCATGTTTAGAGGGGTTGAAGGAATGACCTTATTTGCATTGTAATCTTGCACTTGTGGATTACAACATCTTATTCTATATATTTTTATTCTGTTTATTTGTTGGAATAGTTAATGTTTTTGCTTCATGCAATAGCTATGGTAATGTGCTTAGTTCACCTAGATTGTGGGTCTCATGTTCTGATCTCACTCATTGTCAAATTTTACATGGTATCAAAGCCATTGGGTGAGAAGAAGCTTGTTCATGTCCAAAAAAGAACAAAGGTTTCAAGAGACTTGTGTTGGCAAAAGGCATCTTTGGGGCATCTTGGTGTAAATTTGATGCTTCTATTGCATCTGCAATGTTCAAACACCTTAAGAATGCATAATATTTTGCATATCTATTTAACGATCCTAGGTTTATTATTCATAAAACAGGCTTGATTATTCATAAAATAGGCTTGCTTGGGTGTTGAATTCTATGTGTGCTGCATTGTGAGGAGCATTTTTTCTCACCCGCATGTGTCACGTTCATAGAAACTCCTAATTTTAGCAAGTTATGCTTTACTCAGTATTAATCATAGTGACTCACTTAGTTGTCATATGTTAGGACTCTTGTTGAGTCTTTCTTATAATTACCCTTCTCATTTCATATTTAGAGGGATTGAAGGAATGGGAATAGTTGCATTGTAATCTTGCACTTGTGGGATACTACACTGTATTCGACAAATTCTTGTTTTGTTTCTATGTTTGAACAACTAATATCTTTGCTCGACCTGATAGCTATAGTAACACAGAATTCACCTAGATCATGGGTCTAATGTTTTACTTTTAACCAGAGGTGAATCTTATTGCTACAAATCAAAATTCCATTGAAAAGCAATATTTGATAATCAGAATATCTCAATTATGGACAAGTTCATCAAATTAAGTATAAACATATCCATAGAAAAATCCAACATGTGATAAATCACACTTTCACATGCATAAAAACATATAAATTGTGATGTTCAAGTGATGGATCAAGTGTTGGCAATATTTTCATTGATTTCAAAGATGTCATAGAGAGAAGGATATATTTTTTATGAAGAAATTAGATCACACTAATACATTCTTTGATTCCTTGTTGATTGAACTGATTGAAGACATCAATCCCTTGGTGAATGCTGGCTGCCCTCCTTAATATAGGTGCCCAAGATAGCAATTAAAAATTAAAGTCTAAATGTGGCCGACCTGTTTTGGAAAGGCATGAAGAAATCTAAATGTGGATGACCTGTTATGAAAAAGGCATGAAGAAATCTGGCCAACATTGCATTGGCTAAAACACCCTTAAGAAATTAAAAATAAAATATCTTATTCCACATGTGGCCAACATGGTTGGAAGGTCACATATATTTGTTGAAGGGACATTTAGCAAGGTATAAATAGAAGGTGGTTTGAGGTTTATTTGTCAAGCAACCAACAAATATCTTTCCTATTCATAGCAGAATTAAGAGCAGATGTTAAACAGGTTTATGAGCAGATACAAAGGGAGTTTATGAGTAGAGTCTTAGAGCATATTCTAGCAGACCTTAATGCATATTGGAGCAGACTTTCAAGACAGATCTATAGTAGATTTTGGAAGTGATCAAAGGAAGATTTTGTGAAGGGTTTATGAGCAAATATATAAGAATTATGAGCAAATGTGAGGCAGATTTAAGGTAGAATTATGAAGCATTTTTTAGCAGACTTGTGAACCAAATTGGTGCAGATCTGAAGGAGACTTATGAGCAGAAATTGTAGCAAATTAGTGAGCAGTATTTAAGAGCAAGAAGAGCTTGTGAAGGCAAATTAGATGTCCATTATCTGTTGAAGAAGCAACATCCTAAAGATGGAGGTTATTACTTTGGAAGTTGCTGCTTCCCAAAAGGAGAGATTAGTGTCTCTTGCTGAGTTGGTGCTCAGTGGTGGGGATTGGTGTTTCTAGTGGGTTGGTGCCCATGAATCATCAATTGAGGGGATTGGTATCTCCAATGGGTTGGTACCTACAAAGTTCATAATAAGAGTTTTATTTACATAATATTTTTCTGTGGTTTTCTCCTGTAAGGGTTTTGATGTAAATCATGTGTTTGTTTTGTGTTCCTTATTGCTAGATCTTGCATGTGTGTTATTCCTGTGGATGATTAAGTATTGCAGCTCTGGTTGTTATAGCTTTGGAAAAGTAAAAGTTTGTTATATTGATCCCCCTCCACCCCTTTGGCCCCCACTTAGTATAATTGAATGCTTGATATAAAAAAGAGCATAATTCTAGGTGGGGCATTTCTCTATGAAAATTGCAGCCATTTTCTCACTTAGTGAGGATTTTGAGCCTTGAGGATCTGTGTAATAACCACATTTTTGGGCTCTCTTGATCGAAATAGGGCAGGAAACAACTAAGAGGGGGGAGGGGGGTGAATCAGCTGTCTCAAAACTTATCTTAACTTCACAAAACTTTAACCTTAATCTCAGATTTGATAAATAAACATGCAAGCACGGATCCACAACACATAATACCAAGATTTTTATCGTGGAAACCCGGTCAAGGGAAAAACCACGGTGGGGATGAACCCACAAATTAAAATACTCTGTTAGAAGTATTATACCTTGTTAGGAGTATAACAATGGGCATTTAGGCACACTGCCTACAACTCACTACTCAAATACAAAAAGGCTTACTGCCCAGGGAAGGCTCATTACCTTGCAACAAATTGGATTACATCCACAAATCATGAACTGTAAAATAGCATCTTCATCATGCCTGGATCAGTTCCATTGAAGCACAAAACAACTTTCTTTTCCACACCTATTCTCTGCCTTCAAAAGATATATACCTTCAGCTCATACCCATATCCACAACCACAACCACAACCACTCATCCACGTCCTCAACCACACTCGAATACAAAATCATTACATTTAGTTATACATATCATCAACCTTGGAAAAATCAACAATGTCGGCCAAACACTCTCCATCAAATTACAAAAATAATCATCCACGATACAATAATAAATGTGAACCAAGCAATGTCGGCCAAGACATAGCACGGACCAAAATCTTCATCCTTGAACAAAATACGCCTCCAAGAATTACGTCTCGAACATCTGCAACACGCTACAATCATTAGGCTGGCCAAGAACATGAAGAACATCAATACACCGACTAAAATCACCAAATGCAAGCACAACGACCAACGCGGACCAACAACACAAGAAGCACACGATCTAGAAACATCCACAAGCATCATGAATTACCACAACAACATTCGCGACAACACAAATTCTGGAATCAACATCTTTATATCATCACTCAGGAATACTCACAACAATGAGTGCCGATCTTGAAAAATAGCTTGCGGGCCTCCAAATAACGAACCAATTGAGTTGTGGACACATCAATGTCCCAAACACGCTACCAGAACCGCGAAGCAAAATATTTCAACGTGGAGCAATGCAGATCAAAATACTGTCACTCTGTCACCTCTGAACAACTAAAAATCAGTCACAATACAAATGCACATAACTCACTCAAATCTTCATGCGGACCTCTAAAAGTTGAACAAAATCAACTCCAGACAATCCAAAACATTCTCTGAAATCCACAAACTCTGATCTTCAATATACATGCAACACCTGAACAAATGAACTCACTGAACTTTACGGCAATATTGTCTCAAACAGAGAAATATGTTGACCTCAATGACAACACACCTCAAACACATATTTGCATATTATTCCAACAATCTCCCCCTTTGGCATTGATGGCAACATATGATGTGAAAACAATCAATATCAACGAAATCAATAGCTCCCCCTTAGATTTTGCACACAACTCTAAATGACTCTCTCCCAATACTTCACCAGTTTTTCACATGAATCTCTCCCCCTTAGATTTTGCACACAACTCTTCATGACTCTCTCTCCCAATACTTCACCAGTTTTTCACATGAATCTCTCTCCCCCTTTGACATCAATGACAAAGCACATATTTGTCAAACACTGAATCTTTCTCCAAAATTGAAAATCTGACTCTCAAAACACAAATCTGACTACTCCCCCTGAGAAGTAGCCACCAATCATCAATTCGAACCACAGGATATGTCTGTAAATGCATTGGACTGATGAATACCAATGCACCTTAGTTCTGATCAGGAGGGGCAATTACCCCTAGCTTCCCGCTGAGACACTCAAAAGTGTCTTTAGGCAAAGGCTTCGTGAAAATATCCACAATCTGTTCTTTGGTAGGCACATACTTTAATTTGACTTCTTTCTCATTAACCTTCTCTCTCCAAAAGTGAAACTTGATTGATATATGTTTAGTCTTTGAATGTAGCACTGGATTCTTAGAACTGTTAATTGCACTTGAATTGTCACATTAGATAGCAATAGGTTCATCATATACTACTCTGATATCTTTCAACATCTGCTTCATCCATACCACCTGAGTACAATTGATTGCAACAACAACATATTCTGCCTCTGCAGTAGATTGAGAAGTACAATTCTGCTTTTTGGTCAACCAAGAAACCAATCTTTTCCCAAGAAAAATGCACCACCACTAGTACTCTTCTTGTCATCCACATTTCCTGCCCAATCAGCATTAGTAAAGGCACTCGAAGTAAAATCATCTTTAGGATACCATAAACCATAATCAGCTGTCCCTTTCAAATATCTGAAAATTCTTTTAACAACAACACGAGATTCTTTAGGATCTGCTTGAAATCTAGCAACAATGCGAACTACACTCATGATATCAGGTTGGTTTGGTTTGAGTCAAATATAGCAATCCACCTATCATAGATCTGTATTTGGTCTAATTTGCCTTAGGCGAGTCATCATCTTAAGTCAACTTACATACGGTCACCATAGGAGTACAAACTGGTTTTGAATCTTCCATTCCAAACTCTTTCACATACTTGGACTGAGATATAAAGATTCCATTATCTACTATGTGATTTGCAAACCAAAAAATAATTTCATCTCTCCAATTATAAACATCTCAAATTCATTTTGCATTTCATCTGCAAACTCTTTGCTCAACTTATCATTCCTTCCAAAGATAATATCATCAACAAAGACTTCAACATTTAGAATATTATTATGATCAATTTTGAAATACAAATTACTATCAACAATACCTTTGTTAAATCCAAGCTTCAACAAATACTTATCCAATCTCACATACCATGCTCTTGGGGCTTGCTTCAATCCATATAAAGCTTTCTTCAACTGGCAAACCATGTCGCTTTGATCAATCAATGTAAATCCATCCGGTTGCTCAATGTATACTTCTTCCAATTCACCATTCAGGAACACTGACTTGACATCCATCAGATAGACTTTGAAATCCTTGTAAGTAGCATAAGCAAGAAACATCCTCACAACTTCAATTCTTGCCACATGAGCAAAAGTCTCCTCAAAATCAATACCTTCCATTTGTGAATATCCTTTACAATTGCTTTATTTCTGATAACTTCACCTTCATTCAATTTGTTCCGAAAAACCCATTTAGTTCCATTTACCTTTTTGTCCTAAGGTTTGGGAACAAGAATCCATATATTGTTCTGTACAATCTGATTCAATTCTTCTTCCATAGTTTTTACCCAATGTTCATCATTACAAGCTTCATTCACATCCTTAGGTTCAATCTTTGAAATCTGACAATACTCAACTCTATTTTCAGCAATTCTTCTTCTAGTTTGAACACCTTTATTTCTATCTCCTATAATCTGACTTTTTGAATGATTCAATCTTTCATACTTGGGAGTCTTAGGATTTGCTTGAATTTAAGACTTGTGTTTCTTCTTCAACACTTGCTTCTCCTGAATTCCCCAGAATGATTTGAACTTGATTATGAGTTTTAGGTTGCATTCCTTGATTTGTATTGTTGTCCTGATCATCTAAATCATATCCACAAGATCTAGATTGTCTCTTATTGCCTTCATCAACCTTGACATTTGCACTCTCAACTATCTTCCTCAATCTGTTATTGCAACATCTGTATGCCTTGCTTTTTGTTGAATAACCAAGAAAAATACCTTCATCACTTCTAGCATCAAACTTTCCTATATCTTCATCTCTTTTGATATAACATTTGCTTCCAAAGATTTTGAAATATTTAATAGTAGGAACATGACCACACCATAATTCATAATGATTCAATCTTACATACTTGAGTCTTAGGATTTGCTTGAATTTTAGACTCTTGTGTTTCTTCTTCAGAATTCCCCGGAATGATCTGAACTTGATTTTGAGTTTTAGGACGCATTTCTTGATTTGTACTGTCATCCTGATCATCTGAATCATATCTGCAAGATCTAGATTGTCTCTTATTGCCTTCATCAACCTTGACATTTGCACTCTCAACTATCTTCCTCAATCTGTTATTGTAACATCTGTATGCCTTGCTTTTTGTTTAATAACCTAGAAAAATACCGTCATCACTTCTAGCATCAAACTTTCCTATATCTTCATCTCTTTTGATATAACATTTGCTTCTAAAGATAAGAATAAGTTAATTGAAAAAAACATGGGCGAGAGTAGCAGCAACGCGCGGGCGGAGCAACAACAAAGGGGGGAGCTAGGGTTCCTGGCGGCAAGGGAACTGCGGAGGAAGGGGAGGCAGAGGGAGACGGTGGGGAAGAAGATGGGAATGAAGGGAGTGAAGAAGACAGGAAAGATGACAGCAAAGCTTGCCGTGGGGTTTGGAACCATGTCTGCAGAGCCGGTGATGGGATTAGATCCCTATCTTTATTTGAGGAGATGTTGAGATTGATGTCTGTCATGCAAGATGGATTTCATTCAGGGCCTTTGGCTGTGGGGAGAGCAGGCTTTACCTGCGTGCGGTCTTCTTGCGATTCTTTGCCTTGGCTTCTTTGTTTGAGCAGTTCTCTTGGCGGAAGAGGATGCAGTTTCAGTGTTGAAGAGATGCCCTGGGACAGAAGTGTTGTAATGATCAGATGTGTTTCGTTCCTCTTTTGGTGGCTGTTGAGAGGCAGAACTATATATGGGTTGGTTTTATCTCTTTCGGTTTTGTTGAGACGGTCTCGACTGTTCTTGTCCATCCCCTGCTCCTGGATGCTTTTTCTTGCAGGGATGGTTCTTTTCTTGGCCTTTTTTCCTCTTAGCTATACTCCTATTGAGGTGGAGTATACCCTTATTGAGGTGGGGTTCATTCCTGTGGCTTCTTGGTGGAGGGGTCTTTCTCTGCTTCAGTTTTCTTCTCCCTTACTTCCTATTAAGGTGGAAGATTCTATTGAGGTGAAGGCTCAGCCTATAGAGGTGGTCTGCGACTACTGGATGGAGATTGATTGGGGTTGCGTGGGGTCTCCTCTTTCATCTAGTCAAAGGATGGCAAGCTGGAAAAGGCTGGGGGTCAGCCCTTCGGTTTTTAAGGTGGAATTGGTAGTGAAGTGGTACCAGTTTAGGGCTGGTGGTGCTGCTTTGGAGCTGGATGATCCTCTTCGTTTTGGGTATCAGATCTGGTACCAAAGTTGTGGTAGAGGGAATCCTTGGGTCCCCTCTTTTAATGTTTTTTTTCGGTTTTTTCTTTGCTGGTTGCTGGCAAGAGCTTGCAAATGGATGTTGATAGTTTTCAAGGGCCCATCCTGAATGCTGGGTGTTTTCGATTAAGGTCAAAGGCAGGTTTTGGGGCGATGTTGCCCTATGGTGTTGGTCTTGTGGGTTCTGGGTTCCATGTCAAAACCCCGGATTTCTGTTTGGGGAGTGTCAAAACTCCAACAAACTTAATGGTGTAAGGCTTAGGCCTATTTTCTGGGCAGCAGGGGTTCTAGTGGTTTATCTTTTTTGTTGCTAATTGCTTGTATGTTTTGGGCTGTTGGTTTAAATTGTATACTCTTTAGCAACGTTTCGACTTAGCAGGGTTTCAGATTCCCGCCAAAATCTGTTTGTAAAGGGTTTCGGGGCCCCTTCAAAACTTGCTTTTACCTTAATCAAAAACATTTTCTTCCAAAGATTCTGAAATATTTAATAGTAGGAACATGACTACACCATAATTCATAAGGAGTCTTACCAGTATCACTTTTGATTTGCACCCGGTTAAGTGTGTAAACTGCAGTACTCACAACTTCTCTCCAATAAAAATGCAGAACATTTGCTTCCATCATCATTGTCATTGCAGTGTCTAGAATAGTTTTGTTTTTCCTCTCTACAACACCGTTTTGCTGTGGGGTCCGTGGAGCAGACAACTATCTCTTTATACCTTGTTCTTCACAAAATGCATAGAACTTACCGGAAGTGAATTCACCACCTCTGTCAGATCTCAGACACTTCAGATTCAAACTTGTCTCTGTCTCAACCATAGCCTTGAAAATCTTGAACTTGTCTAGGGACTCAGATTTCTCTCTCAAGAAAGTAACCCGCATCATTCTAGAATAATCATCAATCAACAACATGAAATATTTCTCCCTGAAAACTTTTCACTCTAGAAGGACCACATAAATCAGTATGAACAAGATCCAACAATCATTTTGAACAATGATTTTTACTTCTGAAAGTAGATCTAGTTTGTTTTCCCAATTGACATTCCTTGCACATAGGGTTAGCAGGTTTCTTCAACAGAGGAAGATCTCTCACAGCTTGAATAAAACTTATCTTGACAATATTATCAAAATTCACATGACACATCCTCTTATGCCACAACCAACTTTCATCAATCTGAGCAATCAAGCATCTTTTCTCAGCACTATTCAAGTGAAAGACATTACCTTTAGTTTTTGTACCTAAAGCAATCTCCACACCGGAACTTCCCAAAATTGTACACTTGCCATTCTTGAATTGCAGATCATATCCCTTGTCAACTAATTGTCCAACACTCAAAAGATTATGCTTTAAACCTTCAACATACAAAACATCATTAGTATTGTTCTTACCATCAAGAGTAATGGATCCTCTGCCACGGATTAAACAAGGTGTATCATCTCCAAACCTTACAACGCCACCATCATACCTTTCCAAACTTACAAACTTGCTCTTATCACCTACTATATGATGTGAACATCCACTGTCAATTACCCATTCATATTTCTCTTCAACTTGTGCGACTAAAGCTCTTTACTCATTCATGTAGCTAGTAGAGTCAGGATCATCTTCTTCTTTGATAGCAATAAATACCCATTCACTGTCACTTGTACCATCCTTATCAGATTCATCATCTGTCACACCTTCATCAACAACATAATAACATCTCTTCCAGAAATCTAGGCTTCTTAGGTTTAAACTTAGGAACTCTTTCCGAACACCTTGATGCAAAATAACCAATCCTATTGCAAGAAAAACATTTAATAGGCAACTTTCCTTCATACTTACCAGCACCTTTGGGCAATCACTTCGCAATAAGGGCTTCAAGCTTTTGAAGCTCACGCTCTTCATCTTCAACGTCTTTCATCTCCTTTGCATATCTAGATGTACTTCTTGAAGAACTTTCTCTTGGATCATATCTTAGCTTATCTTTTCCAAAAATCGTAGCCTTGAATGCAGAATCTACCTTAGGAAGAGCGTCACCAAATTCACTCATCTCAAAAGCTGAAAGCTTACCAATCAACATGTCTTTGGTTACATTTGTTACAGTTTTGATCTCCTCAATAGCAACAACTTTGTGTTTGTAGGAAGGAGGTAAAGATCTAAGCACTTTAGCAACAATCTCTGATTCATCCAACTGTCCATCGACACATCTGATACTGCACACAAGCTCATTCACCTTCTGCATGTAAGAAGTAATGTTCTCATCTTTGTTCATCCTCAATGTCTCATATTTTCCTTTTAGATTCTATAACTTTGCAAGCTTCACATAAGCGTCACCTTCATACAATGTTTCCAATTTCTTCCAGATCTCATGAGTAGTCTTCAATTCCATTACATTTGTCATCTCAGTATCAGTCAAGGCACCCAACAAAGCTTCCTTAGCTCTAATATTGTATTCAGCCTGTTTTTTCTCATCAAGAGTGGTAGGAACTGCAGGAGGATTATATTGCTTCTCTGTAATCACCCAAAATTCTTCACTAATGCATCTTAAATGACACTCCATGCGACCTTTCCAAAGAGAGTAATTTGTACCATCTAATCTCGAACTATCCTTCTTGCAAACTGCCATCCCGGATCACCTCAAGCGATTAAGCTTCCCACGGAGGAAGTAGGCTCTAATAACAATTGATGGAAATAAGGCAGCAAACAACTAAGAGGGGGGGGGGGGGGGGTGGAANGGGGGGGTTGAATCAGTTGTCTCAAAACTTATATTAACTTCAAAAAACTTTAACCTTAATCCCAAATCTGATAAATAAACATGCAAGCACGGGATCCACAACACATAACACCGAGATTTTTATCGTGGGAACCCGGTCAAGGAAAAAACCACGGTGGGGATGAACCAACAAATTAAAATACTCTATTAGAAGTATTATACCCTGTTAGGAGTATTACAATGGGCATTTAGGCGCACTGCCTACAGCTCACTACTCAAATACAAAAAGGCTTACTGCCCAGGGAAGGCTCATTACCTTGCAACAAATTGGATTACATCCACAAATCATGAACCGTAAAATAGCATCTTCATCATGCCTGGATTAGTTCCATTGAAGCACAAAACAACTTTCTTTTCCACACCTATTCTCTGCCTTCAAAAGATATATACCTTCAGCTCATTTGCATATCCACAACCACAACCACTCATCCACGACCTCAACCACACTCGAATACAAAATCATTACATTTATTTATACATATCATCAACCTTGGAAAAATCAACAAAGTCGGCCAAACACTCTCCAAATTACAAAAATAATCATCCACAATACAATAATAAATGCGGACCAAGCAATGTCGGCTAAGACATAGCATGGACCAAAATCTTCATCCTCGAACACGACATGCCTCCAAGAATTACGCCTCGAACACCGGCATCACGCTACAATCATAAGGTCGACCAAGAACATGAAGAACATCAATACACCGACTGAAATCACCAAATGCGATTACAACAACCAATACAGACCAACAACACAAGAAGCACACGATCTAGAAACATCCAGAAGCATCATGAATTACCACAACATCTGCATCAACATGAATTCTGGAATCATCAGCTTCTTTATATCATCACTCGAGAATACGAACAACAATGACTGTAAATCTTGAAAAATAGCTCGCGGGCCCTCAAATCACGAACCAATTGAGTTGCGGACACACATCAATGTCCCAAACACGCTACCAGATCCGCGAAGCAAAATATTTCAATGCGGAGCAATGCAGATCAAAATATTGTCACTCTATCACCTCTGAACAATTGAAAAATCAGTCGCAACACAGATACACATAACTCACTCAAATCTTCATGTGGACCTTTGAAAGTTGAACAGAATCAACTCCAGACAATCCAAAATGTACTCTGAAATCCACAAACTCTAATCTTCATTACACGCAACACTTGAACAAATGAACTCACTGAACTTCACTGCAACACTGTCACAAACAGAGAAATATGTTGACATCAATGACAACACACCTCAAACACATATTTGCATATTATTCCAACATCTCTAGTATTGCAGTTGGCTCTAACCTTCTCAATGAGTGTCAACCTTGTCGAGGGGGTTATTTGATGTTGCCAATGAGCTCAGGTAGTCTAGAGGACACTTATGCCACGTTTCAAAGTGATTTTTGACGTTTGGTGTGTTCTCCAACATTTTTGGGGAGCATCTATTTATAGTAAGTGACCTAGTCGGGTTCGATTCTCATTATTCATCATTGGTATGATTGCAATGTAGGTAGATTTTGATTTTGATGTTTTTTGACAGTTTCTGCAACTTGGGTGTATTAATGGCTTTATTTTAATTATTTTACTAAGCTTGGTCAAATTTTGTTAAAATCTTGGAACTCGTGCAAGATGGATTTCACTTAATTTCCTTTGAATTTCATTGAATTCTATTTCATAGCCTCAATAGGGAAGTTCGATAGCTTTAAGGACAACCTCAACCCTCATAAAATCCATTGTAAAGACAACATAAGTCTACTTGGTGGAAATTCGAACATGCGAAGGTTATCTCATTTATTAATCCATTCATATTCAAAAGGGGAAATTCGACTTTGACAGGGACTATTATGTTCCTTTGAAATTTCGTTCACCTACCCATTTCTCCCAAGGGGAATTCAAACCTTACGAGGACTAAACCTTGTTATCACTTATCTAAAATCCAAGGGGAAATTCGATCTACACAAGGACAAATCTGATTCCATACTTCACTTTCTCATTCTCTCGCATTAGTCTCCAAGGCGAAAATCGACCTCCTCAGGGACAAGGGAAAATCCTATGGGTACAAGGACAATTGGGGCTATTCCTCAAGTGGAAAACATGGTCTTTCAAGGACATAGCGGAAATTTCCCAAGGACATGGTCAAGTGGAGATTTCTTATCCACAAGGACTTTCCTCATCTTGGGCCCAAAAATATTCGAAGGGTCAAACTAGTGGAAAAACCACCTGCACAAGGACAAAGGGGAAACTCTTTGTCCATGAGGACTTTCCACTCGTAACCACTCTTCAAGATTTTCTAAGTATAGAGCCAGTGGAAAAATAACTTGGACAAGGACTTTTTAGCCTTTTGACTTGGTTTTAATACCTAGGAATGGAAATTCGACTCCTATAGGGACTTCATGCATTTTTGGAGGGGGAATTCACCTCCCATCCGAATTATGCCCATTTTTGGAGTGGAAAATTTATTCTCACAAGGACTTTGTGCATTTTCTAAGTGGAAAATTGATTTTCATAAGGATTTTGCACAATTTAAGAGTGGAAAAACGATTTTCATAGGGACCTTGGACTTATCTTGCATGATTTTATCATTAACAAGTCATTTCAGAGTATTTGACTAGCTAAAATATCCCAATACTTGAAATTTTATCTCAAACCTTTACAACTTGACCCTAGTGATCCTAAATCCATTAACACTTGTTTGCACTTGCAACTTAATGACTCAAAAATTTGACCACTCCTCAACTCGTAAGCTCAGAGATGACACTTCAGCTGCCAAAAATCTACAACTATGCACGAAAAGAGGGGGTCCCCATTTGCAATGGGGCGATGGTGTGAAAAGTTCACAAAAGGACCATCGATTAAGGACCACATGAGGCCACAAAGGATAAGATCTTGTTGTTGGCCTAGGGTAGAGGATACTTGGGCACCTCATCATGTCTCCCAACATCACCCTCATTATGGTTGAGCTCCCTTGTAATCATTAAAATTTGTTGTGTAGATTTGTTGGCATGCTTTCAGCACCCTAATCTCAAAACTTCGAGATCAGGTCTCAAAAGTTTTCTCTTAATTTTTCCCCTGGCTTATGTTGAAAATGCTCTTGTAAAGTATTGTTTGTGAAAAGGCAATGTTCGGATGAACTCTTGAATCATTGAACGTAAAGTTCAGGTTCAAGTTCAATTTCAAATGCAGGTTCAAGTTCTTCAGATTCAAGTTTTCTTTGAACAAAATACAAAGTGGTTCAAACCAGTTCTGAACCACATTGTACCGGATGAACAAAGTTCGAAGTGGTTCAGCCGGTTCTCCAACAAGGTTCAAACTGCCAAGTCTGCCTCTTAGTTCAGAGATCTAACTTCAAAATTTCATCATTCAAAGTTCAAAGGAGCAGCGTCTCAGGGCAGAGAATGAGTGCAAGCATGTTGAGGAAGTGTCAAGACAGTTTTTGTGTTCCATCTTTTGTGGAATGCTTATGTAGTGATTCAAATTGATTCCAATTTCAGCTATATGGGGTACCTTTTGTATTGCCAGCGAAGTAGGAAGTGCCCAATCTCAGTTTTGGGTAAAATATCAAGGCAAATTATGAATTGAGCCTCGATATGGTTCAGGCATAACAACATCCCAAAAAGCTTTTCACAAGAGACATCTCCAACGACAGGGTAATCCAACCGTGTCAACAAACGCAGGTGTAACATTTGGTTTTTGTACATATGGAGTCAGGTGGAAGTGGTTACTGACTGCCAAGTGCCCGACAAAATGCTTATCTGAACGTAGTGACTAGTCACATTTTTAAGATCACGTAGGGTCAATCTTGTCATTCTTATGAAACACGACGAGCATAGATAATGGCTTGAAACCATACCCACAATGGCACCATGTGACTTGGTGTGATAGTGTTAGAAATCCATGCCAGAATTTTGACATAAGGCATCTCCAAATAAATTTAAAAAGAATGTAAAGATTACTGAAACAAACGTCAACGAATGTAACACATGCGGTTCAGACCATGTATGCAAATTGTTTGACAGAATGTCTGCCTAGTTGATGAGCGCCCAAAGTTTTTAGCAAGCATACCGATAATACGTGGAGATGCTACGTGGGAAACTTGGAATTAATTCTAGTCACTTGCCAAATGTCAAAGGAGTATCTAGTTATTGGTAATCACTTGAAAACAAAAAAAGGGGATGTATGGCACCACTCTGTTAGGAGAGACAAATATACACAATCTTTTTTGATTTAAGATCTATTTGACAAAGTGACAAGGTTGAATAATTATAAGAGGCTCCAGATTATCTAATAAAAGGATCGAGCATGATCTTTTTGGCAATATGCTCGAAGACATACGATGGAGATCATTCTTCAGACAGCGCATTCAAGCTTGGGTGTTCATGACATCATCAAAACTCCTAATGCTCAGACTGCATTGGTGACTCCAATAATTCGGGCTCTCTATTCGATTCATAAAATAATATATATATATATATGATAGCACTCAAATCGACAATTGAATGAGGAAGTTGGTAGGTGTTGTGGATTGCAGCTGTTTAAAGCATCAAATGGATGAGGCTCGATGAGAACGTCTGTGTACAGAGGAGCCCGCAAAGTGCCTAAATAGAAGAGGAGTGCGATTCATCTTCTAGCTCATCAAACCCCGAATCCGGGACTCTCTATGTTTGAATGGAGACCTCCAAATATTTAAGTCCCTTAAATCAGAGTGCTATGTCAAAGTCACTGCTATGAATGCATGGAGAATATTCGCAATTGATTGACGAAATGTCAATTAGTCAATGATTGCCAAATTTCTGTCGGGTGTTGATGAAGCGCCAAATGTGCCATTGCAGAGACCATATCTTTCAAACAAATCTCATAACATACCGTCCCCTCAACTTCTGTTCTCCAGCTTGCTAAATGATGGTGAATTTGGTTCAACAAGTCTAGATTAGATTCTTATTTTTCTTGGAGACCTTTGAATGGAGGAAGGGAATTGATCGAGTCATTGCGGAGCCCCCCATATCATGGAGCCCAATCCACCACCAAAACCGAATGTCAGGGTTCGCTACAGGTTTGTAAAACTCGAACCGAGAATGGTGGATCGTTTTAAGTGAACTTCAGTGGCACATAGTGTGCAGGCGTGTCACATGAAATTGGCAGCGCGTACAAAAGTGGCTCAAGAATGTTACATGAATCCCAAGCAAAATACGAAGATCCAGGTGACAACAATCCAGATTGACAGCTCACTTCATGATACTCGGTGTTGTTCGAATAACATTTGGCCACATACCAAATATATATGAGCCCCGTATGTGAAGTTTAATTAAAGAGACCATTCGACAATATTGAAAACACCAATATAATATTTAGTTCTCATAACTATATATTATATAGTATTGATAAAAGGTTTTATAAGCTCTAGAAAGATTTTGATTCTCAAGAATCATTTATAATAACCGAACAACAGGCTTGCGAAAAAAAGGATGAGAAGGAATAAGTTTTCAAGAATCAGTTACAGAAACTGAAAAAGACCGTCGAGAAGGGAGAAGATAAATATGACAAAGAAAGACAGAGCGGGGGTTCCAGTGTCGGCTTTCTGGGCGAGACTTTGTGCTACGGAGAATTTGGTGCTGGAAATAACAGAAGGACAAGGGAATGGTTTTCTGAATTTCATTGTAAGAGAAGAGGGGAAGTTAATGCATTTGTTTTTAGGAGTTTGTGTTCAGCCAGTTTTGTTCTTTGTAACCATGGCTGAGTTTTGAAGGAGTGAGGAAAATGTGATTCGAAACTTTGTGTTCCAACATTATTTCTTATATTAAATGGAATTTTGAGTCTATTTAATTATCTTCGGTACTTTTCTGCTTATAGTTTTGTTATCATGAAAGACTTTGAGTTTTATGTAACTATGCTCCTAAAGGTCAAATATATAATTTAATCGTCTTTTTCTTGCAATGGAAAAGTTCGAGAGATTGACTTTGTGCAATCTACTATTTTATTTTCGTCTTCTCTTTCTCTCTGTCCGCTTTATCAGTCTAATATCAGCATCTACGTCATAGCTATGCGTAGATGTCAAATTGCCTTTTTAGGCTTTCGGGTTAAAAACATCTATGTTTGTAAGCTGGGTAATTCATTGTAAATCTTGCACGGGGATCTGTACCCGGATAATTCAGAGGGCGCTTACGCTTTTCAATAGTGAAGTGACCCAACTGTTAGTGCAGATCAAGTCTTCTTGTTTGGGCGTTTAGGGTCAATCTGTAATCGTTTTCTTTGAAGACAAATCTGTTCACCAACAAGATTCATATGTATGTTTCCTAACCCTCGAATGGGACGTGTTTCATGAATTATATCTACATTGTATCTAATCTGGTTGCAAGATTTTTTTTAAATAGACTTATCTCACCTTATTCTTATGTAAGGATTATATTTCAAGTATATTTTGCTATTTGTTTCATTTGGATTTGTGAATTTAGGGCAAAGTATAAGTTGGTCCAAGAAAGGGACATTACATCACCTTGCAAGCTTTTTGTCCTTGTGGGCTCACACAAATCAGTGTGAACGAGTTCCAAAAGTTTTCATGTAGAATATTCCTTTGATTTGAAGCTTATCCTTGTCTGTTTCCCATATTGACATTGTTTGTAAACGGTATTTGATGGTTTTGTTATTTTTGCCTTGTCTCGTACAACTTCCCTTTTGCTAATCTTCACAATATTGTCAACATTTCGGTGTCCCGTCCTCTTGTGCCACAACCAACTTGCATCTTCTTGCCCCATGTAGCAATTTTCACTTCTGACTTCATTAAGGATGTAGGGATTCCCATCTATTCTATAGGCATCAACTATTTGTTTTCTATCTCATGATTTTGCATCCTTTGGAATGAAATGTAGAGGTGTGCCCTTCGTCACACCTTTTAATCGCACTTAGTAGATTATGCTTTAGTCCTTCAACATATAAAACATCTTTTGTTTTGGTTCTTCCATTGTCCAGACTAAGTGTACCTTTGCCTTTATGTTTGTCGTAGCATTGCCTTCCAATTTTACCGTTCCTTTATCCACCTTCAAAGAGAGTAATTTACTCTTGTCGTTAGTGGTGAGTTGAGCATCCTGTCAACATACCATTGGTTTCTCTCATCTTGAGCATGTAAATCAACTTGTACGAGCATAAAACTCTCCTTTATCTCTTGCTCCTTTTTCCAATTTTATCTGGTTCATCCTTCTTATCACAAACATCCTCTTTCTTTGAGTTACTTTTCTCGAGTCTCTTTATTTCGTCAATAGCAATTGTCGTCGGTAAGTTCTCCTTCAAGTTCTGCTATAGTGTCCTTGCTTTCACGTTTTTCATTTTCTTTGTCTTCACGTCTTGGAGCTTCTCCTTTCCTTTCCGTAGGCATGAAAATAATTTTTTCTCTTCCACTTTCTGAAAAGCTTTCATCACTTTCAGATGAGTTATTACTTCCTTGGGCATATAGGCTCGTTTCATGTCTTTGTAAACTCTTCTTGGATTTTCCTTGATTTTGCTTCTTCTTGCTATAAGGATTTTTCTTGTCTTCTCTCTTGTCATAATATATTTTTTCTTCTTCACTGCTTTCACTTCCAACCTGTTGACATTTGGCAGCATAATCTTTTTCACCTTGTCATTTTCTTCATTAAGTCTTTTGAAGCTTTTCCCATATTTCTTTTGCTGATGTGCACTGCATGACCTTGACTAATTCATTTTCGGTTAGTCCACTTAAAGTTGCATTCATAGCTTTTGCATTGTTCTTAAATGCTCTTTTTCCAGCTTGATCAGTAGGTGGAGTAGATGGTGCCACATAGCCCTTGATTGACTTTACGGAGGTATGCCTACAGAGATTAAATCACACACAGGTAACTTTGTCATGGCACACAATTTAACTCCCACCCATTGGCTAAACATAAGGAACAAAACTGACAAGGCTTCAAGCTTTCATCATAAGGTTCTTGAATGGTCTTTACAAATCAACTAAAAGTTTCATGGCTATTAAGTTTTTATGCACAATCCCAACCATTCTGTCACACTTACATTACTTTGTCAGGACAACTATATGTCTTCATCTCTGCACTGTACCTTCTTGGTCCTTAATATTACCACTTTTACCCTCTCTATCCCTATATCGCTTGTCATCCTCTTCTGACAGTCCAGACTTTCTCTGTCAATCTCAACTGTGTAATCACTCTGTGATTTTCTTATGTGTGGTTTAAACAGGTTTTGGGGATTATAATGGTTAACAATGCTTATGAAGAGCTTTAAATCTTCAAGGCAACAAAATAAATCGACAGTTCTCACATATTTTTGTCAGATTTGAAAGACTGAGAGTGACCTAAAAGAGCTTTAAATATCTTTGATGGGGATAACCAAGCTTGATAGAGCAGAGCTACTAGTGTAAAGCACATACCATTTAGAGCCTTCATATTAGGGGTTTTGAACGCATGGGGAAGGTGTGAATATGCCTCCGAAACCTCTCTGTACTCATGTAACATTCCATTCCCTTGAAAAATTAATCTGCAACATGTCCAAATCTTCTACTTTTTTCCTGTAACATGGATTATCATTGGAGCAACATGTTCTTCACACCAAGCTGGGGAAAGACTTTTTGAAATGCAAATAACTGAAAAACTCTAATCCTGTTCAGGCTACATGAGTAGAGTTTGACATTTTAAATAGGGAAAGACAATCATTTTCCCTCCTCTTTTCTCAAGCATTGAAAATAGAAAAAAATCAAAATTTACTCTTTTCCCTCTTCTCTTTTTTCAATGCTTTATCAAACCTTTATGTCTTAGAAAACATGATTTAAAATCTGTAAGGACCTATAATTAAAGCTTTACTTTGCAAATCTTTCTAACATGTCTTGGAAAACCATTTAGGCTAATGTGACAAAAATGTCAACAGTTATCAAAGCATGCCTTAAAATCATTGTTTGTGTAAAAACGAGACTTGATGTCATGGTTTATATGTTGAATTGACATTGTTAGACCTTGAGATTTGGTTTAACCTTGTTATTGTGGTTAACACCGTATCTTTGTGGTGGAGTGGGTTTATACATATTTTGTTTTCAACACAGGATTTGTGCTGATGAGGGGATTCCGCTACGAGAAATTGCACCATCTTGGTCAAATCGTCAATTATGGAAAGAAGCTTTCATTTCAAGTAAGTTCTTGAGATAGGAATTCCATAATATCAGAGCCGAGTATAATGTAATGGTTCCCTTAAGTTTTTAAAGAGACAAAATTCCGGCTAATTTATAAAATAGGAATGATGTCTACTACTGTGAAACAGAGATAGGATTTCTTAACTGTTAGTGGTGCTTTTGGCATCATCACTTTAATCATAAATAATGCTTAATGAGCTATCTTGTATTATAGTTTCCACTATATTACTTTCTTTGCATTGCATAGTTTTTATTTTTATTTCTCAATGAAACAAAATTTACATAAATTTACAAACAGAAATACATGCACACCTTAGCCATGCATGTATGCAGTTTGTACAAAAGCATCCTATATAATAGTTTTGGAGTAAAATTTTGAAAATGGTTTTTGTCCCATTTTTGTATACTACATGTAGTTCCATAAACTAGAACCCAAGGACTTGTGTTACTACATATTATTTGCAATACATCTTTGAGGCACTGTCAATACTTCTTTATTTTAATTTTTTGCATTACATCTTGAGGCTTTTAGTGATTCTAGCAAATCCTTCTTGTATTATTTTTTAACATACATTATCTTTCACTTTATGTTTCCAATAAGAAGATAAGGGTGTCTGACTAAGATTTATCTTCCCCTTGGTTGTTTTTCTGCAGATAGTCTGAGATTGGTGCAACATGTTGAGTCAATTCAAGCACCCTATTCATGGAGTCAACTACTTCATGCTAAAAGTTGGAAAGAAGTCTCATGGAAAGCTACGGACTTGGAGGTATGCAGAAAGTTCCTTAAGAATTGTTATTCCAGGTATATGCATGCTTATGTGTATCATGTGCGGGGAAGGATTATGAGTATATTTCTCAGACATCCTGCTAGTTTCTTGTCAAAATCAGTGTTTCATGACACAACTTTAATGGGTGATATTGGTTTTGTGATGGTTTGCAACAGGGTCCTGGAATTGCAACTCAAAAAATACAGGTGTGCAATAAGTGGTTCAGCTTTATTATAGATCGAAAGAATTTCACTCATTTTGCATTGGATTTTTTAATCTGTGCTCAAGGATTAGTTTAAGCTTTATATATCTTGCTTGCAGAAACTTGTACTAGAACACGCAATGTCAGGAGGGTTATCAGTTTAGAGATGTGGTGAAGCAGAGTTGCGTGATGAATTGCACCCAGAAAGAGATTAGAGTTTATCCATTTGGCTGGCCTCTTGAGAACTTATTATGTGTCATATATATATATATTGAAGATGAGGCTTAAATCTCCGAGGATGATAATGGGAGGCTTCTTTTGTGCTCTTAAATGAAGTAGAAGCAGCAGCATTGCTGCAGTGTGTATTTGTAGATCAAGATTTGTGATGATACATCCAGATTGCTAGTGAGAACATATCAATTTATGGGAACTGTTATTATATCCACAGGTTTGTTTGACAGTTTTTTCAATTGTTTCACCTGTTAAGAGTCGCATAAAAGCTTGTTCTTCCAATTTCTACCGGATTTTCGACGGGATTCTCTTACATTCTACAAGACACGGTTCCAGTTAATTGTGAACATAAATTTTGTTGAGCTGGGTCTCAATCCAGTTGAAATTAATTAAAATGTAAATTGATATCCATTTTCATAGTGTAGGGAAATAAAACCACCCTATATAAATATCTAGTGTAAGTAAATGGAAATAAGCAATAATAAACAAGTTGTTGCACACTGAAGTGCAATGGGCATTCTGATAGGGACTCATTACTTAAGGCAACCTCCAGTTTGTTTGAAATTTGTACATTGAACTAATTTAGTGTTCTATGCAATAGAAATATCAATTACAACATTCTATCAATTCAATTTTGTAATGTGAATACTGCAAGCAATTCAACGTAGTATTATTAGAGCATAGCATAGAGATGTGTCATTGACATTGTGCAGAGACAATCCTCTTCTTACTCCCAAATGGTCATATATGCGTAGTATTGCATGCTTGCAATCTGCCAGTACAAGAAGGTAGGGAGCATGCGGAGATCAGCTAGGCATTGAATCTGTGATGTTGCAGTGAATGTTAGTCCCTGGTGGTCTGTATTGCCAATGTTGATGGTGCTCACTCAAGCGTTAGCCCCAGAGCTTTACAGGTAATCAAAAAGATTGCATGATTTGTGGATCATATATGCCCCAAGTTGGGCTCCTGTAACATAAGAACTTGACCATGACAAAGAGTAGGCGACTAGGTGGCTTACTCTTGCTTTTTTAGAGAATATTGAGAAATCCATGCTTTTTTAGAGAATAGTGAGAAATTTTCCAAGTGCATCGCTAATGAGTTCTATTGCAATAAAATTATAAATCACATTCTTGACATTCATCCCTTGATTATTCAGGTGATACACTAGGTACAATGATTTTGTTGATCATCTCAATTTGTCCCATTTCATTTTTTCCTTTTCTGGATGAAGAGTTGCTATTGACATTTTCCATTGTGATTGTATATATTTTTGTGTGTACCAAATCTAGAACTGTTTATTTCTGATATTAGTGTTTTCAACAATTATGTAGATGTTCTGAAGTTTGCTATATTTATAGTTATGGTCTATTTCGATTTTTCGTCTTTCTTTTTCATATATATTGTTTAGTATGGTTGTCCCCTGTATTTCCATTTAGTAGGCTTTCAAGGGTACTTGCAGTCATTTCCTTTTGTAATCCCTCTTTTTCTCATTGTCCTACTTTCGTGTCTTCCAAAATGGCGATCGGATTCATTGGAACACAGTGTAAAAGGGTTGAATTAATGCATTTTACGGACATAGTAAAGGGATCCTACATTTATTTTAATGCACTTTATTTTCCTGCCTTTCTTGCTGTGCCTTTTATCATCAATTTTAACCGAATATAATGCTGGGAAGAAAAGTTCTTTGATGCTGGAACTCAAGAGATGGATATTGTAAATGTTGTTGGTTAGATAGTTTTCCCCAACTCAAATTGGCTTGATCGCCCAACTCCCTCTTCTTGCTTGGTGCTGATATATATAAGGCAAACGGATAAGCTCATTGGGCAGATTGGTGATGTTTGGAGCTCATGGAAAGACTCACAAACCCATGACCCCTTACGGCTCATTCAATTAGTTGAGCTCCATTTCAATTGACTGTAACATAATAATCTTAGATTTCGGCAAAGTATTGTGCAGATGGTCCTACAATTATATTAAGCACCCGAATCATGTGATGCCATGTCCCCGATACTCAAAAATAAGATATGAAGTGACCTTAAGCAAGGCAATCTTTTGGCTCTTGACCCTGTAGGTGGGCCAATAGGCAAATGGCCACTATAAACGTATTTAGTTTCATATGTGAGAAAAGTAACAGTTGAGGAATCAATGATCTTAGTACGTTTTGAATCGGTAAGCTTTAGTCTCACGTCTAATTAATTTTACATAAACCCCATCCTTGACAAATTGCAATTAGGGTAGACAAAGGCCCAAGTACTTGAGTATGAGTGAAAATTATGCAGAAGGTTGAATTTAAGAAGTTGTAGAAGTACCGTGTTTGATCCATTCTCACTTTACAGCTGAAGAGCAAGAAGGCTTCGAGGAAATCCAAATAAGGCGTGGACCAGTTGCACCTCATCAATAATACAAAAAACATGTGAACCGTCACCATTAGACAAGATGAGAATCAATCACCTTTATGGTAAAATTGAAGGAAATAAAAAATTAGGAACAATCAAGTGCCACAGTTTTCAAAAACTATAAAATATGTGTTTTTTCTGCTCAACATGTGGTGTGTCCCTAGACCCGGTATACTTGTGATTCACAGTTTGATGATAAATAAAATGAAGTAAAAGAGGAAAGTGAGAATATGATATGCAGTCTATAATCCAATATATCGAGAAAGATGATGGTACATTTAGATATTCACGGAAGATATAATGTACCAAAGCTAAACACTTATTATAATAGTACACTCATTTACTAGAAATTTTTAATTTAATTTTTGAAAGAATTGGATTGGTTTGCGTCAAGTCAATTTTGAAGATAATATCTTTGGATAATTATTTACTACCTTTAATGGATTTCATTGCATATTTACTAAGTTGTCTCTGTTAGTGTTGGTGTCGGTTCTGTGTCCGTCTTGGGTTGGGGCTGGGGTTTGTGGTTTGGGTTCACAAGTTTGGTCATTTTTTTAGGGGATTGGGTTTGTATGGGTTCATTTGTACAAAAATATATAATTTTAAAAAATATACACAGCAATGATTAAGTTAAAAATACATCACTATGTTAATAGTCAAATAACATAGCAAAATACACCACAATACTAATAGTCAAAACTCAATTGTTAGCTTTGATTCAAATAACATAGCATAATGTCAAAGTACACTGCTATATTAATGTTTTAGTTTAATAGTAATAATGTCAAGTGTCAACAATCAATCATCACTAATTAAGATATCATATGGGTCATCAAAAATATCATCATCCTTCATATGCTATTATAAATTAAAACCACAAATAGTGGCAGTGGCACTAGCATTAGCAATAATACTAGCATTCTCGGCCTTATGATCACTAAGTATCTCATGGCCATCATCAACTCTAAGTGCAATTTGGTAGTAGATTGAATTATCCAACTGGACATGCTCTGCATCAATATTCCGCTACTTTGTCTCCCCTTATTTGCAAGAATTTTCTTTGTGTGAGGAGCCTCAAGTTTAAGTGTACAAAGACTAGGCCTTGCCTTGTTTTTTGAGTGTAGTCTATTGCACTTTATTGAGTGGATGGAGGAGTATGTGCTCTAATTCCTCTCAAATGGAAATAAAGTAGCAACCTATCAAAATTTCAAAATTAGAGAGTTAATAACAATGACTAAAATTTAAATTTAAATTATTAAAAGAATAATTTTTTAAGTAAAAAGAAAAATAGTTTTTTTTTTTTAATTATATAAAACTAAGAACAAACTTGCAATAGAATTTTGATAGTAAGAGGTTGTAGGTGCATGTACAATTCTCCATTGAAGTACCACCAACTATGAGCATCAACCCTATGCTTGTCTTTAAGACCTTCAAGACCAGAATTATTTGTGCTTGCAAAATTCATGAATTTAGACCTCACTGCAGGTTGTATGTCATGGTGAAAGAGTTTGCTAAGGATTGTCTTGTACCCTTGAGCAACTTTGGGATCTCTATATGGGGCAACTCTTATGCCAACAAAGAGTCGTTGACTATAATACTTGGGACTCAATACAAAGGTAAGGAGATGCAATGGAGTGGTAATTTTGTTCCCGCTCTCCACAAGTATTTGTTGTAGTTCTTTAAATAATGTTTCTTTAAGATCTTGCTCTTTTTCATTTATGATGACTTTTATCTTCTCAATTATTGAGTCAATGCCATCATATATCTCACCCAAACAAGGCTCATCCATGTTAGTATAACGAATCATGCTCAATATATGCTCAGTAAAATTCAGAAGGTACTCAACACGATACCACAAAGTCATTTATTATCATTGGCCTAATTTTTATTGCCCTTGTAGTGTTAGATTGCCTCCATATGTTGCAATTAGGGTTGATTACCATGCTAGATAGTGTCTCACGAACCTTCACAAGTCGTCTCAACACATGTTTTGGAGTCAAAATAGGTCTCAATAACCTATTTCAAAATCAAAATAATAAAATAAAAATTTAACTAAAGTAAAACATATTTATTATTTAACTTAACTTCAAATCTCCAATTTTAAAAATTGTCTAAATATGCCTTGTGAAATATGGTGGTTGGTTATGAACATTTGGATCTCCTTAACTTCAATGTACACTTGTTTGATCCATTCCACTTTGTTGCCATTTTTTGCAGCATTAGATTGAGCAAGTGGACGTCACAAGTTGTCAAAAAAATGTGTGAATAATGCTTCTCAACCAATATCACAATAACCCTACAATTTTTAGCATTATTTGTTACAACTTGAACAACATTTTGAGGGCCAACTTCCTCAATGACATGACAAATAATGTTAGCAATAAATCGATTGTTCTTCACTTACCATTCACAATCCATTACTCTCAAAATCATTACTGCATTAGGGGACACTACAATAACATTGACCAATGGGTTATTTCTTGGATCTTTTCATCCCTCAGATATGATGGATACCCATGTTTTGACCCATGAATCCTTGATGTAGTCCAAGGATTCCTCTACATGTTTCACATTTTTGTCCAATAAGGACGGATACACCTTATAACTTGGGCCCTTGAACCGCTATGGATCCTCATTAATTGATCTCACCATTGTTTGCAAATAAGGTGGGTTAACAACATCCAGATATGTCCTGCTCGACAATCTCTCTATCCTCACTGCGAATTGTCATTTTTAAGGGTCAGATTGCTCTCTAATGCTTCATAATTTACATGAGTTACAATCAAAGTCAAGTTTAGAAAATAGTGAATGAGTGTGGATATAACATCATCACCAACAACGGCCATTGTGCGTATATCACCTTATCAAGGCCAAAATCATTTAGAGAATTCACTATTTTGGAGGATCCTTAACAGATAGCATTGAAAGAACTTGTGTAATTAAAAAAACTTATCACTTTACCTCCTAAATTCAATTGATACATTTAGAGGCGTGTCACATTTATATATATTTTTATTGTCAAACATGTGGACGTATGATGAGTAGGTGTATCACACTTCTACATGATATTGACAAAAATGTGATACAAGTAGTCGATATTAATGATCATGGAAATGTTTTGTTAGCACATGATGAGGACTTTTCCAATACTAGTAAATAATGAGCATATTAGTTTTCAATCAAATTCTAATGATATCTAGTGTATTTTACATCAATGTTACTATTGAACCTGATGAAAATGAAGCAAATGTAAATTAGTGTAATAAAGAAAATTACATACCTTTCTAATTTCACATTACATTTTTACTCAATTTTGTGTCATTATCTTTAGGGTGTTTTTAGGTTCATTTGGCCTTTGCCTTGCCCTTTTTTCTACTATGGTGCTACAATCATTCCTTCCCATGGTCTCTTTGTGTAAAATTATATTTATGATGCATTAACCTTATCATTTTTTAGTGTTTGGGCTTTCTAAGACTTGTAATTGTCTAGACACTAATACAATATATATATGTCTATATGACAAGCTAGTGTCCCATGGTAGTTGCCTAACAATCATTTCCATGTGTTCCATCACTTACTACGTGTCAAGGTCAGTGCTAATTTCTCTAAAGTGAATCAAAATTGTTCTTTAGACCTTGGAGTCATCCATTTTCCATCCAATGCTCATATTTTAAATTCATCACTCTCAATCTTTTAAAATCTCATTCAATCTCTCAATCTGTAACTCTCTTGTAAGAAATATTTGAAGCATTTTATTACACTAATGGGCATTGTAACTCTCTATATAAATTATGCTACCATTCAACACTCTCTAGCCACCTTGGTGTCCCTTGGCTTCTTCAAACAAGTTGAGCCTACACTATTCTTATCTTTTATGTAGTTAAGTGTTCTACCTTCTCATTTTATCACTTCCATTATTTATAAATTATTATTTTTGTACACAACTCTATTGGATTTTCACTTCCTTGTTGAGATACACACATAGACACACTACTTTTTCACTCCTTGTAGACCTAGAAGTGACATTCATAAGTTATGTGTTCTTTTAGCTCCTAAACACAAATTAGATAAGAGAACACATATTTTTCTATTTTCTTGTTGTTCTAGAGGTTGGAAGACCACAATAGGCCTTTGACCATTTGTGTAAATCTCCTAAGCAACCCCAACATCTCCTCTCATTTTAGTTGTAGGTATTATTTGGTATTCTAGATATCACTCAAGGGTTTGCACTTCCTTTTTCTTCCTCTTTTCTATTTTCTTAATTTTATTTAAATACATAGATTAAATATATTATTAATTACTTTTTATAGTACTTAGAGTTGTTATTGTGTCTCTTTATTGTCTTGTGTGTAGTTGGGCACAATTTTCAAGGTGAAATATGAGTTTTCAACATCTTGTGTTGTAAGTCATATAATTGACAATGTGTTGCATAGATGTCTATATGATACACAAGCATCCTCAATAGATAGCTTTAACTTTTGGCTCTAGGTTCTATTCTAGTTATTATTTTTTGTTCTAGTTTTGTTTATTAAATTTATACTCCAACGTGTAGTTAATTAGCATAACTTCTATTTTCACACTATTTTAGCTTCTGTGTGTGTTTGTACGTACGTATGAACGTAGGTGCGTACGTATGCATGTATGTATGTATGCATAAAATCAAGTTAAAAAATTTCCTAGGATAATCTTGTTTTTTTTTGTTGCTCTTTATATCTTAATACTAGTAAAAACACTCAAAACATCGTATTCCAATCAAAGCAGTAAACTTTTCATGAAGTAGTACAAGACAAGTATTTAATTTAGAAAACAAGGAAACATTATAAGCTAGATATTTTTTATGCTTTATAATTAGCAAATAAATAAAGTTGCAACATCTAATCCAATTACTTTAAGTAATATGTCGCAATT
This sequence comes from Thuja plicata, assembly GCA_018584345.1. Classification (NCBI taxonomy): domain Eukaryota; kingdom Viridiplantae; phylum Streptophyta; class Pinopsida; order Cupressales; family Cupressaceae; genus Thuja; species Thuja plicata. The sequence goes on from MU227014.1 coordinate 1,357,905, forward strand.
AGAACATTTATGTAGTACTTATGTTGATAGAGAAACACTCCATGATTATACATGGTCGTCATGATCTATGTAGCAAGAGATTATAAAAGCTAACCTCATGGAGGTCAATGGTTTATGTGACACTTCTTATGAGCCTAATTGAGATTGATCCACATCCACCTAATTTCACTAAATTTATTGGTCAATAAGTATTATACATCATTGGATCTTCTTACACATCATGTTGTATTTATATAGGATATATCTACGTCGGTTATATATTTTTCATTTTATCTTGCTACTTGGCAAGTTATTATTTGTTGTTGTGGGTTTTGTGTATCCATGCTTTCTCATTAGGGAAAAAAATATGGATAAATTTTAATCTTTATATTTCGACATTGATGACACACATGTAAAGCATCTAATATTTATGCATTCATCACATATTTTTGAATTTACCCCTCACACTCTATTCTCACTATATATTTGTATTTATAAATTTATTTTCTTCTCTCTCTTCGATATATGAACTCTATTTTCTAGTAAATACAACCAAAGGACATATTTTATTAATTTAATTTTTAACTTAAGCATATTTGTCACAAGTTGGGAATACATACTTATTCTGATAACTTAGATTTCAAATGTTTTATATGCTTCTTATCACAATTATTTCTATTATGGCATGCATTTTTACCTAACACAAAATAATGGGGGGCTAAAATTTAAATGAGAAATGTGTATACATTGCACTTGTCTCCTTTCCTTTTGTAGTGGAGTAAATCAAATTGTATGGAAAGGAAACTATGTTCCTAAGAGCCACTTTCACAACACACATTCAAATATCTCCAACAAGATAAAATAGTTAAGATATCTAATTATAAATAAATAAAATAAAGATTCTGGTTACAAAAATGGGAAGATCATATGACAGACAATCTTCGGTCCAAATCCAAGGATCTCGGGCAAGGATGTCAGTGCAACACACAGACATCTATGTGACACCTTGTAGTCCTGTACAAATTGAAACATGAATACTCAAAATTTGACAAAAACTCAGGCATGTACTTCAGATAACCTATCAAACCCAAAAACCATAAATGAAACAAATAATATGAGATAATAGATTAATAAAAATAAAATAAATATGCACATACAAACCTCCATGCAATTGAATGCCTCCAAAAAATCAGATGGTCTTTAGAAAGCTAAGAGAGCTATGGATATCATTATAAGAGACTGTTGTGGCAAATGAGAGAGCAAGAGAATGCAAGATATTGTACGCAAGAGCCAAAAGGAACCAAGAGAGAGTTTAGAGAAATTTTAAGAGAGAAGCCAAAGAGAACCATAGAGCTTGAATGAAGTGAAAGGATAAATTTAAAAGAGAGAAGAGGAGGTAAAAAAGAGGATATGAGCCATTTTAGAAGATTTTAAGCCATTCCTGTTAGAATAACTGAGAGGGGGGGGGGGTGTGAATCAGTGGCCTAAAAAATTAATCCAATAAATCAACCCAAAACTATATACCACAAATATAAACCTCTAGTTATCTTCAGTCCTACAAGATGTATGCCCTTAAATAATCTTATCAAATAAATACTGCTCGGAGTTCAATGTTATCCTTTTTCTTAAGCTTTACCGAATAGCATTCTTAGCCTTTACCGAAATACAGTAAACAACTTAGTGTTTACCGATCAATCCTGTTTTAGTAATGTGTAAAGCAACGCATTAAAGCAATGAACCATATACACATTTGACACATGGATTTTTAATGTGGAAACCCTGTTAAGGGAAAAACCACTTGGGACTGGTAACCCAAAATTTTCACTCTTCTGAAGTGAGCTCGGTGAAGAGCCA
>MU227014.1:1369432-1383116 GCA_018584345.1 Thuja plicata
TAGGGTCTGTGAGTAACCCTAAGAGACTCGAGTGGGAGTCTAGAGGATCCTGAAGTGAATAGGGTCCAAAGTGAGATTCCTAAGAGGGAGTAGGAATCTAGAAGAGAAAGGTGACCTCCCCATCAGGTATGTATTTTTTGACTCTACATTTTTCCCCCACTTTAGCAGGCTTATGAATACAAATGAATATTTGTGCTAAAGAAATTCTACTAAAAATAAATAACATCACGATACAAAAAGAATATAGTAGAGGAGAAAATAACTCTTCGAACAAAGGAAGCATGACCCTATGATGAAGACCTACAAAACAAATGCATTAGATAGAAAAAATTGCACAAGACAACAAGGTTAGAACATGAAAGCCACAAAGCCATGGGGTTAGAGAATGATAAACACATAGCTATACAAACAAGAACATGGATAAAACATACACAAAACCAAATAACACACAACAAACAAGCTAAAATTTTTGTGTTAGCAAAGTGAAAGAGACCTAGATGCAAAAGGTTGTTGTAGTACTATGTATTGTCCCTAAAATATAAGAAACAATAGATAGAGGAATTCTAAATAAGGAGAGATGAATTTTATGATTGATTGCTTCAAGGAAGAATGCACCAAAAAGATAAGGAAGTAATTGATTTCAAAGAGACATCAAATGTCTTAAGCACTAGCTTGTTCTTTCACTAGGGGTCATGTAGATTATTATGATTAAAAAGATAGATCACAATCTATCAAGTTGTGTTATGCTAGATGAATGATGATTAGTAGTACCAACCCTGTTATGAAGGAAAGAAACTACTGAAAAGGATGCTTGGTAGATCCAACTTCACTTTGGAAGAGGGTTATTACCAATAGAGATAGTGATTACTTAAATTATGCTGGCATGGATAGCAATTTGTATTATGCTAGATAGCCATACGATAGGGAAATTTTGACTACATTGATACGAGTAGCAAAGGTTAGATAGTCATATGATAGGGTGACTTTTGACTGTACCTATACGAGTAGAAAAGACTAGATAGTCATATAATAGTGCGAGTTTTGATCATGTTGGTACAAGTAGCAAAGTGTGTTATTATAGGTAGTCGTATGATAGGGAAAACAATTTTGACAATATTGATATAGGTAGCAATGCTAGATAGCCACACGATAGGGTGAAATATGCATCCATACAAGTAGCAAATCTATATAGTTGCACGATAGGGAAGAAAGATGATTGATTTAGATAGCGGATTATCTCCCACAAAGGTAAATAGAATAAGATTTTATTTTAAAATAGACATGCAAAAGGGATAGGATAGAGGTAAACCTCAATATCACTTGTCATGCATAGAAGAAGTAGGTGTATCAATAGATGAATGATTGATGCCAACTGATTCATGACATTGTTGTATTTTATTCTTCAAGGCCTTACACTCACTAGTGGAATGACCAAGAACTTGATGATATGCACAAAAAGAGTGTCTTTCTTTATTTTTCACATGGAGCTTCTTACATGATGAAGGATGAAGAGTAATCAAGTGGGCTTTGAGAAGCCGCAAAAAATAATTCTCTTGTTTAGATAAAGAATGAGGAGAAGAAAGAAACCCTTTCTCTTGTAAAGGAAGGTTTGACTACCCACAAGAAGAAGACATCATATGTTAGACAATGAAGGAGCGAATTAAGATAAATGAGAAGCTTTGTAGGCTAAACCCACCATAGAAGAACTCAACTTTAGTTCCAAAGGGACCTTAACTCCTTGTTCCATGCATCCAAGACTATTTCCTTTATACCCACGCCTAGAAAAAATATTGAATCCTAGACCATAATGATTTCAACTCCTCAAAAGGTGGATGATCAACATTATATGCATATTTAGTATACACATTACCCTACGATGCAGAAGAATAATCATCTTCGATAGCATGTATGAATGAAATATTTGGAATGTCAAGGTGGATAGGGTTGATTTTATACTCTCCAATAAGGGAGTCTATAAAATCCAAAGGAGTCTATAAAATCCAAAGGACCCCAATCATCACCGAGACATGTATTTGACTGAGAATAAGGCAAATTGGCACTACAACTTAAATATTGATTAGCCTTAGCCTCACATAATAGTGGAGGGATGCAAGATCAATCTTTATTATAAATGTTTAAAGAATAAAATTTGCATAGTCTATGATAATTTTTCATGAAAGCTTCTAGATTAAATTGTGTAAGAAATTTTTCCATCAACCTTTTAGATTATTCTCCATGATCCATCATCAAGATGAGTAAGCATTATTTCTCTCTTTTCATGCTTACCTATCCTAATGATTGATCATGGAAAATGATCTGAAACACTGATGGAAAACAATGCTTACACTGTTTAATCCAAAATCTTAATTTGCCAAATTTATTGTAACTACTTGATTATTATGAATTAAATTTGATAGATTTATAAAATCTAGATGGGAGTACACCCATAGAATGAATCTATCATCTAACCAAAAGAAGATGATATTGTAAAGTGCCTAGTATTACATATGCAAGAGTGGGTAAAGTAATAGGCCCAAGCCACAAAGACAGTGTTATTGTACCTAGAGATTTTTTACCAACATTGTCAAACCCATGAATAGATAGAAAAGAAGTTGAAAGAGAGCTTGGATCCAGTTTGATTTTAGGTAAAATATCAATACTACAAACATTGAGTTATGAACCAGTATCAATTAGAGTACGCCTAATACCAATTTCATTTATGAAAATAACTATCATTAATGGATCATCTTGATCTTGTACTTCAAGGTATGGAATTCAATATTGACAAAATATAATATATGAAGTATCAGAGTGTATACAATCCAATGAAGCATCCATATCACGTAGTCTTGTTGAAGATGGCATAAGGATCTTCGGTAGAGCCTCCTGAAGTATACCATGATAAAGGGGAGAAGTTTGAAGAAGATCCCGGGGAGAGATCTTAGTGGGAGTAACATGAAGTTTCTTGATAGGATCAAGCTTTATTGGGGACCAAGAAGGAAATTTAGGAGCAAGTGAAAGAATATATTGAGAAGAGGGAAGAGAGGTTGGAATATTAACACTTTGTTTATTTCCACTAGTGTGATAACTGTGAGCTTATTTTTGTTAATCAGTGAAAACACATTTGCTATAATTTAGAGATAGACAACAATCAAAGAATGAATGTGTAGGATGAACCATAGAAGGATCGTCGCTAATTATTGTAACTTTCTTCAACTTTGGTTGTGGATTTTCTCCATTAAAATAGATTGTCGATCTCCTAGGATTTTTAAAGTGAGCAGAGAGCCCAATTGCATTAACATATTCATTACAACATGTGGAAAAATTAACTAAAGGAATATGTTCCACATCAAATCGTGGGAGTTTAGATGTGAGATGAGATTCCTCATTCATGAATGCATTAATATCAAAATAGAGTGCATTGAAATGAAGAGATGGTAGAGTAACATTGAGAAAGGCATTAATGATCTCACCATCTTGTAACAAAATGTCCTCACAAGTAAACAAAATTTCAAGAGAGGGATCAACAAAGAATAATAACAAAGGAGAAAAGAACTCACTTTAAACAAATTGCAAGAGAACTTCTTGAAGTTTCTTAACAAAGTTAGAAAGGAATAGAAGGAGTAAAATAGAAAGCTCATTTTGAAAAATATATATAGAAAAGTTGAATGAAGACCGAAGTATATCACTTTGGATGGCATGGAATGGAGTTCACAATAGTGCCCCCCAAAAAATTATTTTTGAGAAGGGGAAATCTTTGATTTGTCCTCATTATTTTTCAACAAGGACCGCTCAATGAAATATAAATAATCCTTTTTGAAAATAATATAGAAGTATAGTTGACATTGGGTTCACCAAAATGCAGTGGAGTAAATCTATCCCTATGGAAAGGAAACCATGTTCCTTTGAGAGAGAGTTTCACAACACACATTTAGATATTTCCAACCAGTTAAACTAGTGAAGATTATTAATTATAGATAAATAAAATAAAGATTCTAGTTATAGAAATGGGAAGACCAAATGATAGAGTCTTTGGTCCAAATATGAGCATCTCGTCCAAGGGAACCAGTGAGGCTCACTGATGTTTGTGTAACACGTTGTAGTCCTATACAAACCGAAATAAGGAATACTCAAAATTTGACAAAAATCCAGGTCATACTTTGGATAACCTACGAAACAAAAAACATAGAAATACAATAGATAATACAAGACAACATATTAATAAAGATGAATTAAATATACAAATGCAAACCTTTGTGTATTTTAATGCCTCCAATAAACTAAATAGGCTTGAAAAAATCCAAAAGAGCTATGGATATCATTGTAAGAGACTATTGTGGAAAATGAGGGAGCAAGAGAATGCAAGATATTGCAAAATCCAAGAGGAACCAAAAGAGATCATAGATAATTTTTAAGAGAGAACCATAGAACTTTCTAGAGAACCAAATAACTTTCCAAAGATCTTGAATGGAGTGAAAAGATAAATTTAGAAGAGATAAGAGGAAGGGAAAAAGAGGTTGCAAGTCATTCTAGAAGATTTCGAGTTGTTTCCACTGACCTAGATAGAATTGTAAGAGGAGTGTGAAAATTTTGAATCTATACTTTTACATCATTTTGCACATATATTTATGTTCTTGTGGGTGACCTTCTAGTATCATCTAATTTGCACATATTTTTATGCTCTTAAGTGGCCCTAGGTCTTTAAAGGCCTTGAGTTATGTGTCTAAGGTTGTGTATTTAAAGGCACCATCTTAGTTCATCATTTGAGCTCATAGAAATCAAATAACATGAACAAAATAAGGAAACACATTCATATATCTATCGCTAGCACTTATAAATTTAAGTATCAAATACCTTATTTTTAATAATATCCAATGCCATAATAAGTTATGAGTTTATATTATGGCTCGACAAATGCAAAAAAAAGCAGTTAGCTATCATCAAAGAAACAAATTGAATAACTTCAGACATGCGTCGAAGGCTCATAAACCACTGGTCTCTGTTCAACATATGCCCGAGCAAGGGTATTTTGTATTCAAATGTGGGGGCATGGCTCCCCCTCCACAATATTTGAAGGAGTCAGAATGACAAATGATCAAAAGAAAAAAAATCATTGAGGGTTGAAAGGGATAGGGAAGACTTGAATTATAGACAAAATTTGGCAAGGGTCTCAAAGATTTGGGCCATCCAATCCCCTCCAGAACCCCATATTCATGTCTTCTGCAAATTGTATATCTTTGGGTCAAAAGACCCCGTCATTCATCACTAAATAATGTCCAAATGTTGTTGTTTCCAATCGATTCCTACCACTGCAAATAAATGTAGAGGGTTTCCTAAAATCAGTGCCCAGACATAGGCATTTTTGAAAAAAAACTCTAACTTAAGGGATGGCAATTAGGCTCCTCACCGAATCTCCTCATGACATAACCATAGACATGAAAAAGGATTACAATAATGTTAGTGAATAAGTTTGTCCTTCAAAATTATATAAACAAAATGACTCCAAGTATCCGGAAGGAAGAACAAAATGTACAAACAGTTGGATAAGTTATCATTGGATTGATAATTTTCCTATGAATTGAGAGGTACAACTCCCTCTTGATAAGGTTTACAATGCATTAAAATGGTGATATGCTTTTCACCAAAAAGAAATAAAGGCACTAACACCTACTCATAACCATGAAGTAGATGCGAGAAGATCGATTGAAATAAAATGATTGAAGATAATTAAATCAAAGTTTAATTATCTACACCCATTATCAACATTTAGATTGAAAACATAGGATTTTGTTGTTCTAATATGACTGAATTACAGACACACGGTTCTAAAATAAATTCATATCCACAATATATTGTAACATAAAAGACATCAATAAATGATTTTAAAGGCTCAAAGTCCAATTACAATCAAAAGAAAAATAACAAATATCATCTCCATTTCATTTATGCCTTAAAATAAGTTCAAAAACTGATAATATTTGTAGAATAAGATTGCTCAGAAATACTTCCTCCCCTCTCCCCCTGTAAAAGAGAAAGAACCCCCCTCCTCGTGCGAGAATTCCCTTTTATAGGCTCTTTTGGAAAAGTCCTTTCTTTCCTGACGTAGCTCTTTTCAGTTAAAATAATTGATTCTTGAAAATGTTTTAATTGATCTTCTTTTTAATTATTCCTTCCCATTCCTTCTTAGGCCCCTTATCCTTATAATCATTGGGATAAAATGTTCATAATGAGAATGTTTTCCAGATAAAATGATAGGTGTAATTATATTTGGAGAGTTGACACTTTGTTGCATATTGTAGCCATAATTAAATTTGATCAACAAACTCAAGTATCTCTCAATCAGTATGACTGTCATTGACTATTTTGACAGTGATGTACTTTGTTATCCATATCTTCCAAACTTGGTATAATTATAGAAATCACTCTAGTGAGGATTTAGAAAACTAGGTTTCCTAAATGATATGAAAACTTCAGCAAGATCTAATGGTGCAATAGAAAGTTATGCCCCTCGAACAGAGACTGATTTTTCTGTCAGAAAAACAAATTAGGAAATATGTTTAGTTTTACAAACCTGTAATATATTATTCATATCTTGAAAACCCAATATAATTATAGAAACCTCTCTCGTGAGGACTTAGAAAACTAGGTTTCCTAAATTGTGTCAAACATTCATCGAGATCCAACGGTTGAGTTGAGAGTTATGCCCCCTGTACAAAGAATAGTTTTTTTCTTAGAAAATTCTTGGTTACTGGCTGCTAGTACTTTATTTCTTAATCTTTTTTTTCTCAATGTGAAGATAGAGGCTAGGATCAAGATATTTTGCTGAGATTGGAAGATATTTTCCACACCATAATTTATTTTCAAGGAATGTAACAAGAGATGGGTCACAGGTGGCAGCATCTTCATCTTGGTATGACCTTAATATCCATTATAAGGATAATAGCTAGTGCCACAAATCACTAAGTATACTTTGTATCCTTGATTTTACTAAAAAAATGTCATTCCTCACAAAGCGAATTAACCAGGTTGTTGTCGTGCATACATGATCTTTTCAACGGTATTTTGGATCATTGAACCTATGAAATTATAAATTTTAAACCTTGAACCTTTTTGAACCCTTTGAAATGGTTTGAATTGGATTGAACTGGTTTGAACTAGATTGAACGAGTTTGAACCTACCTGAACTCAAATCCATGAACTTTGCAATTTTGAACCTGTGAGCACTGAAACTAAAACTTTCAAAAAACTGAAACTGAACCTTGAACCTTTTTTTGAACTTGTTGAACCGGTTTGAATTGGTTCAAGGGGGTTTAATATTTCAAGGGGGTCCAGTGGTTTGCGCTTTCAGTTAACCAAAATTTTGCACCCAAATTTAAAGTGAAATGTCTATAAAAGCACTAAATACAAATATGGGGCTTGAATCAATTGTTTTTTTAAAATTGGGGTACTATAAGTAGGCCAACAAATCAAAAGATATTTCCTAATCATTGGAACCCTAAACCACATCCAAATTCTTCAGCCCTTCCGTATAATCAATCCTTTAATTCAAGGCCTTTGCACAATGAAAATATTTGGCATAGTCATACTCATGAAACCTCACATCCCAAATGGATCCCCCACCTCCACCTATGTATCAGAATGCGTCCTTGGGACAAAGGCAACATACTTCAAATATAGATGACAAGGTATGCTTGGAAATTAGTAATAACATTATTGAATGTATGTGGCTTCACTGCAAAACCTACAGTTTACTTAGCAGATGGTGTAGTTGGGGAATTTCGGGGGAAGAGGTCGTGGAATGGTTTATAGAAACCTTCAGGAGCCAGGTAGGTATTTCTGTCTTATCTGAATATTTATTCTATATCGAGTTCTTTCATGTAAAAATTAAAAAATGAGCTCTTATTTGATAAAAGCTCATGCTATAAAGGGTGTGATTTCATATTTAGAGATTGGCAACCTAATTTTAACCCCAGTGATCTCAATTCAATTAAAGTTGATAGAATGGTAATGCTCCCTAATCTTCCCATTAAATTGATGAATAAAGAAATCATTAAAAGGATTAGCAATCAACTGGGTGAATTCATAGGGTTTGATGAGGATTTCTTATCCTACTCGGACTGCGTTAATGTAGTAAATATGGGAACATATATTTGAACATTAAAATTGATAGAATTGAAAACCAAAAACTTAACATACAATTTAAATCCTATATTTTTTAAAGGGTCTATCAAGAATCAAATAGTAAAGGAGCCCGTGAATACCACAAACTGTGTAAAAAACCATTTGCAACTGTTGGAGGTTAACATTAGATTTAATGAGAACACAAGAGGGTTTATTATAGAAAATCAAGAGGATCTCCCCGAAACCATGTACCAAAAACCTATATTGGACAACGCTAAACAAATCCATTTGTTGTGTATGATAGAATTTCTATCGGAAGGAGAAGCTAGCTCAAAAAGCATTGATAATGGAAACTGCAATGATTGCAATACAAATGTCCCTCTACAGAATATTATTGAATCCCCCACACAATTGGCTCTAAACAGGGAACTAATTTTAGTCGATAAAGAATCTGAATCAAGGCTCAACCAAAGGGTGGTAGAGATCAATATTGTGAGGGAGCTAGAGGAAGGTGAACTAGTAATAGATAACATTCAACAACCTAATCTGGAAAGGGATGATGGAACTACAAGATCAAACAAGGGAAGGACCATGGAAATTTAGAAAGATGTAAATGAGGTGGATAACTCCTAAGAAAGGGATAGGAACATAATTGATCATAATACTAAATCAATAAAGTACAATGAAATTATCATTGAACAGATCTAAAATGAGGTTATAGAAAATATAATTGAAGGAGCGGTGGGAGATTTGATAAATATGGAGAATATTGAGAAAGAAAGAGAACAACTCATATCCGAGATATTAGAGATGGAGGAAGAGGAGCTGAGTCAAAACATGTTTGAGGAAGAATTGATGGCACAAAAATACAAAGAGATTGAGGAGGAAATACCAATCCTTGGAATTTCCCTCATAGAGAGATGCAAAGACACACCAGATTGTGTGAAATCTAACAAGAAAAGGGGTAGGAAATCACTATCAGAATTGAGGGGAAAAGATGGCTTGGCTCCTGATCAGACTAAAATAAGTACTCTATTTAATGTAGGGAAGGGGAATTTCCTTTCCATAGATCCATGAGGGTCATTACGTAGAATGTTAGGGGCATCAACCCACCTAACAAGCAGTGAATCTTGAAATACTGCATTTCTGTCAATAAACCTAAGGTATTACTAATTCAGGAAACTAAACTAACTAATTATGAGGTTCTGACACTTAAATGGAAATTAGGTATATTGGAGATGGTTAATGTACCTACTAAAGAAGCCTCTGGGGGTGTAGCTGTAATTTGGGATCTAAGGGCTATCTCCTCCTCAATAATGTGTGAAAAGAAGAACTAGATCAGTGGTACTATAAAGAGTATACAAAGTAATCTAAAGTTTATACTTGTTAATATTTATGGTCCTACTCAAGATATTGAAAAAAGAACAGTTTGGAAATAAATAGAACAATTCTTAGATTCTCTTCCAAACTATATTTTCATACTTGGAGGAGATTTCAATGATATTATCGACCCGATAGAGAAACAAGGTGGATCAACTAGATTATCCACGACGACAATTGACTTTAAGGAATGGGTCAACAAAAATATTTTTGAGGAAGTCAAGATCGAGCATGAAAAATTCACATGGAACAAAAATATGCATGGATTCAGTAATATAGCAGAAAATCTAGATAGATTCCTTCTTAAATGAAATTGGGTTGGGTCTCCTTATCACCTATCGACCAAAATTTTACAATACTCAGGCTCTGATCACTATCCAGTCCTATTAAATATTTCAGGTGAAATTAAACCTAGAAGATGTCCCTTCAAATTTGAGCAGATGTGAAAATTTTTAATTTAATAGAACAACGGTGGAGTGAAATTGAGATAACAGGCTCAAAAATCTTTTGTCTTGTATAAAAAATGAAAATCATCAAGGAAATACTACTAACATGGAATAAAAATAACTTTGGAAACATCTTTGAATAAAAAATGAAACTAGAAGGAGAATTAGAAATTATTAATCAAATTATTATTGAAAAAGGTATGAAAAAGGAACTCTATCGAGAAGAGAAAAAGCTAAAATATGAATATGAGGATATATTAGAAAAGGAAGAAATATTTTAGAGGCAGAAATCAAGAGAAACTTGGCTTGAGGTTGGAGATAGAAACACTAATTTTTTTCATAATAGCACTAAACTCCGCATAAATCTAAATAGAATTACAAAATTCAAGGAAGGAAATGACAATATTATAGAGGAACCACAACAAATTGCTCAAAATGCGGTAGAATATTTTGAGAACATCTTTAATAACCTGGAAGGGTCCAATTTGATTCATCAAAGGAAATTAATTTGAAATATACCAAAAATAATAACTAATGTCCAAAACAAAATTTTAACAGCCAAATTATCCAATGAAGAAGTTGAAATGGTTGTAAAACAAATGCATCATGACAAAGCACCTGGCCCATATGGTTTTCCAAGGCTCTTTATTTTTAGAAATTTTGGCACTTCGTGGGGGATGAGGTGGTCAATGTCATAGAGGGGGTGAAAAACTCTAGGAACCTCCTAAAAGAATTTAATAATACCTTCCTCACACTTATCCCTAAAAAGGATGAAACATAAAGCTTTGAGGATTTTAGACCCATATCACTATGTAATAAAATTTATAAAATATTGATAAAGACCATAGAAAATAGGATTCAAAAAGTCTTACCTCGTATAATTAGTGAGGAACAAGCTAGTTTTATTCTAGGAAGATCTATATATGATGGGGTGATTATAGCACAAGAGGCTATTTATTCGATAACACATAACAAGAAACCGAGCATGATGATCAAATTTGACATTAGTAAGGCCTATGACAAGGTTGATTGGTGTTTTTTGTGCAATTTTTTGGAAGTTTTTGGATTTGCAAAACAATGGATTAACCTGATATATGAGTGCATATCTAGCCCTAAAATATCTGTCTTTGTGAATGGATCTCCAGAAGGTTTTTTCAATATATCAAGAGGACTAAGACAAGGAGATCCCATTTCACCATTCCTCTTTATAATAATGGTTGAGGCCTTGGCGAGGTTGATACACAAAACCAGAGAAGAAGTACATATCCAAGGTATAAAAATAACTAGCAACCTAGACCCTGCAACTCACCAACAATTTGTAGATGACACAATGATTTATGGTGAAGGAAGCATTGCAGAAGCAAGAGCATTCAAAATAGTTTTGGACTCTTATACTAAAGCTTCTGGTCAAGAAATTAATGCAGCAAAATCAGAAATTTTCTTTTTTAATACTGACCCTAACCTTGAGGAAGAAATTTGAAAAATCCTTAACTTTAAAAAAGAGGAACTACCATGCAAATACTTAGGCCTACCCTTGGACAAGGGAAATAGATCCAAGGATCTATGGAACCACATAACTACAAAAAAAAAAAGCAAAACTGAATCCTTTAAAGGAAAATGGTTATATTTAGTATGCAAGGCAACTATGTTAAAAGCAGTTCTCTTGGAAATCCCTATTTATCAATTATCTTGCATGAACATCCCGGTAGAGAAACAAAATGAGATTAATGGATGCCTCAGAACCTTCTTATGGAAAGGAATTGAAGATAAGAAAAGGATGGCCTTAATTTCTTGGGATAAAGTCTACAAACCAAAAGAGGAAGGTGGATTGGGGTTAAAAAACATCAAAGAACAAAGCAAAGATCTAGGAGCTAAATTAATTTGGAGAATGTATGAAAGCTCTAATCTTAAGTGGGTAAAGACTTTAAGGTTCAAATATCTAGGAGGATCAGATTTTGATAAATTATTCAGAATGGCCAACCCTCCTAGAGGATCTCATATCTTGAATTTTATGTTGGATTGTAGACAACTAATTATGGAGAACTTAACCTGGAACTTAGGAAATGGTAGAAAAGCACTTTTCTGTGATGACTCTTGGGGAGGATTTAAAGCAATAAGTAGATGCTCTAACATTGAAAATTCCAGGAGCATATTGGAAAACCAATGGGGAAAGAAGGTAGGGGATTAAATTGAACTTCAATCTGGTGATGTATCCATGGGCTGGCAATAGAAATCATTAGATAATATTGATATCCCTAACAATGAAAAACATAAGCTAACAAAGATTCTTCTTAGCAGGAATATACCCTTCAAAAATGATGAAGACAAGTTGGTTTGGAATGGAGTAAAATCTAGAAAATATAAAACCAGGGATGACTACACCTTGCTAATCAAAAAACAACTGAGACTGAAAACCAACCTCCCTTAAACCTCTGTTGGGATAAGAATTGTCTCCCAAAAGATGGATTATTTTCTTGGATAGCATTACAAAATAAAATTTTAACAACATATAGGTTCACAAAAATGGGTTATGAAGGGCCTACCAAATGCCCTCTATGTGAGAATGAACAGGAATATGTTGATCACATCATACTAAAATTCTCCTTCTCTAGTCATTGTTGGTAGTGGATATGTAGAAAACTGGGTTGGACAACGGCTCTTCCCGACATATACTTGGAATTTTTCAATGATATCCATGCACACATAAACAAAGAATATACCATATGCTATGGGAAATTACCTTATCAATAGTATTATGAGAATTATGGAAAGAAAGGAATAGACACATATTCAAAGAAAAAAAGATGACATGGGAACAACTAACTAACAAGATTGAAGCTATTATCATAGAAACCGTGAATAGTAGAATAACAAATCAACCCAAGGCAGAAGAAAATGATATGACAAACTGGGATGAAAAGATTAGGGGTAGATGGATTGGGTCAAAACTTATTCCCTTTATAGGTCCGGGCAATACAACTAATGGAAGACATAAACAAGATTGTAAATGGATACCCCCCAAAGATGGATGGTTTAAACTAAATTTTGATGGAGCTTCTAGGGGTAACCCAGGGAAAGCTAAGATAGGATGCACCATTCATGGCCACAAAGACTAAGAAATAACTACAACAACTAAACCATTGGGATATGCATCAAATAATGAAGCATAGATATCGGTTCTGATTGAAGGTTTAAGAATATGTAGAAACTTACATATCGATAAATTAGAAATTGAAGGAGACTCGACAATTGTAATTAATGCCTTAAGAAAAGGTCAGATGCTAAATTGGAAACTAAATTCCCTACTAGCCATTGCGCTGGATCTTACAATATCATTTAGAAGAGTAACCTTTAATCATATTTTTAGAGAAGGTAACACAAGAGATGATGAATTGACCAACAAAGGTGCTGATGAAGCATAAGAGTCATCTATGATGACTGATTTTAATACCTACGTAGAATTATGAGGTCACTCTTCAAGGTTAAGGATTAAGGGGAGTCTCATATGTTGAATATGACCTCCATAATATGCTGGGGAGGACATATCACTATGTTTAGAGACATTTAGGAATCTCACATCTTGATATATATTATGAGAGCATAGGTGCTATTAATCACATCTGCTACATCAGACCATAAAATGTCAATGTCTCAACATATATATATATATATATATATATATATATATATATATTATAAAAGTCATATACACGTGTATATATATATGTGTGTGTGTG
>MU227014.1:1386579-1410525 GCA_018584345.1 Thuja plicata
CTTGTTTGATTGCTACAAATGAAGACATATGGTTGTGGCACAAAAGATTGTGTCATGTGAACTTTGACAACATGATAAAGATTAGCAAAAAGAGAAATGTCAAAGGCTTACCGACGATGACCAAGCCTGACAACATCATGTGTAAGAATTGTCAAAAAGGTAAGATGAAAAATTCTAGTTTCAAAAGAAAAACCCATACATCTGATGCCATTCTCGAATTAGTCCATACTAATTTATGTGGACCTATGAGGACAAAGAGTTATTATGGAGATATATATTTTATTCTCTTTGTTGATGATTACTCTAGAATGATGACAACCATGTTTCTAAAAGATAAATCAGAAGCATTTACGATGTTTAAATGGTATAAGGAAATGGTTGAGAAAAAAAGTGATAAGGAGTTAAAATTCTTAAGGTCAGATAGAGGAGGGGAATTTATTTCATATGAATTGACTAACTTTTGTAATGAGCATGGAATCATAAGACAGGTCTCTACACCGAGAACACCACAACAACATGGAATTGCTGAAAGAAGGAACAAATCAATAGTTGATTGCGCAAGGACACTAATGATAGAGAAAGGCATCACCTAAATATTCTGGAGAGAAGCTGTCAGTACTGCTGTTTACACATTGAATAGAGTACAATTGAAGAAAGACACCAAAAAGACACCTTATGAGCTATGGTATGGATACACACGCAATATAAGTTATTTCAAAATTTTTGGCAATCAGTGTTATATCTTAAAAGATGATAGAAATGGAAAACTTGACTCCAAGAGTGATGAAGGAATCTTTCTAGGGTATTCTACCAAGAGCAAGGCTTATAAATGTCTAAATAAAATCTCTAACAAAATTGTTGAAAGTGTAAATGTAAAGATAGATGAATTTGCAGAGAATAATGAAAAGGAAAGCAGTAAAGAACCATAGGAATACAATAGGTTTACTTACAATGAGGAACTTGACACTCTACCCAACCAACAATGTAGAGCTCTCGAGAAACAGATCAGTGCACCCGAGCATCAGGCTGCAAATACCGACAATCAGAATATTGCTTAAGATGATGCACAAAGAGATGGAGAATAGAATGAAGAACAAAATGATGACCAAGATGATAGACAAAGATTTGAACCTGTACTTGAAAGATATGTCAGAAGGAACCATCCATAGAACCAGATCATAGGAGGTAAAAAGGCTGGTATGACAACCAAAAGTAAGTCTCTAAATACAAGATGTCTTATTTGTGATTATGAGCCCAAATCTGTCAATGTTGCACTAGATAATGATGAATGGATAAGTTCTATGAATGAAGAGATTGAGCAGATAAAGAAAAAAAAGACATGGATACTTGTAGCGAGACCAGATGAAAAGAATGTCATCAGTACAAAATGGATATTCAGGAATAAACTGAATGAGAATGGAGAAGTCACCAGAAATAAAGCAAGACTAGTGTGCAAGGGGTATGCACAAGAAGAAGGAATTGACTATGGAGAGACCTTTGCACCTGTTGCTAGGCTAGAAGGAGTAATAATATTACTTGCTTATGTTGCATGTAAAGGATTCAAGGTATATCAAATGGACGTCAAGTCTGCATTCCTAAATGGAATACTTGAAGAAGAGGTATACATTGAACAACCAGAAGGGTTTGTTGATCCAGACAAGAGGGATATGGTATGTAGGCTACACAAAGCCTTGTATGGATTGAAACAAGCACCCCAAGCCTGGTATAAAAGACTTCATTCCTATCTTATAAGTATTGGATTTGTAAGAACTAGTGAAAATAATAATCTTTATTTAAAGGAAGATACTAATGCTAACATTTTGATTGCTGAGATATTTGTTGATGACATCATATTTGGAGGAAATGATATGCTATGCAAATAATTTGCAAATGACATGAGCAAAGAGTTTTAGATGTCTATGTTTGGAGAGATCAAGTTCTTTCTTGGTCTGCAGATCATGCAACAAGATGAAGGTATTTTCATTACACAATCCAAGTTCATCAAAGAAGTTCTGAAAATATTCAAGATGGAAGAATCCAAACTAGTTGGAACATTGATGGAAACTAGATGTAAGCTGACAAAGGAAGACAAGTCATCAGAGGTAAATCAGACTTTGTACAGATCAATGATTGGAAAACTCATTTATGTTGTACACACTAGACCAGATATTGTACATGCAGTAGGAATAGTTGAAAGATTTTTTCTAATCCCAGAGAATCACATATGACTGATGTTAAAAGAATCCTAAGAAGAATACCAAGGAATATGGCTTATGGTATAAGAGAGAAGGCAAATTTGAACTAAAGGTCTTTACCGACACTGATTGGGATGGAAATATTGATGACTGGGAGAGCACAACTGGAGGAGCATTCTTTATGGGTGACAGACTTGTCACATGGATCAACAAGAAGAAAGGATGCATCTCTCAATCTATTGCAGAGGCAAAGTATGTTGCTGCTACTGCAAACTGCTCAAATATTGCAGGATCAAACAATTACTAGAAGGTATGCATATGACAATTTTAGAACTAGTAATTATTTATTGTGATAATACAAGTGAAATAAACATTTCCAAAAATCCAGTAATGCATGCTAAAACAAAGCATATTGCCATCAAGTATCATTATTTGAGAGAACAAGTTCAGGCAAAGGAGGTGATACTTGAGTATGTGTAATCAAAGGAACAATTGACTGATATCTTCACCAAGCCACTATCCAAGGATGCATTTGAATACTTGAGAAAGAGACTAGGGGTCAGACCCTTGACTCCTGGTCAGTAAGCTAACTAGAAGGCTGCATCAGCCTGCATATTATCAGAATATCATTCATATTGATGCAAGCAGAGAAATGGACTTCAATGATACATCTATACACAACAAGGTACTTATCTACTCCAAGCACCAAAGTTATTATCGATGAAATGGGAAATTCAAGAAATATATTATGGATAGAAAGGATCCATTTGACATTACTTTCAAATACTTGTTTTGCAAAAATCTGTGTTTGCAAAGATGTTTATTTGGAAATGTTGTCAAAGGGAGAGAAATATCTCATTATCCTACAGAGTTTATCCATTATCATCTTAGGAAGAGATTATATCCATCGAAGTATCCAAAGGGAGAGTGCACACAAAGGAAGAGAATTGCTAACAAGAGACATCACAAGAAAGGATAACAGTCAAAGGGATAGAGTTTGAGACATAAGGACAACACATCACATCATAGAAAGAAAGATTCTACATCTATCTAGTGAAGGGATTGAAGACATAAAGAAAGTTGCAAGAATCAAATCAAAGCTATTTGAGCTTACCGAAAGTCAGACATTTGTATTAGTTACATTAGAAAAGCATGATGAAACTGTATATTTCATATTGTATTAGTAATAGAGTATTATGATAATGTAGTATGTTGCCATCAATGCCAAAGGGAGAGATTGATGACATGTAACTGGTTGAATGTTTGGTGATATTAAGTTGATGATCATGCAAGGCATTAAATCAGTTAATGTATTGTATTGTCATTGATGTCAACTTGATATAATAATATGTATGGTCATGGAAACACTGCCAAAGACTTCAAAGAATCGATGAATCAAGGCTACACTATCAGTAATGATTACAAGTCAAGTATTCACTAAGTGACTGCATACATCGATGGAGTGCACACCGACGGTCAGAGTAAAAGAGCAGAGTCAGGGTGTTACCCGTAATGCATAGCATTACCGACGAGCAAAGTTACAGTGTTTCCTGATGAGCAAAGCATAGAGTAACCCGACATAAAGAATTTTAGTGTTGCCCGATGGAGAAGACAAGGATGGAGATCTCGATGACAATTGAAGTCACATTGAAGGAATAGTCAGTTATCACCAATGACTAACTGAAGTGTTGACCGACATAACAGAGAGTTTAGAAAATGACAAAATGCTTAGCTGTCAAGAAGCTAAAGATAGAATTAACGGATACTTATCATTGTTTTAATCATCCAGATAAAGCCAGAGATAAGTAATTGATTTAAAGCTGATTTGTCCAGTTGGAAAGAAGATCTCTTTGAGATAAATCAGGAGTTTTGTTTAAATCTATTGGAAAGAATTGTGGAACATGCCAAGAATCAAGAAAGCCAAGAAAAGGGGAAATCGTGTCTATATAGAGACAAACCCAATTCATTATGGATGGGGATTGTGGGGTGAACAAGAGAATAAAGGAAAGATGCTACAGAGAATCTGAAGGAGAAGAAAGTCTTCATTCACTCCTGATCAACAAGCTAAGAAAAGAGCTAGATTCTGCAGACACCGACGAACAGTGAGACAAGAATCACAGAGCAGAACAATGTGGAACAAAGGTATAAGTGATTATATTGATTAGAGAGGTAATGGACTTACAATAGATCTGAAAATCTTCAATTGAGTTGTATGTGTGACAGATCATTAGTGTTTCAGTTTAACCATTGAAGCATCAAGTCTCTTAACTGAGCAGGACTTAAAAGTCTTTTACAATTGAGATACATCCCAAGGAGTATAAAAAAGTTTGATCATAAAAGTAGAATTGGATATGCCCGATACCTATTGATAGGCCAAGTGAGTGTTTGATCAAGGATGGTAGCATTAGATGCCAGATACTAGGTGAAAAACTATTTCTAAATCCTCTAAGAAGGTCACACCTAATAGTGTGTTTGTAACCTTTAACAAGGTTGGCTCCTAACAGAGCTCACTTAAGAAGAGTGAACATTTGGGGTATCGGTCCCAGTGGTTTTTCCCTTAACAAGGTTTCCACGTTAAAATCCATGTGTTATGTGTTTATGGTTTATTACTTTACTATTTTACATTTCACATATGCATTTCTAGATTGATCAGTATACTCTGCATATTTACTGTGTTTCGGTAAATAGTTAACTACTTATCAGCAATCATACAGAAGAGAGATTTACAAAGCATTTCGACAAGTAGAAAATTGATAAAAGTATTTCAAGGCATTGATCTTGTAGGACAAAAGATAACTAGAGACATAATTAGTGGTTATAAGTTTTAAGGGTTGATTTAAGGATAAATTTGAGGCCACTGATTCACCCCCCTCTCATTTATTACTAACAATATATATATGTATATATATGTGTGTGTGTGTGTGTGCATATATATATCTATATCTTTTGATATATATTTATACTTATACTTATTAATATGTATTTTTATTCTTTTAATTACATAGATACACTTGCATATATATTGGTTCTGATTAAATCAATTGGCGTAAAAATGATTATCTACAGAGTCACAATCATTATTTATTCTCCTCCTCTATATCCCTTGTACTATGTCATTAACCTTTATCACGTCACTCAGTTATTAAAGATTTTTAAAGAAGACAAGATCTTTATCATCAAAAGGTAAGGTAAGATATCTAAGTTGGCTCCCATGCTCCAATTAATATGATTAAGATTACTGCATCCCCAAGGGCACCATGAAATTATGAAGGACACTCGTTGTGGCCTCACTAGTATCCTCGAGAAAGAAAATGGCTTAAATTCACATGTTTTCTTGGTAGTCTTTACGCCCTGCTTATCAATTTGTGCTTCTGTTAGTCTATCTTACCATGGAGACACCGATAAAACTAAGTGTTAAGAATAGGCAAATGACATTTGACATAGACATTAAAATAGAAAGGATTAGGTGGATTGTGGATGTTAACAACAAAGTAATATGCAGGGCGGTCTTGAGGAGCCTGGGAGACCAATTCACATCCAATTGTGACAAATTCAGGGTATACCTTGACATCCCATCTATGCTCATTGTGATATCAATGCATATTTACAATGACAGGGTGAGTGTTTCCAGACTTTGTCAAGATCTTTTTATTAGATATTTTTTGCTAAACCTCTACAAAGTGATGGTAAATATTAGAAATGACCTTACTATATCATGGCCCAAGTACTATAGGATGCTTATGAATGGGAATAAGTCTATCAAAACCCATCCCATTCTATACTTGGTTGATATGGATTGGTTCTAGGCTCAAAGACCACAAATTGAAAGAAATATGGACTTTCTCATGCATATCTTTCAAATCAGGGCACCAATGAACATAGATTGGTTTGAGAAATACCTGATTGTAGATGGGGTGGAAGAAGATATTGACAACGTAGAGGAGATTGAAATTCCACATATCATTTTTCACCAGGAGAATGTTGTTCAAACTCTTTATGATCTACAAGTGCATTACTTCATTCTGCACTCAGTAACTTATCTATTCTGCACCTTAAAACTTCTACATTCTAACTCCTTTATCTCTATCTTTATAACTGCTTATATCTCTACAATTTTCACCATAATATGTCATCTTTATGTTCAGTTCTTTTTTTTATGATCTTAAGGAGGTTAACCAATTCTAGATCCTTCTCCTTCTATGGTGAAGGTGAAGCGGTGCAAGGTTGGTTTCATTCCCAATGCATTTATTATACCTGAATTTCATTGGTTGAGTTGCCTTGCAGCCATGTACAATCATGTTTTTACAATCTCGATGTTCTACCTAACTCTTACCTTGAATACTATAAAAGCTTCTTCTGCTCGGCGTCCAGATTCAATGTATCCAATTTGAATTGTTATGTCGGCTCTAATATTACTCAATAATATGGCTTGATCTTTCTCGGTGACATAACATTTGCTCAATAACTCTATGACTAACATTGATCGGTAACTGTCACTACTCGATGACTTAATTTTCTCGGTGACTAACGCTGATCAGTAACTGTCACTATTCGATGCTTAGTGTCTTTGATGCTTTTCTTTACCGTCTATTTTCTTTAGTGTAATTTATCTTTTACCGACTAGCTCCTTTGACTATCATGACTTTGACAAAAATAATGACAACACAATAGCTCAGGTAGGAGTAAAAATCTCCCCCTTTGACATTAGTTGGGCATTTTCACAAAAACTTCAAATTTATCAAAAACTCCAAAACTTCAAAATCTCAAAAACTCCCCTTGGGATAATACTCTACAAAATATGTATTAAACTTATATCTCCCTTATGTACTTGTATCCATATCTATCCCCCTTTTTTGACAAATATGCCAAAAACAAAATTGCTTAGTGCTTGGAAATATACTTATACTTGAGTGAAAATGTGAGTGTACTTCTACACATCAGCTAGGGATGACTCCCATGCATCTTTAAGTGTTTGAAGTACAATAATTTGAGCAGAAAAATCAACTGCCATTCCAATGATGGTGTACAGGGAACTACCATCGAGGGTATTGACCAAATCCTTGGCCTTCTTCAAGTGCCTTTGCATTGATTCTATGTGGGGAATCAAAAGTGCTTGTAGCTCTAGAAGTTCCATCCTTCTCTTATTCTCTTCCTATCTTAGTTCTTGCTATATCCCCATCAAGTGTTTCAACCTTGAGTAATAAACTTGTAAAGAACCAGGCTCGGTAGTGACATTTTTCAATTGCTCGGTTAGCTATGTCTCAATAGACTCATCTTTCTTTCTTATATCCTTGGTGAAGTGGGAAACGGAACAAACTTTCTGAAATATTAAAAGTATATGAGACAATTTAGTCTCAAAATTGATAGAGGCCTTATAAAGTAATACCTTATCTACTGCAATGTTGTTTAGAATTAATTCGATCATTTGTAGTTCCCTCTTCCTCGAATGAAACTTCATCATGTAGTCAGTACTGACTTGATTTGGATTTTGGACATGTTCGAATAGTCCTTCTACTTGACTAATGAGACTTTCTTTTTCATCAACAGTGGCATCTGGAACAATCTCCAGTAATACATCCTTGACACTTTCCAATACATCAGTCTTCTTCCTATTTTGAAATAATTTCTTTTGCATTGCCTTAAGTTTAACCATTTTTGCATACTCAGTCATTTCATCAGGGCTCATAGTAGACAGGTCTACATTGGGTAATATGATTGGTTGGCTCATATCTACATGTTTCCTCTTCTTTGATTTCTTCTTCATTGCTAACATACTTCCAGTTGAAGTCTTTGGGGAACGTGATGCCTTTAGTGCATCAGATGTTGGAATATTTTCATCTCTTTGCTCCTCTTGTTTGTTTTCTACCTTCTCCTCCTCCTATTTCTCCTCTGCTTTTTTCTCTTGTATTGTGTCCTTCTTCAGCCCATCTTGTTGTTTCTTGGCTTCCTTCTGTTCACTTTGTCCCATTGGTATTCCTTTATCAGGTTCTTATTGTTGTGTAGTAGACTCAGTTGGGGGAACCAATTTGGTGTTCTATGCTGCTAGGTTCTCAATTTTTGTAGCCTTCTCTATTTTTTTTTCTTTCTCAGTTTCCTTTTCCTTCTCTTCTTCCTTTTCCTTTTCTTTCTCTGGTTTATTGGTTGTTTCTTGTTCTATTTCCTTTCGAGGTTTGGTGGCCGCCTCCTCTGTATCCATAGTTGTTATACTACCACCTTAATTTGTGTGATAATCTTGTACTTGTTCCAATACAAGCTGCACGAATAGATCAGTAGTATCCTTATCATTTATATTCATTGGATCTGTATCAGTGACCTTGGTGGCCATAACATCTTCATTTTTTTATATATCATCTCCTAGATCCTTTTTAGTAATATCTTCAATGGTAACTTCATCGGTGTCAATTGTCAAATCAATAGGATCATTCTTACCTTGATTACCTTTTACAACTTCATTAGTGTTGTTATCCTTTTCTTGTTTACCTTGTAATTCAATTGCTTTGATGTTTAAAATTTCTCTCCATTTAGGATCAATTTCTAACTACACTGACTCCAATTCTCCCATCATAATCCTTAAGGATCTTCCTTTTACAAGATTTTTTTGGAATATTTATTCAATGTCTCTTCAATTTCTTCTATAGATAGTTCTGGTACAGTTAGTACAAGAGATCTTTCTCGTATTTGTTTCTTAGCATTCATTGCATATTTCCATCTTGCATATATCTTGTTATACAATTCAATAGGTAGAAACTTGACAACTTCAAGTGGTGTGTATCTGAATTTTTGTAAGGTGAAAACAACTACATCTTCAATTTTTACCTTTTTCTCCTCATTCTGTGAATTGTACTTTGCATACTTCATTCCTCTAAATGTTCCTTACTTCTTCAGTGTGTCTAGAATTTCATCTAGATTCTGTCAGACTGGGGATTTTTTTCTACAACTTTATATTTGCTTAAATCTTCAGTTTTTATCTCATTGTCTGGTGTTAGCTTCAACCTTCTCCTCAGTTTAGTGTTTTCTTTCTTGCTTCTTACATATGTCCTTCCTTTCGGTTCAACGTAATTCTTCTTTTCTTTATGTGTAGTTGTAGACCTTGTTGATGGTCTAGTATATTTGGGTCTCGATGAAGGCTTTAACACTTGTGGTTTCTTCCCTTCCACTTCAGAGGGTCCTACCTCATCTTCTTCATTATCAACTCCCAAATTCCTAGACAGGTTAGCAATCATCTTGCTAGATTTTCTTTGAATTTTAGGCATCAAGATACCTTGCTTAATCTTAGCCTTGAATTCTTCATAGGTTCCATATCTCTTGGCTCTTTTGTCAGCAAGCTTAGTTAAGAGAGTTTCAATTTGTTGAGATGAAATGTATATGTCCATATCATAACCCATAGGTTGTATCCAAGTTCTCCTAGACTCAACTACCTTGAAAATGCACGAGTCAGTGTTTACTTCAAAATAAATAGAATCATGATATTTTTCAACTAATTGAGGTGAAATTCTAAATTTTTTATGCATTGTACTTTGGAACTTAGAGAAGTAGTCATTCATTAAAATGTCAATATTCTCTCCTATATTCTGAATATACTCACTGATTTGATAAATGATTGGCTTATCAACATTCCATGTCACATTTCCAACAAATGGAGAGTTCTCAAAATAAAAATATATGCATACCAGTAGTTAGTCAAACTTCAGTGTGTTTGTCTTAGCTTGTCTTATGGTATTCATGTTGTCTTCAAGTTTCTTCAACAAAATCTCACATATATCAATCTGTATATCTTTCTATACAATCTTGTAAGCCAAATTAACAGCTCCACATGGTACGTTGTGAACTCAGGGTGATTGAAATACTCGGTAGGACAAGATGTTGCATTCAAATTTCAACTCTGGGTCTTCAATAGTAGAAATATTCAGACCTCTTCCATCCCATTTAGCTTTTGTGAATTCACTCAACTTGTTCTTCTCAATTTGTCTAGTAGCTTTTGGCTTGTCACATATCGGGTATCCTATTACAATGCGTAATACATCCTTTATAATCTTCACAAGTTGATCCAACCACATAAATTGGTTGTGTACTTAGCTAAGGACCATACTTATCCACTCAATTTTGAATACCCTTGGAATATGCAGGGCATGTGTCAAACCATTTGATTCTAGATGAACATGATCATTCTTCATCTTTCTGTTTGCACATAACTTTTGAAAGGATGAATCAATTTCTGCTTCGCAAATCTCGTCAACTTTGCAGTGGATGAAAGTACAATTATCCTCGATTAATATAAATCTATTAGGAATGGAAGAAAGTGCACCCATCATGTCTGGTTCAGTTTCCTTAGCAGGAGGTAGCTTATACTTACGATTCACAGGCTCAAAATTCTCCACAACAACTGGGTTTTGAGCTTTTGGGGCCATATCTTCTTAACTAACACAGATTCTCAAACTAGGGTTTGCTTCTACAACTTAGTTGCACTAACACAGCTAGGGAAACACCACAAATATCTTGTATAAACTTAGATGTGCTCAGATTCATTCAGAATTACCTTTACAATCATTTGTATGCTCTCAGAAGGCTCGTCTCTACAATTCACTTCAAATGCTCATGAAAATGTTAGGTGCATAGTGATAGACATGAACGTATATTTATACCTTTTTCATTGATTAGGGTTTCCAACTACTCAAATACAAGTAATAAATACTAGCACCAACTTGCTTGTACTGATTACCAAACTTTACTTTCCTTTACCGAAATGAAACAATATATCATTTCCTTCTACCGATTGAACATGAATTACTATAATTACAAGACATATCGAAATGCATCTAAATATTCTCATATGGATCTTTAGAAATAGATTTAGGAACCGATTTTAGATTTGACATTTTAATTAGCAGTTCCTACTCATACCTTATAACTGATTAGGCATAGTCAATTGCACCTGATCTAGAGGATGTGGTGCCTTCAACTGTCTTGAATGATGTTGCATCATCCATAGTCTTTCTTCTCCATGTATTATTCATTTGTTCTCTCATCTCTTCAACATTCACTTTTAATTTCTCATATGTCTCTTCCTTGGCAGGAGATTTGCGTTGATACCTGCAGTCTTTGGCAAGGTGAACTAGCTTGTGAAAATGGAAGCATGCCATGCCAGGTTTTCTCCAAGATCTTCTATTGTTCATGCCATGTAGCAACATGCAGTTTGCATCAATATGTACATATCTTCCACAGACTAATCATGATATCCTTGTATTGTAGTATCATGGTATAGATGTACTCTGTCAGTTTGGTACTCATTTGTCATTTCTCCTTTATGATCTGCACTCTTCAGATTTATGACCATACTTGTTGCAAGTATTGCAGTATCCATCAAAATTTATCTTTCTTGTGTTGTTTACAGTTCTTGATCTGTATTCAAATGCTTGGTTCCCATACTTATTGTAGTTAAAGCAATATCCATAAAACTTAGGTGAACTCGGTGACTTACCCTTTTTTCTTCTATATAAATTTGCAGTATGTCCAAGTTTCCCATAGTAATAGTAAATAGGCTTCTTTGACTTCGGTGGGGCATCTTGATTGCCAGCTTGATTAGAGGACTCTCCTTTCTCATTGGTTCTCTCACTATTGAATCCAAGTCTAGTTTTATCTTTCATTTGTTTCTGACCTTTAATCTGTTTGGCCAATGCTCTTAGTGATTCCTCATTTCTCTTCAGTACTTCATTGGCTTCTTTTTCAGATTTTAGTTCACATCCCAATATTTCAACTTCACACTTCAGCTCTTGGTTCTTAAATTCTTTCCTGGTCAATTCTAGATTAGCACTTACTAGTTGTTCAGTCATAGTATAGTGTACTTGTATTATCCTCGTGATCTCATTGTCTTTCTTAGATATTCTTGTCTCAAACTGTCTTTTATCTTCTTCAACTAATCTCAATGCATCTTCAATTGCACCCTTAGAGTCAAGTATCTCACTCATTCTTATTCCTTGTACCTCTTGATCTATCTTTGCTAAGTTCAGTTGCTCGGTGAGTGTTTTGTTCTTTTCCATGAGTTCTGCAATGACTGATTCAGTTTCATCACTCAGAATACTTTCAGATGTTGTCTCAAGAGTATCAACATGCTCTTCTGTGGATTTCAGTTCACTAGACAACTACTTTCTCACTTTAAAGGACTTTTCTAACTTTATTTTTGAATCGTCAATCACTTATTGTGCACTCTCCAACTCGAACTCAAGATTATAAATCTTCTTAGATTGCTTGTAAGTTTCCATAGCCATGATCTTTTCTCTCAGGTGGTTAAACCCTTATCTCAAGAGTCCAAGCTCTGATACCAATTGTTAGATTATCTATGGAAAGTTAAGTGCTAAGAGGGGAGGGGTGAATCACTACTTAAAAACTTTTACCTATATCAATTCTTTACCATTCACCGATCTGAATATCATGCATAAAGACATTATAAAACATGTAATGTAAATCAGAAAAACATAACACATAACTCCATGATTTTTGGTCACGCAGAAATCCTTTGTTAGAGGAAAAAACTGTAGTGGGGATGGCACCCACAATCCTTCACTATTGCAGTATAAAGGCTTCTTGGTTAGAGCTACAATGTTATCTACTTTTGATAGCTTACCTTGTTAGGAGTACAAAAAAGACTTATGTAGTCTGCCTTGTTAAAGTATTTTTACAATCTCTCATCTAAGAGATGTACCCAGTTAGAGGATTTAAAAAATAAGACCTGTTAGGGCCTACCCACTGAATGGGATTTCTATACTTCTAAAAACTATAAAACCTATTACAAAAATGTTTGTGAGTATGCACCAAACATAATGTTGTTCAGACTCTTTATGCTCTACAAGTGCATTACCTCATTCTGCACTCAGTAAATTATCTGTTCTGCACCTTAAAACTTATGCATTCTAACTCCTTTAGCTCTATCTCTATAACTGCTTTTGTCTCTGGAATTTCACCATCACCTGTAATCTTTATGTTTTGTTCTTTTTATATAATCTTAAGGCGGTTAACCTATTCTAAATCCTTCTCCTTTTGTGGTGGAGGTGAAGTGGTGCAAGGTTGGTTTCATTCCCAACACATCCATTATACTTGACTTTCATTGGTTCACTTGCCTCGCGGTCATGTACAATCATGTTTTTACAATCCTGATGTTCTACCTAACTCTTACCTTGAATACTGTAAAAGCTTCTTCTGCTCGACGTCCAGATTCAATGTATCCAATTTGAATTGTTATGTCGGCTCTGATATTACTTGGTAATACACTCTGATCTTTCTCGGTGACATAATGTCTGCTCGGTGACTAACTTTTCTCGGTGACTCGGTGACTAACGTTGAAAGGTAAATGTCACTGCTCGGTGACTTAATTTACTTGGTGACTAATGTTGATCGGTAAGTGTCACTATTCAGTGATCGGTGTCTTTGATGCTTTTCTTTACCGACTGTTTGCGTTAGTGTAATTTATCTTTTACCGACTAGCTCCTTTGACTATCATGACTTGACAAAACTAATGACAACACAATAGCTCGGGTAGGAGTAACAAGGGTGGTATAGTTTGCTCTAAGCTTTTAACATCTAGGCGAGATACATCTATATTGTAGATTCTATATAAAGTACGGACTCTCTGAATATATGTTTGATATTATTAACCTTTATTGGGATGTTTCTCTACTTTTCTTTTCTTTTTATTTGTATGCTTTAGCAGTATATATATATATATATATATATATATTCTATCTTTTTATTATATGGGTTTTCTATGATTATTACAGAGACATCTCTAGAATTTATTTATAATTCACATACATATGTCCTGATTTGTTATAACACCGACTAACATATTGATTAATTCATATAATGCCTTGTTTTTTATATTTTGGCTTTGATGTGAAGGTGAAGATACTGCTACCTAAATTTATAAGCTCTAAGATATCTCTTATAACCTTCATAGGAATTTTAGTAAAGGGTAGATTTATAAGTTAACTATGCAAATTTAGCAAAGAATCATCACTGTGGACACAAGTAACTTTATTCAACTTATTGTTATTTTTATGCGGTCTTGGTTAGCTTTTCTATTACTTCTGTATTTCATGTTCCACTTATTCTTGGTTGCCACAAGAGTCAAGATAAAGAAGTGGTTTTATGACAAATTCCTTTTAATAGGTCAAATGCCAAAAGGTAATGGGTGTTCTCTCCCTAACTAACAATATCTTTCAAATTGGTATATCTAATATTAAATGGTATTAATAGTTGGGAGTCAAGTACTATTTTGTCATATTTTGCATGGGTAGTTGTGTCTGTTTGCAATATCTATAACAGGTGAAACGTGAAGGATAACAATTTCTACAAGACTGGGTCTCTGATTCCTTATATATGGGGTCTCTGATTCAAGTAATATTTAGGATGGCAATTATGAATTGGTGCATATTCTTGGTGGTTACATCATTATGCTTTTGAATGGCCTTACTTTCTGTTATCTAATGCCGAGGTTGGTTACATCATGAAACTATCTGATAAGAAATTCTGAAACATATCTGGACCTTAAGCACTATGTTCCAATGCAGCTGGGGGTATCTATCTATTTTGATGTAGGTAATTGACCATCAGTGATGCAAGATTTGGTTAGAATATTGATTTCTCTACTAAAAATGAAAACAAAGAATGTTAGAGTGATTTTGCAGGGTCTTGTTGATGGGTATGAATTTTGAAGCATAGGGAGCGAAGGAAAACTCCCATTGAAGTCCATGGAATGGCATGACAGTATTTCATTATCTTTTATTGTATGTAATTAGAGAGGGATGTGGGATGTTAAACTCCAATGTGTATAGATGGAGTATGTAATATGTAATGAAGATCATAAATTCATTGAGATTCATTAGCTCGCTTGTAAGAAGCGGGTGTAGATGTATAACATTTTGTTTTTTTACTGATCTTTCACAAGATCTGGGCTAGACCGGAGGTTTTCTTTCCTCCATTCTATCCTACCGGTGCTCACACTGAATGGAGGTGTAACTTTGTAACCTTATAATTTCACTAATAAAATATTCAAGCCTCGACTTATTACTGCTAAAAGATAATAATAATATCCAATGCCTCTATGTATTTTTTTTCTTTATAATTTTTTTATCAGTCTTGGAGTTTTACCACTAACAAAGAAGTTTGAAGTGAGAGAGAATTCAAGGTTTATCTAGTTTTAATGCTTGATACAATGGTTTATTATTTAATCTACAATTGAAGATATCTAAAATTAGATCCATTTTGGAAGAAGAATAATGAAATTTGAATTAGATCGTCTTCATAACTTTAATCTTTTTTGGTAATCCAGGGGTATCCACATTGCACTTAGTACAATTGCGACTCAAACCAACAATTCCAATTGTGCCTTGCCTCAGGGTTACTTTTTCTACTGAGTTGGGGTACATAAGGGAGAGTTGAGGCGATACTAATCCCTTGGAGGTTGTCAAATGAGCCCGAATCGTCCAAACAACCAGGTTAATCGAGGCAAAGAGAATCGACCTCAAGACCTATATGGGAAGAACCCAGAGCCCTTAGCCAACTATGTCACCCCTTTGGGCTAATCATCCTCATAATATATGAAGGATGAGATTGTATCTTTAGTTTGTTTCAAATGGCGTAATTATATCTTCATAGCATGGTTATTTCCTATGTAAAATCGTACCTTCAATACATGTTGAAAATGCATGTCTAGATGATCTATCTGAGACTAAGAAACACTATAGAAATTGTTATGTGAGGTTTAAAGTTGAAACTTCTATGTGCCTTATTCAAGCCATATTATTGAATTATTAGTGATAAGCAAAGAGAGATAATGTATTGGACTTTTGTTAGAACATGAAAGGTTCCTAAATGTTCATCCCTTAATACTAATTACAAGAGCAAAATATCAGTAACAAGTAGACAAACTTATTGTACTAAGAAATATACTATACAATAAATAATAATAAATAAAAATAGTATCTTTAAATAAAAAATCAAAACTTCTAAAATCCAAATCAAAATGTACACATTAATATAAAATAAAAATGTATAAGTTCCCTGTCTACAAAACCAAAGAAGTTCTAATATTCAAATTAAAAAATATAACGGACATTCTTACCATACCAATAAAGGTGGAAAAGAGAAAAAGAAATAACAGTTCAAATGCCCCATCTCTATCTCATGAAATATGTGAATAACATTGTTATCATGCTCATTACGTTGGGAATTGAAGTGAGAATAAAGGTTTCAAGTACCATATCTTTAAATCGCGTCATTTAATAGTAATGGATATATGTTTATGAATGTTTCTTTTAATTGTATTAAAAAAAAAAAAAAAAACTACCAAATTACATACACAATAGCTAAAGCTGAAAAAGTCTTATGATTGCTTTGTCACAAGCCTTGATATTTTAAGTCTTATGATTGCTTTGTCACAAGCCTTGATATTTTTAGTACCTGTATGCAAATCATTCTCTTTTTGACTTTAGGCTAAAATGAAAATGAATCTATGATGTATAATAATAGCCATAAGAAGTTGCATTGAATTAGGTGGCTTCTTTCATTTGGTGAATTCAATGAAAATGGCTCAACAACAACTAGTCAGAGGATGTTTGACAAAAGACTACGGAATTGTTTTTATATGGCAAGGATGTCCATTTTACTTTTGTATAACTAGTTGTCATTTAATCTTTTCAGCGTTGAAATCTTGTGATGTGAAATGGCAGTTTGTGTTAATGACAAAGTCTTTTCAATCAAACATTTCCATTATTAATGAAAATCAATGATTATTAGTGAGACTCAATTGTGATAGGAACTCCACTAAATTTGTTATGCCTAGTTGACTTCACTCTCATTGTTTATAAGGGAGTTGGAAAAAGAATACACTTATAATGTTTTGTAAGTAGGTATGGATTATCAAGAGGAGGTTGATTATGTTATGTAGCTTCATTCAGATGGATTATAAGGATTTTAAACATTAATATTTCTATCTAAGATTTCTCTACTTTGTTAGTTTTGTGTTGTTATAATTAACCGTGTTCATATTTAGTGTGTTTGGTAATCATAGGATTCTATCTGAGTGAGTAAAAATGTAGTGTTGTTACTCATATCTACATCGATAAAAAAATTTGGGTAGCATTTTCTATGATTTTTTCGCAAAATATTGTACGTCGTTGGTGCAAATATATGGACTTTGTTGGTGATTTGAGTTGTAAATCTCGAATCCTTAAGGCTAGATAATCTCCCAAGTGCTAGGGGTGTCAAACTTCGGAACAATATCACAAAACATATATTCAAGATGGGAAACTTAGGATTAGTTATTGAGGTGGGTAGACCTCCTTCACTTATAGCTCTATTAGATCAAGAGGGGTTTCCCTAAGGTGATGCAATAGGTATCACCATAGAAACACAACACACATCTTGATACAAACCATACCTATTACATAGTGCACCATTATTCTTGTGGTCACTTTGTGTCTATAAGCTAGTTTGGGAGACTTGAGGTTGAGAACCTTATTAAAATAGATGATCACATAAAGGTCAATTAATTTGTTTTATTATAACCTCTTATACGCATTCAAACATGGTAGTTGGAACACACTCGAAAAAATAAAATTGAAAATATGTTTATATTGATTTATTTTGAGTGTGTAGAGGAATATGGGGAGGAGATAGTAACATACCAGTGTCTTTATCCAATTCGAAAACAAAGTATATAAATTCATTCAAAAGAGGCACTAGTTGAAACCAAGATGATATCTTAATCAAGACACCACAAAAAAGTATATTTCAACATGCGTTAGCAAGTTGGTCTCTATACATACATTCAAAAAATCAATTGATAATTGAAGAATATTAAGTAAGTCTACTTAGTAATACACTGAAAAACTTGCAGATTTCTTTTATTGTTTGTGAAGAAATACCATGCAAAATATTTATAAGGTTTTTATAACCATTTGGTTGGTCAATTGATCACAAACAAATTCAAAAATAAACACAGTGTCAATGGACACACTCAAACAAGGTTGATTCTACACTTTGAATTCTTTCTTCTCAAGATTTACAATATGTCACTTACACATTTGGGATGAATATGTATAGCCAAATTACAAAATAGTTGCATTTCCTTTCACTAGAATAAAAATCCTAGTTGTATGAATGTTTTTCCTACACTATTCTTCTCTAAATTAGTTACCCATCCTTGTAAAAATAAAAAAGAATATTTGTATACCCACTTTTAGATTGCCCAAAATAGGAAATGTATGGAATTACACATGGGTTATGAAAAAACTATAATCTTTTACAACTTCAAGTGATGCCCATGTCAAAATGTTAGAGCATTACATCATTTTATATAACTTAAACCAAGTCCAAACATGTCTTAGCATGCCCGTAGAGTATGGGCTATAATACTCCTTCTACAATTGTTACTTTTGGTCATTAATGTCATAAAAAAAGGCAAGAAAGTGGTTTAAATCAATTTTGAAGTTTGAGTGAGATGTGAAAGATGCATTAATAGTTTCCAAGAGAAATTGCAGAGTGACTGGATGACATATGTAAAGCCTTACTTGGAAATTCGGACATCCTAGCACCTAGACATAAACATTTTGCTTGTTGAGATGGAAGTTTATTGGATCAAGGAATACAATATAACTTTCCAAGAGTTAACATGTAAACCAAGTTTACCAACTGAGTTTCCTAACTTCTCAACATCTTGATAACCAGTTTAGGTGAAAATTTTCTATTATTACATCAGTAAAAGACATGGTGATGTAATCATGATCAAAGAATGATGTCACTAGAGATTGGGATGGCTCCAAATGGGCTGACATCATGATGGTGTCAATTGGGTACAATGACATCAACAAAGGATGTGGTGGCATAAAAAAAGTATGGCTTGTGACAAAATATAAATGGACTACTTTTACAGGGAGCTCCAACTAAATTAAATAAGAACTCAACCATTAAAAGGTTCAATTCAATTGGCTAGGGAGCCTCTACAAAAGGATTGATGATACAACAGTAATGGACTAATAATACAACCTATGCTTTTTTTTAAGTGAATCATCCTTAAGTTCAAATGGTAGGGCTCAAGTTTAAATAATATTCAGATTCCCACAATCATTCAATTTTGATTTATGAATAGTTGGGTGCAAGGAAAGTCAAGCGGACCCAATGTTTACTTTTTTCCAAGTGGTGCATTTTAGATGAGGTTCTAGTCTTGCAAATGCTTAAGTTACATAAATGATTAGTTAAACATAACATGAAAAAAAAGTCATCATGATTGATTTTCTAAATTTTCAATAGGTGTGTTTCGATGGGTACCAAATTTCCATAAACAAGGACTTTTGTGCTCAAAAATATAGTTGAACCAAATAAGTGGGAAAGACTATTGAACCTATCCTTTGGAAAAGTTTGAAGTTGGGTTCCCACATCAAACACTTGCAACTTATTTCTTTATTTTTTCTCATTTTGCAAGAACTTCCAACTAGTTAAGAACTTGCAAGGAAACCTTTTCTAATTTGAAGGGTAAAACTTGCAAGCTAATTTATGACTCATTCTAACTTATTTTAATTAACATCTTGCATATTTCCTTGCACAAACAAAAAGATCTCCCTCTTAATACCTTTAAACAATACTTCAATTGTGGTGTACCCAACTCAAATATTCTAAGATTGATTATCAATAATGGGAACGATAGGGTCAAATACACACTTATAGAGAAAATAAAAAGTAAAAATGAAACATATCAAAATATTGGCTCTAGTTGGGTGCATGTGTCTTTTGCAGGCACACCGAAAATCTAGATTTATGATAGAAGACCAAAATTGGAGAAAAAAAAGCATTTGGATTGGCTTACACGCCAATATATCAAACAAGGGTCATGAGTATACAAGGCACACCACATATGTACAACAATGCATGCTAGCACAACCAAGATAACTAATATTAGATAGGTTCCAAGAATCTTATTATTGGCATGATATAGAGGATTATGAGGCATCATATATGTCATTTGGGTCATTTCTAGACCAATGTATCCATTGTATACCACTTAATTACCTTAAAACACCTCTAATGTGCCTGAATTAGCTATAAAAGAGTAAAATAGTAAAGAGAAAAAGGAAAATCCATGGGAATAAGATAATTATTTCTAATTATGAAAGGATGTGATGGAAAGACATTATGAAAATGTATTATGAGGCACTATAAAGACGGAAAAGTGGGAGATCAGAGTGTGGAATAGTGAGGAATCATGTGTGGAATAATATTAACGATATGTGAAAATAAGAAAGATGACAAGTGGGAGTAAATTATGAAGAATAAATTATAACACATGCATAAGCCATGAAAACATGTTAGTGTATGTTGTTACAGGTGTGTATATATGAATGTATATAATTTATTATAATTGTGATCTATATTAAATTGCATATCTAAGTTCTCCCTCATCATTACATCATGCCAAGTTTTACTACATATAACATAATAGTAAACCTTAGACTCTTGTCAAGGTTTTTTTGTCAACATTGTTAGAGTTTCGATAGATATGAGCAATAAACAATATTAGGATAACAGTAGAATATAGAAATACAATAACATAGAGATTTAACATGGCTCACCCATTATGGGCTACGTCCACTAGAGAATCAATCGTCCACTTATTTTATTATCCAGTGAAGAGAAAATTACAATATGATGATTTTATATTACATAGCCACTTATTTATCAATCCTTTTGACAGGGTTTACAAGGTTGGTTAATGAAAATAATCCTAACCCTACAAACATTTCCTTGGAGGTGAGGATACATGACGAGTGTATAATATTTGCATGATCAGTTGTCACATACCAACAAACACTTACTCTTAGAATAATTTGTGCTTGATATGTTAATCATGGGCTATAACTTCACGAAGTCTCCATCAAGGTTCCTGAGCTATAAATGTTATTGACCGTACCCCTTAAGAATTTGACAAGGACCAACCCATAGGGCATCAAAAAATTTAGTTTTTCCATTGTATTCTAATCTAAATTTTCATTAGAGGAAAAATCTCCCAATCCAAAACCCCCTCTTGATAGTCCTCTCATAAAAAATGAAAACACATTTTTTAACTGCTAAACAAGTTTTTCTCATGGGTATCCCTACTCATCTCTTCCAATTCGATCAATTCACACATCTTTGGGAAATTACACTTCTTTCTCATCAATCTAAAACAATAATTTGTAGACTACTAATTCAATGATAACTGATAACTTGATCTCAACACCATACACAATTCAAATATACTCTCTGCAAGTCATCTCATATATTTCTCTTTCTCCCAAATAACAAATTTTAATCTACCATTCCATATTTTTGAGTTAGCATCCATAGTTTTTCTATCCATATTCATGATGATTTTTTTATTGAAATTTCCTTGTCCATTTCCCTAGAGATGATAAGGGGATGAATGTGTTAAGGATATCTTACCTTATGAGCATAAGTCAACCAGCTCTTGAGAGTTGAAACACGTATTACCAAAAATAATCTTGGATGAAACACCCAAACCTAGTAATTATGCAATTCAACAAGAACTCAATCACTACTTTTGATGTTGATTTCTTGTAGGTATTTTCTCCATCCACTTAGTGAAACAATTAGTGGCTACCAATATCCATGTCTACTCATTGCTTGAATTTTCTAATATTTCCCTTATAAAATCCATGCCCCATTGTTGGAGAAAAACCTATACTAATATTATATAATATTCATGCTTTTATTTTCAACCTCAATTACATTTGTAATTGTTTCAACCATTAATTTTTCTAAGTCCTAACCTCTTACTTGCTTGTTTATCTTCACTTCTTTGTCATACTCTTAGATATTACTGATCCATCTACATATTCCACCTAATATTTCCTATTGTCTCAAGATATATTTAACTATTGTATGCAATACAAATATAGTGATATTGGGTCATAAAAGATATGGTCTAAAATTTTCACTACCTTAACAAAATAATGAGCATGATTCTCCATATAGAAAAATTTAATTGAACATCTAGAAAGGACTTGCTATATAAAGCAATAGGATGTTCATAATTCTGCTATAATATAATTACACCAATACTATAAAATGATAAAAATAAAAAATGGTTTAAAATCCTTAGAATAATCTTGTCTTTCAAACACTAGCACCTTCTTGGGTGGATCTTTAATTTCTATAAAGGAATCTCTTTATTCCTTTTCTCAAATCGATGATTGACCTTTTTCATCACTTTGGATATGAACTTCATTTTCTCTGTAAAATTAAGGATAAGCCTCCTAATAAAGTTTATCTTCACAAAGAATAAATGGATTGCCTATAATTATTTTGGTTGAGGGATGAGGTTGGTTTTTTTCACATGCTTTGGATCAATCCTCACCCTTTCCTTAGAAACAATATTTCAAATGAACTTACCTTCTTCTATACCAAAATTATATTTCTAGGGATTAACATATATCCCATATTCTAAAAAATTCTATAGGAATAAGTCTAAGTTCTTGAAATCATCATTTTGATCTTTGGAGTATGCAGTAAAATCATATTAGTAGATAACATACTTTTATTTATGATTCCTTCAAAAGCAACATTCATGGCTCTTTAAAATGTAGCCCCAATATTCTTTAAATACAACAACATATGAAGATAAATTATGTTCTTGTGAAGGTTATCTTATCCTTATCTTTTTGTTGGAACTTTAAAAAGGGTCTCATTGGTTCTCTTTAGTTTTAGTATTAATATTTTTCTTGGAGCTTCATGATTTTGCAGGGTTGTATTTAAAGTTAGCATAGATTTATTTGTGAACGCTTATGGAGACTAGTGAGACTTGGGTAAGGCTATGAGATCTAATGTTTTTTGGGATCATGCATCAATATGGTTACACTTTTATGAATAATATAACAGAATGCCTAAGGATCCTATGCCTAGTCATGGATGTGAATTCGTTCTAAACTTGAAGAGAATATCATCATTCATTATATGCTTTGATTTCTTGTTTTTTGTCCTCATGAAAATATCATATCCCACATATGTATTTCCTGGTTGTTTATCATATGAATTATTTATTTTGTATCTTGTCTTCTCATTTTAATTAGTCTCGAATATAGTAGTTATGAGAACATGTTGAGAAGAGGCATGGTTT
Source organism: Thuja plicata (assembly GCA_018584345.1). Taxonomy (NCBI): domain Eukaryota; kingdom Viridiplantae; phylum Streptophyta; class Pinopsida; order Cupressales; family Cupressaceae; genus Thuja; species Thuja plicata. The sequence goes on from MU227014.1 coordinate 1,409,938, forward strand.
TATGGATTTTTATTGTTCTCCTTTTTGTTTTTTATTAAGTGAGAATAGGTTTTTAAGGGGACATGATACCCTTTACAACATTAGGAATTAAGAAAGATCATCAAAGAAAAATAGAGAATGAGCTGTCAGCAAGGAAAAAATAGCTGACAACCAAAGACAAAAACTAGCAAAAGGACAACACCTAAGATAGGGCCAGAAGACATAAGAAAAAAATGATAGCAAGAACCCCTAGGAAGAAACAAAGCTAAGTGAAATTCTTAAGAAGCTCTATCGCTTCCAACTCAATATGGCTCAGGTATCAGCATATTTCTTCAAATCCTCAATGTCCTTGTTAGCATTCTGCACAATCTTCTTCATGTTAGCATTGGTGCAGAACCACCTAGGCAATCCTCAAGCCTTAGAGGTTTTTGGCTTGTATATGACCTTATCCAAGTCAGAGATGTGTTTTTTCTTTGAGGCCCTAGTAGGTCATGTGGACTAGGTGAGTTAGTGTTAGTACTAAGGTCACCAATTAGTCATTGTTAGTTGTTTTTGTTAGCTTAGGCCTAGTTGGTCTAAAGGTGGGATTTGGGTTCAAAATGTGTCCTA
>MU227014.1:1416313-1442645 GCA_018584345.1 Thuja plicata
GGCCCTATATTCTAGTTGGCATAGTAAATGCAAAAAGATGCCAAAAGTTGTCATGACAACATTTGCAAGAAATTGCAAATGTTGCATGCAACTCGACAACATAGGATCCCCAAAAATGTAGGAGTGGTAATTGATTTCATATGGCTTAGAATGGTGGAGAATGACATCTAAGAAACTCTGAGGCTTGAATCCCAAGGAGAGAGTTTTTGTGAGTAAGAAAATAGAGCTCACTGAATACAATGCACAGTATACTATTTTTCTTGTTAACGATGATCTAATGGATTGAAAATAGAGAGATAGTTGTGGATTCATGTAGTGTGGAGTGATCTCAGACTTTTCTTTTTAGTGTGTTATTTTCTTTGAGTTAATCTTCAAGCTGTAGGAGAATAATTGCAAATTAGGTAGTCTGCTGGTGTTTTTTTAGACAGTTTTTGCTTTCATGGCTCCCACTTGAGATTCAACCGTAGAAATATTCAACGGTTGGATGAATCTTGTAGGGGAGCCTTTGTAAATTATATATATAGATTCTAGAGTGTTCCTATAGAGAAGATTAGGATCCTAATTGGACTAGGACAAGAGAAGTCCTGTCTTGTAGTATTGTGCAAGCACACCATTGAAATTTACTTCTATCAAGTACATGTTTTCTTACCAGGCCCATTAGGAACATCAACATGATAGGTGTCCTTTTCATCATCAAACTAAAAAATATCCTTCTCCTTGTTGGTATTCTCTAACTTGGCAATGAGGATCCTAAGGTGTTCCGAAGAATCCTTGAGGATCTTAAAGCTCTATTCACCGATGTTCTTGAGAGTGTCCTCCAAACCATTAACTCTTTTATCAACAATAGAAAATATATCATTCACTTTCTAAAACCTTGAAGAGTAGAATTCAGTCATGGATTTAGCATCATTAGTGGACTTGGTGATATCTCTAAGCTCTTTAGGGAAGGATTTGTCCTTACTAGCCCCAATGGCCTCCAGAAAATTCAATTTGTTGGAAAAGGACCTTTGATTTTTCTTCATTTCTTTAACCTCATGGAAAACCGAATTTAAAATATTTGTTAATATCCATTGCCCCTTCCTTAGCAGTCTATAGAACATTCATTTTGGGTTCCTTGATACATTTATTAAATTCAGAAAGGGTAGATCCTCCCTACAGGTACCCATAACAACATCAGTATCAAGATCACTCTGGGGAATAGAACCATAACCAGTCATATTATTCAAAACCATATCCTCTTCCACAATATTATTCTACACATCCTTAGTGCTAGATGAAAGAGGAGGGGGAGGGATGATAGATTCCACATTCCATTCAACTTAACTGGGCTGCGGGGAGGGGAAGGAACATGGGTATCCCTACCAACATTCTCAGAGTTTCTGACCATCAAATATGAAATATTAGGTTTCTTGCGAGAAGACCTAACAAATTATCATGGTTAGTGTCCATATCCTCACTACCATCAAAACCTTCCTCAACCCAAATCTCCTTCTTGATTTTCTTTCCAATCCTTCCTTTTGATATCTTCCCTTTCTTGATCTTGCCAGACCAAGAGGCCACCATTTTACCCTTACCCTTTCTAGAAGAACTCTCAAGGATATAAAAATCAATTTCTTCATCCATCTTAGTATCATAATCCCCATCCTCCTCGGGCTCATCAGAGTCAAGAGAATCCTCATCTGAGGTTGAATGCTAAAAAATATCTTGCTTAATAGAATTATCCTTAAAATGATCAACTATTAAGACAATAAGCCCTTGATGAAGGGAAGTATTGCTATCAAGATTGACCCTAGCCCTCTTAATAATAGAGTTCAGAGAAAAAAAGAGAAAATAGGGAAAAGATACCTTCTGATTATGCTGGAAGTGGTTCAGCAACACAAAATGGTAGCCATAAACTTGAGAGAATCTCCTATCTAGAGTGATATATTGCATGATGGCAAAGAGAACCATCCTCCGGATATTTTTGATAACCATGGGAGAGTAGTAGGTTTTATAGATTTTGACCAGGATGTCTCTCTCCTCCCACTCTTTTGGAAATTTCATGATGACAGTATCAGTAAGCTTTCTATCTTTGTAGAACTTCTTCCCCACAATTGGCATACTAGTGACTTACGCAATAAACTCTTCATCAATTTTGACCTTTCTACCCAATAGAAATTTTCCCCTCCTTTCATTCCTTCTTAAACATTATGGTAATTAAAGGGTTACGCCCGTGCAAATGTTGCATGAAATTGGTCATCTTGCCCGCCTCAAAGATATCCCATACTTTGGGCTTTTGCTTCCAATCCGCATAGGAAAAGAGCTCCCTCCTCTTTCTATTTCCCCCCATGGTGCCTCTAGCATGACCACTAATCACAATAAGAAAAGAAACCATAGGAAGACTAAAGCCTTGATTAGAAGTGCAATTATTTGACAATGCAATCCAATAAAGGGTAAAAAATACCCATAAAGTGTGCAAATTCATATCATAATGACTAACTAATTTGTAAGTCAGACAACCACCTTTACTTATTATTGCTTGGGTCATTCGAAAGGGCCTCATAATTAAGTTTAAGTACACCTAAATTTCCATGTACCACGTTGTGGTTTAATATGGCCTTGGTGTCATAGGGGAGGTCCATCTCATCCTGCCAAATCACTTATTTGTAAGATTAACCACCACATTGGATATCCAGTCTTCCATGGAATTAACCTCCCTAAACCCATGTGAGACAAAACATTTATCAAAAGAATTAATAATCTCCCTATCCTTAGATATAATTTTATTAATGATCCATGAGGGGGGAGATAGACTAAGACATCTAATTATGTTTTTGGAGTCTCCTTTAAGCCATACCTAGTGAATCCTATTTTTTAGCAAGCATGAGGGCTTGAAGAGTCGTCATAGCCTCGACTAAGTGGTCAGTCTAAGAGCCTAATGGGAGCGCCATCGCCGCAACACACTAGCCAAAATCATTTCTTATCACTCCCCCACACCTAGATATCCTAGGTTTACCCTTGGTCACCCCATCAAAATTAACTTTAACCCATCCAAGAGGTGGGTAGATTTATCTGCATCCATCTCTGCAAGATGACTTCAAAATACTAGGAGAATATGTAGGGAGATTCCAACTTATAAAGATGTTGATGTCAATATAATTGCAAGGAGGGAATGAGGATCTTAAAAATAATTTATTTTCCATTATAGATCTCTCAAATGTACCACACACCACATCAGGAGGTGATTTAATGTCTCTAAAGATTCTATTATTTCTTTCCTTCCAAATTCCCCATAAGACATGAGGAAAAATGAAGGACCATAATTTCTTAATGACTTTGTTAGAAGAAAAACATGTCCAACCACTGAAACACTCCTGAATAGAAAAAGGAAAGATCCAATACAAGTTTAGCTTCTTCAAAATGTGAGACCAGATATGGGAAGAGAAGGCACAGTGGATAGAAATATGGTTGACAGTCTCTTCATCGTTCATGCAAAGAAAGCACCTGTTAGAAAAAAAGAAACCCCTATGACACAAATTATTAGTAGTAAGAATTTTATTCTGCAAGAGAATCCAGAAGATAATGTTAACCTTAGGTGTGAGACCATGATTCCAAGCTTGAGACCAGCAAAGGGAAGGCTTTGGTGATCAAGACATCAAAAGGACAACTGAGACCACAAAATAGTTCCCCGAGGGGGACTCTGACCAAATGATTCTATCAAAGGACTCTGGGACAAGCATACTTGAATTAAGAAGAACCATTAAAGGACTAAGAAGAGGACCCATCTCACTAATATCAACCCACTTGTTATCATTCTAGTAGTCTGTAACCAAGGTCCCAAATCTATCCTTACAAGACTACATAAAGGATGAGAAATATTTAGAGTTACAAAGATTAGAATGATAAACCCATATATCATCCTAGAACTTTATACTTCTCCCATTACCAATGGACCAGGTCTTCCCAATACTAGTTGTATTCTTATCCTAGATTATTCTACTCCAAATCATCGATCCCGTCGGACCTTCATGAGAAGATAGGAAAACATCCACATAAGGGAGGGGGTTCAAATATTTATTTCTCCAAATACTATTCCATTCCTTAGTACCATTGTATAGCCTCCGTATTTGTTTCACAAGAAGGGAATGATTAAGGGTTTTAATACTTCTCAGACCCAGACCACCCAAGTATTTAGGTTTGCAAACCTTCTCCCACAAAATTAGAGACATATGTTTTATTTCTTCCACTCCCGACCATAGGAAGGATTTTTTAATCTTCTCAATGGATTCAAAATATTTCACAGGAAGTATGAATAAGATTAGAGTATAGATTGGGAGGCTCTAAAGGGAAGACTTCAAGAATTGAAATTTCCTAGCTTGGCTTAACAGTGAACCTTTCCAGCCTGCAAGATTTCTGTGGAATTTGTCCACCAAACTATTTCATAAGGACTCAGGAGGTCTCCTGCATAGGGGAGCCACAAGTATATTGAAGGGAACTGCTTGATTTGACAGCCCAGAATATTAGCAATACAATGTTGTCTTTCCTTGGAGGTATTAATGAAGAAAAGGGAGATTTTATCCCATTTAATGAGTTGGCATCTGGCATTGGTGTAACAGTTCATAGTGGACTTAAAATTTATTTCCTCCTTAATAGTAGAGGATCCCATAAAGATAGTGTAATATAAGAAAATAGGTTTTTGTTGATTTTAGGGTTTGCTATTATCCTATATTACATTTAAAAGATTTGATTTGATTGTTTATTTAAATGTAGGGGGTAAATAACATGATCTCCTTCTATCCTTAGATATACAAATGAAAGAGCCAATTTGATTAATCCAAAATGGAAGGATCAATGCATAAAATAATCAATCATTTGGAAATAAGAATAAAAAAGAAGATCTTAAGTACCCGTTTATTTATTTGAATGTGCAATAGATGTAGAAAGATTGATAACCTTAATTGAAATGAATAGGAGAAATGTACTAACCTTGAAATATTACAGATCTAAAGAATGCTATTTTCTAAAGCCTGTGTTGAGTTTCTGGAAAATCTGAGACCGGATCTAGAATAGAAACGTGGAGACGAACAAAACCCATAAATATTTTTCCGTTCTGACACAGTTCTAATTTGTACCCTCAAGTCAATGTCACCACTGACCTAGAATTTATGATTTCAACCTAGGGCAGAATTGACATAAAAAGTCTCAGACTGAAATTCTATTTTTTGGATCCTGAAAGTTTGCCAAAAAGGGTATCTGAATATGCATCCCAATCTACTATTCCAAACTTGTACCTACAAGAAAAATGGTTTGTTTGTTGGGGGGAGGGGTTTTCCTTGGTCAAACCCTGGTTTTGGAATTAACCTCAAAGAATAATTGAAATTGCATAATAAAAACAAAGTAAATGCACAATTTCACCTTGCTTGTAGAAGTCCTTGTGGCGGATTCGAATTCGTGAATCCACAAGTATGTATGCACCAAAAGGGATGTAGAATGTAGGATGTATTCAATCAATTTCTTGTAGATCTTCAACACCAACCTTGAATGGGTTTTTGAATTGGAAGAGGCTTGGATGAATGTGGATGGAGAAATCTTCAACAAGAGGGCTCCATGGAGCTCGAATCCTTAAATGGCCACCAATGGATCTCCTTGATGAAAATGAGTGCTTGAGAATGGATGAATGCTTCAATGGATACTTGGCTTTCTTTAAATCTTGCTTCTTCACCTTTGGATCTCACTCTCCAAGTCTTTGAATTCTCACAATTATGCTTGATGATCATGGTTAGAGAAAATAAGAGGAGAAAGCTTCCTTTTATATGAAACTAGGGCACAATCCTCTAGAGAGGCTGACCTAGGAGAATTAAATTCTAATTAGACCCATGCCCCTATAAGAGGACCTATATTAAATATAATTTAAGATTTTTTGAACTCTGAAGACCGAAACAGCTGACCCAGAAGCGGGAATTAAATTTTTCCAAAGACCAACATCCGGAAACCCTGAAATTTTGAAATTTGAATCTCAGGCCTAGAAAAGGTTGATTGTGACCTAGGTCAAGGTCAAGGTCAAACTTGACCCAAAAAGGTCAACCTTGAACCTGAGGTCAAAGTCCCAGTTTTTCATTTTGGGGTGCTAGAAATAGGTTGGAAAAAGTGGAAATGGGGCAGAACAGGGGGAAAAGGAAGACCTAAATTATTAACCCATTCAAGGTGCTTGACATGACCCCAAACCACTTAATCAGAAGGATAAAATAGTCTACCATGGAATTCCTTCCATTTTCTAACTATACAGATAGTATCATCAACAAATTGTTGATGAGAATAGACCAGATTCACAGAAGAGGGGCAGAGCCCTTTAATCTGACTCTGAGAGACCAACTTGCTAATGTATCTTCCAAAGCATTCAATGGTTGTAACAAAAAGAATTGGGGATATAGGTTCACCTTTTCTGATACCTCCAGATGGTCTGAAGAATGGGGTGGGAGATCCATTGACCAAAACTGACAGAAAAGGGGTGGAGATCAGTTGAAAAATTAACTGAATAACTTTATCATCAAAACCAAAAGCCTTAATAAATTTCAGAAGAAAAAACCAATACACCCTATCGTAAGTCTTGTATAGGTCTTGTTTCATCAAAAAACCTTGCTTCTTTGAAACTTCTATAGAATGAATGTTCTCATGCACCGGAGTCAAGAATCTGTCTGTCGGGAATAAATTCATTCTGTTGAGGAGAGATGATCCGCAGAAGGAGGGAAAGAAACCTCAGAGTGAGAACCTTGGATATAATCTTGTAAATATAATTGCATAGACTGGTAGGTTTGAAAATATCCATACTCTCTTCTCATGTAACCTTAGGGATAAGGATGATAAAGGTTGCATTAAGTTGCTTGAGAATTTGTTTGGAGCCAAAAAATTCTTGAACCCCCTTGACCACATAAGATTGAACAATATGCCACAAATATTGGAATAAGAACATGGTGAAGCCATCTGCACTTGGTGATTTGTTTCCTTCAAAGGAGAAGACAACATTTTTAACTTTTTCATATGAAGGGATAACAGAGAGGAATTTACTATGATCATGCCTGATTAGAGAAGGGATAACATCAATGAGCACATCTTGATCTTGAGAGTTCAAGCATTTTTCAGCAGAGAGAAGAGAGGAGAAGAATCACCTAGCTTTCTTCCTGATATACTCATCCACATAATAAATGTTCCCATTTTTAGTCAGTTGAGAGGTTCTATTGGAAGCTCTATGCTTAGAGGCATTCATGTGGAAAAATCATGTGTTCTTTTCCCCAGTCGTCAACCAAAGACAACGGGATCTTTGTCTCTAAAATTCTTCTTCTTTAGATATAATATCATGGTATTTAACTAATATCTCATTTTTAGAGTTCACAAACTCATCAATATACCCCTCGGCTCGAAATTTCTCTAGGAAAATCTTCAAATCAGATTGAATAGCGGACTTCAAAGTAAAGATATCTCTAAAGGTCACCATATTCCACTTTTTAAACATATCTTTTACATGCCTTAATTTTTTGGCTACTATGTACATCATTGAACCTTCCACATAAACATTCCACCACTCCATAATAGCCCCCTCAAGGTTAGGATGGGCCATCCACATTCTCTCAAATCTGAACGTAAAATTTCTTCTACCTGAAATGAGATCTGCCACAAAAGAGATGGGAAAATGGTCTGAGCTAGTATGAGAAAGGGTTTCCAGATAGAAGTGGTAGTGAGAATACCGATCATTAGAATTGAGAGCCCTATCAAGGAAAAATAGAATAAGATCTGTACCATCCCTTCTATTTTTTCAAGTATAGTTGGCACCCTAGAGATCCAAATCACGGAGTGTCTTTTTATTGATGAAATTCATAAGATCCAATATGCTATCAAGATGAGAGGGCATACCACCAAATTTTTCATTCTCCTTAAGAGGGGTGTTAAAATATCCCATAATAATATGTTCTTCCTTGCTAAATTGAATCCTAACCTTTTCAAGCTTCTTCCATTACTTATTTCTTCCTTGTTTTGTATTTGAGGCATAAATGTTAGTTGGGAGCCAAGAGGTGCCATCTTTAATATGCTGAAATCTAACAAATTCCATATCACCTTCAAGTAGAATAAGATCCCCTTGGATATTATTTAGGTTCCAAAATACAACAAAACTTCCAAAAGTACCATCAAAACTACCTCCCAGAACACCACAGTTTTTAAACACTTTGATTTTCTCAACTTTTTCCTTATACATTTAAGTTTCTTGGATCAAGACAATATCAGGTTTGTGATCCCAAATTAAGTTCCTAAGAACATCTTGTTTGTGTGGTCCATTTAGACCACATATGTTCCAAGAGATCATCTTCATTTTATTTTAGGATAACATACCTCATGCATGGTCAGCTAAGTACCATCCTCAATATTCTTGTTTGCTTCCTACTCTCTAAGATGAGTAGTAAATCTTCTGCCCAAAGTAGTAGATTTAGTACCAATGTCAGCTTTAATTTTGTTTATTTATTTGACTGGGATAATCTAAGGAGTAGCTTTAGATCCCTCCCCCCTTTTTCTTGTCCACAACCTCAGTAAAGGGTACCTCATTCTCCAATTTTGAGTCATTCATATCTCTCTTAGATAGAAAATCATTTTCGTTACCATCACCCCATTTAGGGCTACCATTAGCAAAGGTTGGGAAGGTACTCTTAACAGAAGCTACATACTCATGGGACACAGACACCTGAGCTAAGTCAAAACTCAAGATTTGGTAGGGTTGAGCATCATCAAAAAGAACATCATTGTTTGAACTCTTGTTCATAGAGTTGGAATCCACCTCTTCATCCGAGTTAATCTCCCCATCCTCTTGAACTTGATAATTTTGTTAACTATCTAGGATAACAAAATCTCATTGTCCTACCACAATTTGATCACTAACTGGGGTAGCTCTATCTTCCTGTCGCCCTTCCACTTTTGAGGGCTCATTACTACTGTCTTCTTTTTGGTTTTGAGAACAACCAGCAACCTCTTTTTCTTGATTCTCTAGAGAATCCATAACATTATCCTTCTGAATGTTATCATAAAGAACATTAGTGTCCTTTTTTCTGTCTTTGGCCTTCCAAATTTTCTTCTTTTCTTTTTTAGTTTTCTCCTTGTCCGCTTGCATAGGGCATTTTTTGGAAAAATGACCAACCTTTTTGCATAGGAAGCAGGCAAAGAGGAAAATTTCATATTCTAGCCATTGAATCCATCTTCCTAGCTTATAGTTTATTTCCATAAAGGGGGTCATGTCCACATCTTGAGAAATTCCCACATAGATTTTAGCATAAGTGAGTCTCCTCCTTGTCATTTGCATAAGATCTATAGATAGAAGTTCACCAAAAGAACTAGCAAGAAAACTAAAGACATCTTCAAACTAGAATTCTAAGGGGAGACCAAGGATCCTCACCCAAACAGGGGCCTGGACAAAGGAGTCATTAAAATCCAACTTGGGTGACGATTTCTGGAGGGTCAAGGCCGATTTACCGACCATCCAAGGACCACTGCATAAAACCTTTGACATATCTTCCTAGAAAGAAAAGGAAAAGGAGAGAAATCCCTTGGGCATGGCTATGATTTCTACATGTGCCTTGAGGGCCCATTTTCTCTTAGAAAAAGCCTACACTATATCAATGTTGGGTATGGGCCCCATAAATTTTCTGACCAAAGTGAGAGCCATAAGAGAAATATTGTGATCAATAACTAGGTTGGGAACAGTAATTGTAAAATTCCCTTGGTAAGGATCATAAATTTTTCATACCTAAGGGAGAGAGGATTTCCTACTTGGGTTAACGCAAAATAGGAAGAATAGGGGCACAAGGTCTCTAATGGAATTTGAGCCAAAATATTCTTAGCACATGGAGGACCCCCCTCCCTCCCACCCTAATCAACACCTCCATGTGATTCCCTAGCATCTGGGTCAACACCACCTTCCTGAACACCTACAGAGTCGCTCACAAACTGTGATCCTTCCCTACTGCCTGTATCTTGGATTGCAGTGCCAGCAAAGAGATTCATGCCCAAGGAGAAATTCAAAATTTTCCCTCCCATATTATCCCTTTATTATCCACAGTAGCCTTGTTGAATCCAAGTTTGATTAGATATTGTGTGCATAAATATTGTGCTCCTATATCTGCAATAGAACACTTGCCAAAATAACCATGATGGTACTTTTCGAAGAGGATGTGGTGGTGGTACATGCCTCCAACATTTCCCCTACCTCCCGGATGCTTATTTTACTTTCCAATACACCCATGCCCTACACTCACATGGCCTCTCTTCTTCATGTGCTTCTTCAATCTAGTCATCATCTTCGCACCTCCTCTTCTTCCTCCTCCTCACTCAAAGTCAATCTCCTTGTTGTTGGTCATGATATATGGATTTAATTTTTAACACATGTTTGGAGAGGTGTAGGAAATGGTTTTTGGCTTCAAGAATATTCCATTTTTTGTGGGAATGGTTTATTTTTTTGATATAACTTCAATATAAGAGGTTTACATCTTTTTCTCTCATGTTTTGAATGTTAGACGTTGACATCATTTAAGTATTTAATCAATGAAGGAAAACTTATGTTATATAGATTAGTACATTTTAGTGTGGAAAAAAATATGGTTTAATTTGTAGGTTCTCTCTTTGATCTTTCTCGTCTTCCTAGATATACTTTTGGCATCTTTCCTTTTATGCCACTTTCCTCATTTCTAGGACCTCTAACCTCTTCATTACGAGGATCCAAGATCATTAAATACCTTATGGCATCTCTATGTCCTCATTTATGTGTTTAGGACACATTCATGACTCAAATCCATCATTTAGCAACTAAGCCTAATATATGAAAAACTACTAACAATGGATACTTTGGTGACCTTAGTCCTAATAAATAACTCACCTAGCCCACATTGCAATGACCTTCTAAGGTCTAAAAACAACCTAACTGTCTTGACTTGGCCAATGTCAAGTACAAGCCAAAATAATTAAATCATGGAGGTTAGCCTAGGTGTGCTCCTGCACCATCCTCCCCAAAACAAAATTTTTAATCCACCCTTGGATTGAGGATGCTTGGATCAATCCCCATCTTCTTGAACTTTGATTCTTTAACCCATACTGCATCAGCATTGGTTTGATCATGTCTTTTGATCAAGTGTTCCTTATACTCTTTGGTTCTGGTCTATTTGTAGATTCTAGTATCCAGTATACTGTCAGCTCCTGTGACTGTGGCAGAGGGTAATTGTAGATCTTCCACATCTCTAATCACTTCTTGGAGGCTCTAAACCATATCTTGTTGTGGTCCTTTGTAATGGACTAAGTCTGCAATGTTAAAAATAGGTGACAACCCACTGTCTTCTGGGAGCTCAAATTTGAAGGCATTTTCACCATACTTAGCCAAGATAGGAAAGGGACCTATCCTTCTCATCTGCAACTTGTGAGGGACTCCCTTTTGAAGTCTTTATTTGTTTAGATGTAACATCACCAAGTCACCCACATTGAACTGAACTGTTCTTCTACTCTCATCAATCTTTGCTTTATGTTTCAAGGTGATCTCTGTCAGAGTTTTCCAGACTGTATCATGTATTTCTTGCATTGCACAAGAAAAGTCATCTACATATCCACTTGACTTTACTCCATCCTTCAAGTCTCTCAACTCATAGACTCCTCTAGGGTGTAATCCATATACTATCTCAAAGGGGCTCTTCCCTGTTGATTTATTGATGGTGTCATTGTAGGAATACTTAGCCTGTCCAATCAATTGATCCCATTGTTGTCCATACTCCTTTGTAAAGAACCTTAGTAGGTTTCCAAGGCTTCTATTCACCACTTCGGTCTGACCATCAGTTTGGGGATGGTAGGCAGACCCAAAGGATAAATTAGTGCCTAATCTTTTCCAAAGAGTCTTCCAAAAATGACTCATAAATTTAGTGTCTCTATCAGACACAATGTTCTTATATAACCCATGGATTCTTACTATCTCTTTGAAGAAGAGAGAGGCTATTTGGCTGGCATCATTAGTGGTCTTGCATGGCACAAAGTGAGCCATTTTACTGAATCTATCCACAACTACATAAACACTATCCATGCCTTGTCTTTTCTTGGGTAACCCAACTACAAAATCCATGCTCAAGAAATCCCAAGGCCTAGTGGGAATGGGTAGTGGTTGGTAAAGGCCAGTATTTGAAGAAGTACCCTTGGCTCTTTGGAATACAATGCAACTCTCCACATACCTCTTAACATCAAGGTTCATTCTTGGCCAATAGTAGAACCTTTGAACTAGTTCTTGTGTCTTAGTGATCCCAAAGTGACCACTCAATGCATCATTGTGCTTTTCTTGAATCATATTCTCCCTAATAGAGCCTCTAGGGACACATAACTGATTTCCTTTAAACAAAAGGTTACTTTGCAAAGTGTATTCAACATACTTACTATGAAAATGGTTCTTGTATTCATCACATACCTTGTAAATGTCTGCAAAGTCCTCATCTTTACCATATAGATCCTTGAAGTGATCTATTCCCATGCTCTTCAACTGAATCTCTTGGATGGTAAGAGATCTTCTAGAAAATGCATCTGCCACCTTATTGAGGACACCTTTCTTGTGTTTGATATTAAAGGTGTAAGCTTGTAGATATTCCACCCATTTCATGTGCTTGTGGCTCAACTTCTCTTGAGAATTCAGAAAACTTAAAGCTTGATTGTCTGAATAGACAATGAACTCCTTGGGTAGAAAATAGTGCCTCCACTTTCTCAAACCTTGAACAAGTGCATACAACTCAAGATCATAAGAAGAATACTTCTTCTTTTCTTCACTCAACTTCTCTGAATGAAATGCTACTGGTCTACCGTATTGGCTTAGGACAGCCCCAATAGCTATGTTGCTTGCATCACATTCAATTGTGAAAAGCTTCTCAAATATTGGCAAGACTAACACAGGTTGGGAAGCAATATTTTCCTTCAACAACTCAAAGATCTTGTTGGTTTGTTCATTCCATGAAAACTTGGTCTTCATCCCTCCTTTGATTATGTCCAACATAGGAGCACAAATAGCACTAAATTGCCTTATGAACTTCCTATAATACTGATCAAGGCCATGAAAACTTCTTACCTCTGTCGCTGTCCTTGGAGTGGGCCAATTCATAATGGCTTTCACTTTACTCTCATCCATTTTCAGATTACCATGAGATAGAACAAATCCTAGGTACACTAGTTCTGTTTTGATGAACTCACATTTCTCCAAGTTGATCATGTGCTTCTCTTCATGTATCTTCTTGAGTACAAATTCCACATGCTTGTGGTGCTCCTCTCTTGTTCTACTAAAGATGAGTATATCATCCAAGTACACCACTACAAACTTGCCAATGTGGTCTTTAAGTACTTCATTCATCAACCTCATAAAAGTTGACGGAGATTTTGATAGGCCAAATGGCATGACTAGCCATTCATACAGCCCTTTAGTAGTCTTGAAGGATTTCTTCCATTTATCTCCTTCATTCACCCTTATCTTATTATATCCACTTTTTAAGTCTATCTTTGTGAAGTACCTTGCACCTCCTAAACAATCCATCAAGTCTTCTATCCTAGGGATAGGGAACCTATATCTGATAGTGATCCTATTAATGGCTCTGGATTCAATACATAATCTCCAAGTACCTCCTTTCTTATGGGCTAGGACTGTGGGTACAGCACAAGGACTAATACTCTTCCTTATAAGACCTTGTTCTAACAACTCTTGAATCTACCTAGCTATTTCCTTATTTTGTTTAGGGGTCATCTTGTAGGCTGCCTTATTGGGTAGGTTAGCTCCAGGAATAAGGTCAATCTTATGGCTTATGGGTCTCATAGGGGGTAAGGTTGATGGTTGTCCATCACTTACTATACCCTCATATTTCTGCAATATCTTGGATCTCTTATGGCAGCTCTGTCCTCTTCACCATTTTGTCTTCAACTTCCTTGGACTTAAACATTAATGAAAAGCCAACTCCTTCTCCTTCCTCCATGGCTTCTAAGAACTCTTTTTCACTCACCATTATCACATTAGGACATGTTGTCTTTACTTCTGCATCTTCTAATAATGACTAAATTTTGAAAGTCATGTTGTCCTTCTTGAAAGTATAGGAGTTCTTCACTCCATCGTGGATAGCTTGGCGTCAAATTTCCATGGCCTACCTAGGATAAAGTCACATGCATCCATGGGTAGTACATCACATAGTACCTTATCCTTGTATCTCCCTATAGAGAACTCCATCCATGCTTGCTCATTCACTAAGACATGATGTCCCTTATTGAATGAGGTATCCTTGTCATATTTAGTTTGCTGATTGCCTCCTCTGATACAATATTATCAATAGACCCTGAGTCAATAATGACTCTACATACTTTACCCATCACCTTACATTTGATTCTAAACAAAGACCTCCTTTGGCTTGGCTCCTTGATCAATGTTCTCCTCATCATGAGGTTCTCACCTTCCTCTGAATTTAATGGCACTTCAAGGTGTTTTTCAGCTGCATTTGTGTCTTCTTGGACCAAATTAGTCCTCTTGTTACCTCCTTGAGAAGTACTACCCTTCTCTGGACACCTATAGGCAGGGTGTCCCATTTGATTGCAATGGTAACATTTCATGTTGGCAAAGTAATTTCCTCTTCCTTGTCCACCACTTCTACCTCTGTAATTGGAGTTCCTTCCTCTACCACCTCTACTAGAACTTCCTTCTTTCTGCTCATTGTATTTGACTTCTCCTTGTGTCCTTGATTCTGAACTCCTTCCACCATAGCCACCTCTTGGTCCTCTACTATCTCTTCCTCTACCTCTCCCTTTAGATCTTTGTTCTTGATTTCTTTTTCCTTTCTCCTCTATCTTCAAGGCCATTTGATAGAATTGGCGGATGTTTTTGAAGTTCACAAGACTCATGTCTTCTTGAATAGACCATTTGAGTCCATTCAAATATCTAGCTAGTTTGATGCTTTCATCCTCCACCACTTGTGACCTTAAGCACAACTTTTGGAACTCCTCGGTGTAATCTTGGACATCAAAGTCTTTTTGTCTAAGATTATGTCTCCTCCTATGTAGCTACTCTTCATAATCATTATGAAAATAGGTCTGCTTCATCTTAGTCACCATGCCCTTCCATGTGGTTATAGGACTCTTTCCTTCTTTCTCTCTTTCAGTTTCAACAAACTTCCGCCATGTGAGAGCTGAACCTCTCAATCTTGACTTGGTCACATTTACTTTTTGGGCCTCTATGATACCATCACATTCAAAATGGTTCTCTATACTGTCTATCCAATCCACAACTAAATCTGGATCCATTTTTCCACTAAATAGTGGCACACCCTCCAAAGATTTGCCACTTAAAGCCTTCAATGCCTTTAAGAAGGGTTCTTGGTCACTAACAGGGTCAAGGGTTGGAGCTTCCTCTTCTAAATCCACTCCTTTCTCCCTTTCTTCTTCTTCTTCTTTCTGATCTATCTTATCTTTCATCTTCTCAGCTTTGTCTTGGACTTCTCCCAAGAGTTTCTCCATTTGAGACAACCTTTCTCTTAACAACTTGTTGTCTTCTTCTTGATCTTCTACCTTTTTGGCTAACTCAGCATTAGTCGCCATGGTTTTATCTTTCACTAAAATTCTAGGTGTGTTCTCTCCAACTGATTTAGTAGACTGAAACATCCACCACAAGCCTGATCTTTAATCAAGCTCTGATACCAATATGGTGTGAGTGTTCCAAGGATTGCTAGCACTGCATCCAAGAGACTTACCTTGTATCTTCTAGGAACCTAATCTCCTCTAGGTCCTTAATTGGTTTATATGATTAACTAAATCCAATTTCAACTCTTCTCTAAGAGTTCTAACCCTTTTGCTTCACCTTGAAAGACTGACACCTTTTAGTTAATTCAATTCATCACTTCTCCTTCTACACTTAAAAGAGTCTAAGTGCCAATTTCCACCTTAACACTCATGAATCATTTGTAGGGGTGTCCATCAACATGTAGACATTGCATTTGATCCCAATGGAATCCTTTTTCAAGTATCCCTTCACTCTTTGCAATCTAGTTCACAATTTTGTCACAAGAAGGCCTAATTCCTTGTAGCCCTTGACAGTGACCTTTTTCTATTTCTTGCAAAACTTTCCCAAAGAACTTGAAAATATAAGACCATATCTAGATACCCTTTATCCTTTTACAAGATATTTTGGAAGTTTTAGTTCCCTAAGTCATCCGTACATAGGGTTCCTACAATCTAGGTCCAACAGGGCTAATAGGCCTAATTTCTAGGACTGACTGCAACTCAGTTTAAAACTTATTCAAAAATTGGTCCTAGTGATTAGTATGAACTCCACCATCATAACATGTCAAGGTATGTCTAAACCCTAACTGGAACTATACTTAGTCCGTACAGTGCTTCACTACCCTGCAAGTTATACTCACTTTTTCATCACCAAACCTCTAACTGGACAGTGTATGCTCGCCTTGGGCTTGGCACTAAAAATAGATACTCCATCTTCCATGACTCCTAACTCTACACATATGTACACTACTAACTCCCCTAACATATCCATCTATACTTAGGTATTTCTGATGTCTAGATTTCATGGGGGAGCCATGACTAGACTGACTAGTCAAGACATGACCAATAGAATCTCTAAACACAAAACAATTTATACAAGGCCTTAAACGACCACAAAGAAAATTGACTACTGAATCAGAAACACTCTAAACTATCCTAAGAACACAAAATAGTCATTATTTTGAAGCTTTCAATCCATAAAGTATCACTGTGCCAATGAAATGCTCGGGATTTCTGAAAACACAAAATTGCAGACTGTATTCCTCTTCCAAACTTATTACAATGAATGGCTAACTGATGAGATTCAAGTCTCTCTATGCATTAGATGCCTTCTTCCATCATTCTAGGCCTTTTTGGTCAATTCCCCACTCCTAGTTTGTAGGGGGGTCCAAGGTAACCGTGTTGCATGCAACATTTGCAATAATTGCAAATGTTGTCGTGACAATAATTTAGCAACTTTTGGCATCTTTCCTTTTATGCCACTTTCCTCATTTCTAGGACCTCTAACCTCTTCATTACAAGGATCCAAGATCATTAAAGACCTTATGACATCTCTATGTCCTCAATTATGTGTTTAGGACACATTTATGACTCAAATCCATCATTTAGCAACTAAGCCTAATAAATGAAAAACTACTAACAATGGATACTTTGCTGACCTTAGTCCTAATGACTAACTAACCTAGCCCACATTGCAATGACCTTCTAAGGTCTAAAAAAAACCTAACTATCTTGACTTGGCCAATGTCAATTATAAGCCAAAATGATTAAAACATGGAGGTTAGCCTAGGTGTGCTCCTGCACCATTAGCTAAAGGTAGCATTTGTGAAGGTTGGAAGCATGGCATGGGATGTGTGGATTCATTCTTGTTCACATGGATTTCTTGGTTGTGGCTAGGGCTTTGAAGGCTTTCATGGTTGTATTGCAATAGTATTTTTGCTGAATAATACATGGTGATGGATGCTTTTCGAGGCTTGGTTTTTTCCCTCATGAGGGTTTCCCAGGATATATCTTGTGTCACAATTTGTGGGTATGTTGTCTATTCTCTTGCATGTGGATTTTAAAGTTTTTATTTTCTTCAGATCTATAATGGGTTATGTGGAAATTGTCATTTGGTTGAATGCAAGTTTCCTATCAATTTTCACTTTCAATTATTTTGTTAGTTGTCTTGTTCAAACATTTGTAATCTTTACTCTTAGTAGAATATCCAAAAAATATTCCTTCATCACTTTTTGAATCAAATTTTTCATTTTTCTCATCTTTCAGAATATAACACCTACTACCAAATATTCTAAAGTAACTTACATTCAGTGTATACCCATACCATAGCTCATAAGGTTTTTTGTTTGAATCTTTCTTCAGTTGTACTCGGTTCAGTGTATAAACTATTGTGCTGACTGCTTCTCTCCAGTATGTTTGTGTGACTCCTTTCTCAATCATCAATGTCCTGGCACAATCAAGAATTGATCTATTCCTTCTTTTAACAATCTCATTATGTTGTGGTGTCCTTGGTGCAGAAACTTGTCTTTTGATTCCATACTCATTACAAAACTTAGTGAACTCATCAGAAATAAATTCACCTCCTTTATCATATGTCAAACACTTTAGATATCTATAAGTTTCTTTTTCCACTTTAGCTTCATACCACTTAAACATCTTAAATTCTTCATATTTCTCTTTTAGGAACATGACAGTCATCATCCTAGAGTAGTCATCAACAAATAAGATAAAATATTTGTCTCCATAAATGCTCTGTGTTCTCATTGGTCCACATAGGCTTGTATGAACTAACTCCAAAATGTCATTAGATGAGAAATTCTTGCTCTTGAAACTAGATTTTGACATCTTTCCCATTTGACAATTTTTGCACATTATATGGTCTAGTTTAGATAAGCTCAGTAAGCCTCTAACTCTACTAATATTAACCATGTTGTCAAAATTTACATGACAAATTCTTTTATGTTGTAACCATATATCTTCATTCTTTTCCAATAAACAAGTAGTTTCTAATGACATGTAACTGATTGAATGTTTGAAGATATTAAGTTGATGATCATGCAAGGCATTAAATCAGTTAATGTATTGTATTGTTGTAACCACCTAGATTTGGTATGCTCTGACCATAGACCCTATTTTCCCTAAGTGTGATCATACCCCCAATTATGTTCAGACAACTCTTCAATCGGCTGGCATAACTCATTCGAATCAGATTTAATCTCCAAAGTGATCTAATCACTAATTTTACATTAATCACTTTAGCCAATCCAATCAAATCAATTCAATTCAAATCAATACCTAGCTAAGGTAATTAATTTAAAGGGAATTAATGAAGTCCTAATTATACCTCACCACTTGCAAAATCAATCCCCTAGCCTAATTTATTCAATTTGGCTATAGTCCTAATTAATTATTACAAAGCAATCAAAAGCTTAAGTTATTAATTAAATCCCTATTATTGAGTGAATATGTTATTACAACAATTCATTTCATTAATATTCCCTCTAACCTAGCCAATCTCAAAATGCCAAACCATGAGTTCAAACTCATCCCAACCCCTTCTCACATGCTAATTCTTCTTAATTAGCTAATTAGCCCTAATTAGCTAATCCTCCCTCCACTCATTCTCTCTCCTCCCATCTCTATCTCCTTAATCACATACCTTAACCCTTAATCCTAATCCTAAGCTACCCTTAAGCTTGTCACATTCCTAAATCTATGATTAGGAATTCAACCCTCTCCCTAAAGTCAAATTTATCAAGCTTGACCTTAAACCCTCACCCATGCTTCTTAAACCCTCACTCATACCTCATTAATGCTTTCACAAATGAAGCATTAATGGATCTTACACATTCTTTTCCACACTCCTCATTAATGAGTCTTACACCCTCATTAATGGAAGCCCTTCTAGAGTCTTCTCCCCTTCCTCCATTTCTCCTATAAATAGGATGGATTTAAGCTCAAATGGCCCTTGATTTTTGAAATAGATTGTTGTAATGCTCCTAATTTTAAAGAGTTTAAAGAATTGTTGTGCTACTCATTTTCATATAGATTTATATTTCATCATAGTTTTGATACTTTGTATTGTGATAATCTTCATTTCTAGAGCTAGGATGCATATTTCTTAAGCATATTTCTTATGATTTTGGTTATATCTAGGCTTTATAGTTTTATTTGAATCTTCCATTCTTAGGTTGTATATGCCATTGGAATATGCATAATATGAGGGCTATTATGTCATTTTTCATACTCCTCCTATATAGGAAGTAATAGATCAATTTTGGTGATTGCTATGTTTGCTAATCCCTTGTTTTCACTAATGCAATGATCTATTGAAGTGTTGTGTCTCTCTTAATAGGTACAAAAATCACACACACATCTCTGGCGCCCACAAGTTCGTCATTATGACTACTGAGTATTTCACGAAGTGGGTCAAGGTTGTACCGCTAATTAAAGTGACTAGCAAATAGGTGGCTATGTTCATATTGAATTACATTATTTGTAGATATGGGATACCCTCTTCAATTGTAACAGACAATGGGGGTCAATTTAAAAATCAAGACATTGATGACCTTTGTGAATAGTTCCACATTACTCAACATTGTTCCTCAATCTATTATCCTCAAGGTAATGGACAGGCTGAGGCATCTAATAAAAATATTCTCAAGATCCTATACCAAACTGTGAGAAAGTCTGGAAGAGACTAGCATTTACAACTGAATCTGACACTATGGGCCTACAGAACAAGCATTAGAACACCAACATGAGCCACACTATTTGCATTGGTCTATGGCATTGAAGCATTACTACCTATTGAGGTTGAAATCCCATCTTTGTGAATATCGTTGCAAGGTCTTGTTACTGATGAGCAATACCACATCGATAGGGTGAATTCTTTAGACCTACTTGATGAACGCAGGAAACAAATTTTTGATCATCTGAAGGTGTACCAAGCACAAATGTACAAAGGATACAAAAAAAAGGTCAAGCCACGACAATTTCAAGTGGGGGATCTCATCCTAAAGGAGAATCCTAAAAATCAGCCTAACAGAGAGCAGAAAGGAAAGTTTGAACCTAATTGGCTAGGACCTTATGTTATCATTGCTACTTTTGGGACTGGAGCCTATCAACTAGCTACACCTGAGGGAGATGTTCTTCCAGATCCTATCAATACTCTACATTTGAAGTGGTTCTACGCTTGATGTTTGGCTAGCAAAGCCTGTATAGTAAATAGTTCTCAAAAAATACCAAAAACATTCAGAAAATTGATCCTGAAGAAATCCCAAAACAATGGAAAAAGTCCTAAAGAAAAGGTATCCTTGGTGAAAACTTGGCAAACAGGCACCTTGATACTACAAAAACATTCAAAAAAGCAAAAATAGCAAAAAATTTGAAAAAAAAAGTGCCTTGATGACAACCTGGTAAAATGGGCATCATGGTAGCAAAAAGAATAAAAAGTTTTGCCAAGTGGTGAAAACCTGGCAATCAGGCATCACTTGTATTTTGCGCTCCATCTATCAATACATCGCTAACACTAGGCCTTCACTATTACACATGTGCTAAGAGTTGACTTTGTTTCCTTACAAATATCTTATCCTTGCTTGGGATTTGCCTGTATTTATGCCTTAGGATCGAGTCATTATGCACTGGGGGCATCTTTTGCTAGCATATTAGGTTGCATCTACTAGGTCATCATAGGATGGTTTGTCTCATGACACAATGATACTTGACACTTGCACCAAACTATCCCTTTTCACAAAATAAGGGTGTATCTTTACGAACCACCTATCTGGCACAAACATTGCACTAATCTAAATGGTGCTCCTAAGACCTACATTGAATTTCAAATAGGAAGAAAGATATACACAGACATGGAACACATATTGCTTGAATTCCAAACTTTTGATTGATGAATCTCTACTGCGCTTGAAAAATGAATCAATAGTATTTCTCAATACTATCTAAACATAGTTTGATCTTGGATTGATTATGACTCTTTTATGAACCCATGATGTTTTCACTGGGGGCATCTAAGCAGTTATGAATTTTATTTGGTTGATTTGCAATTGATAGTTGTTGTCTTCCGAGTTACTCCATGATGTCTGTGCAAAGACAAAGAGTCGCAAGGATGAGGGCATAACATTTTCTTGGTTTTCTACATATGGTAATTGTTCCAAATGATCCTATACATTTCACCTAACTTGGATGTTTATGGTAAGAGCTGCCACCATGAGTGGATAGCCGCATATATCTCAATCTTTGTTATGTGTAAACTACAGTGAGGTTGGAACAATTTCCTTGTCTGTTTTCTAAAAACTCAGATTCCCACTATGGTATACGAAACATAATGTACCCAAGGATATGAATTTTCAAGGTCATTATGGGTCCAATTTCTTACCTTACATAGATTCTGAGATAATAAAAGGAAGGTGACTATTTTTTTATCCTGGCTTCTATGCCTTGATGCCTAAGTCTATTTCCGACATTTCAATAAAATATAGTATTCATACTTTCATAATATCAACGGGTATTAGTGATTGTTGTACTATCAGGTAATATCCATTCCAAAAAGTACCCAATGATGATAACATGCAACAATGTATACAAATCAGTGACAGTCCTAAGAGTCTGCATATAGCTGCATTTAGAGATTGCATGATTCATTTGAGAGAACAACATAAGGATTTGAGCTCAAACTCCTTTCTATTTTTAATTCATTTGAAATCCAAGCTATTTACATATCTATGATTTCTGAAATCTTTGATCAATCGGGAACGAAAACAAACTCAAATTTTAAACATAATTAACTTGTTACCCATGTGTTTACTCTTAACACACCTTCTTTCCTTCACTTCTTCTAATCCATTCTTTCTCGATATAACCGATCACTGCAAGTGATACATCATTTCAACAGAGGGATTGTTAGGATGAATTAAGAATAACTAAGAGGGGAGTGAATCAGTTATCCTTAGGTCTAGATGTGCCCATATAAAACTTTAAACCAACTTTAACAACTCAGATCTGCTCGGCAGTAATAAACAATAAAAGTCTGCACTTTACTGTACTCGTGAAATAAGCTTGCAGAAACTTAATAGTAAAACACAACAATATAATTCACACATTTTGACAATATGATTTAACGTGGAAACCCAATATGAGAAAAACCACCAGTAACATGCTACCAAAATTTCACTCTTCTGAAGTGATGCCCTATGAGGAGCCAACCCTGTTAAAGGTTACAAAACACATCGTCAAATGTGACCTGGTTAAAGGATTTAATCACCCTGTTAGGAGTGGCCTTGTTAGATGACTTAGAACATTCCAATCTGAATGTCACCTTATTCAAAGGATTTATACAATGACTGTTAGGTCAACCTGGTTAAAGGATTTGAACTGATACAATGGTCAGAAAGTAAGCAGCAGGTGTGATCTGATACATACAACTTACTTTGCAAATCTAGATCAAGTTTCAGATCTAATGCTAATTCACTGAGTGGCCTCCATTTTCATCTCAAACTTCAGATCTGCTTGGAAATCTGTCAAGAAATCTCTCTCTACTTCTCTGCTCAGCCTTCTCTGCTAGGTCTTGCCAATCATTCAATTAACCATACAAAAATTTGCATTCAACTTCTCCTTACACTTGGATACTATAACAATAACCATAGTAGGTTATATTATACCTCTTCATCTAGGTTAGATAAATCTTTTTCCTCTTAATCAAGATTGTAGATCTTAGGTTAGGTCAAATCCAATGGATCTTTCCATCTTTACATTTAATTTACTTCTCCAATACTGTCATTAATTAACCATTGAATCCATGTGCTAATAACAGTTTCCCATACTTAAATGAATATGGACCAAGCTTAATTAATAATGCATATCCCAATAAAATCAATTATGTCGGCCATAGATCTCAAATCTCATCAATAATGAAAATATTGTTGCTCGACTTTCTCTGTCTCCCTCGGCATTTCACTGGCGCTTGGCATCATCTTTGCTTTGCTCGGCATCACCTTTTTCTTTGCTCAGCATCGACTTTGCTTTGCTTGACATTGACCTTCTAGTGAACTGTCAGTGATAGATAAACAATGTATCACTTTTTCAAAGTGCCAAATGATCAAGTACCCTGGTGTATACTCATAACTCAACCATTTCCTTGGTCTTCTTGTTATCCCATTCTTTTCAAATCTTCATCAATCAATGGATAAGGTACTCAAACATACATCAATAGTCTCACCAGTTAAGGTTTGACATCAATGACAAAATAACAATTGTCTACATTGTAGCAATCTTTTCAACAATCTCCCTCTTTGGCATTGATGGCAACACTGAACTATAAAACAATAATTTCTAACCAAAGTCACCATACAATCCAAAAAGTGCATGTGTTCCTGATATGAACAAAGCTTCATTAATGTCTTTAGCTTCATTCTAACTCCCTCTGTGTCTATAATCACACTGATGTTTTATGTTACTGTCCAGCTCCCTCTTTCAGTAATATCTCCCTTGTATCTTTGTTATCTGTTGTTTTAGCAATAATCTCCCTCTTTGACAACAATGCCAAAGATGTTGACATCTTCATCATGCAGATTCTTTTGTTATATTCTTTGTATCATGATGTTCATGTCATCTTTGTGTATGACTGATTTACCTTTCTGTTCTTATTTTCCACTTCACAATTTTTGGGCAGCATCCTAAAAATGTGACCTACTGTGCATCAATGTGTCAAGTGTTCTGATGAAAACATGTGATGTAATAGTACCATTCAGCACTAGTTAGCCTCTGCTAGGGGAATTACCCCCAATTTACCTCTTAGATACTCATGAGCATCCTTGGGTAATGCTTTTGTAAATATGTCTGCCAATTGTTCCTTAGTGTTCACATATTCCAGTCTCACTTCCTTCTTCTGTACTAGCTCCCTCAAGTAATGATACTTGATAGCTATATGTTTTGTCTTAGAGTGCATTAAAGGATTTTTAGAAATATTAATGGCACTCATGTTATCACAATATATGAAAATTGGTTCTGTGATCTCTTCCTTCATACCTTTCAGTAGTATCTTCAACCACACAATGTTTGAACAGTTAACTACTATTGCCACATACTTGGCTTCAGCTGTAGATTGTGAGGTGTAATTTTGTTTCTTTCTTGTCCAGGAAACTAATCTTTTACCCAAAAGAAATTCTCCTCCTATGGTGCTTTTTCTATCATCAAAATTACCAGTCTAGTCAGAATCAGTATAGACTCTGAGTTAAAACTTGTCATTCCTTTTGTAATATAGACCATAGTCTTCTATACCTTTCAAGTATCTCATAATTCTTTTTACTGCCATTATATCTGTCTCTTTTGGATTAGCATAAAATATAGCAACAATTCCAACTGCTAATGCAATATTAGGTCTACTGTGTACAACATAATGCAGCTTACCAATCATTGATCTGTACAGTGTTTGATTTACCTCTTTTGTATCATCATTCTTTGTCAACTTCTGTCTAGTAGCCATGGGTGTACTAACTAGTTTTGAATCTCCCATACCAAAAATTTTCAGTATCTCCTTGATATATTTTGATTGTGTAGTATAGATACCATTCTTTACTTGATGTATTTATAGTCCAACAAAGAATTTTATCTCACCAAACATAGACATTTCAAATTCAATTTGTATCTCCTTTAAAAATGCTTTACATATCATATCTTGTCCACTGAATATGATGTCATCCATAAAAATTTCAGCCAATAAAATTCCTTTACCTTGCTCTATTTTCAAATAAAGATTGTTGTTGTCATTTGTTCTTGCAAATCCAATCTTCAGCAAATAATTATGCAATCTTTCATACCATGCTCTGGGTTCTTGCTTCAGTCCATATAATGCCTTGTACAATTTGCAAACCATGTTCCTCTTACTAGGGTCAATAAATCCATCAGCTTGTCCAATGTATACTTCTTCTTCTAGTATCCCATTTAGAAATGCAGACTTCACATCCATTTGATAGACTTTAAATCCTTTGTAGGCTACATATGCAAGTAGAGTTCTCACACCCTCCAATCTTGCAACTGGGGTGAATGTCTCTCCATAGTCAATTCCTTCCTCTTGTGCATAACCTTTGCATACCAGTCTTTCTTTATTCCTTGTTACTTCTCCATGTTCATTCAGCTTGTTTCTGAATACCCACTTTGTACCAATTACTTTTTTGTTGTCAGGTCTTGGTACTAGTGTCCATGTCTTGTTCTTTTCAATCTGGTCTATCTCTTCATTCATGGCTTGAATTTAGTCTTCATTCTCCAAAGCATCTTTTACTATCTTAGGCTCAAAATCACATAACAAACATGTGTCTTCTCTTAATTTTCCTCTTGTCATAAATGTGGAATCCTTTTCTCCTATGATTTGATCAAGTTTATGGTGCCTTCTTACATATTTTTCCAAAGTAGGCTCTTTCTCAGCTTCATTTTGACCATTCAAGTTCAATTCAGGGTAAAACTGTGACTCGACATCTCCATCAGATATCTCGGCAGTCACTTCATGTTGCCCGGCAATGTCATTCTGTGTCTCGGTAGGTGCAGACTATTGCTCGGCAACTTCATTTTTAGTTTTGTTAGAATCCTCTTCTTCAGGATATGTGAATGATCTGTAACTTTCAGGCTCAATCATGCTTGCAACTTCATTTCTTTCTGCATATTCATCAATTCTAACATTTGCACTTTCCACAATTTTTTTAGTGTTAGAATTCAAACATTTGTATGCCTTACTCTTAGTAGAATATCCAAGAAATATGCCTTCTTC
>MU227014.1:1473390-1488538 GCA_018584345.1 Thuja plicata
TAATTTTTGAGGCCATTGATTCCCCCCCCCCCCCCATCTCAGTTATTACTAACAGTTTCAGCTGTGTCAAGATAGAATATGTTACCTCTAGATTGTTCACCGGTACCAATCAATTTTCCTTTTCCATCATAGATTCTTTCTTTTCTATTTTCAAATGCAACTCGGTGACCTGTGTTATTCAACTATGAAACACTCAACAGATTATAGTTAAGTCATTTTACCCAATAAGCATTTACACATTCGATTTGATTATTCAGCATAATAGTACCTTTTCCTTTCACTTGACAGGGTGTATCATTTCCCATTCTTATTGATCCTCCATCATAATGTTCAAGAAATTCTAATTTTCCTTTATCACCAGTCATGTGATGTGTACAACCACTATCAATAATCCAAATATCATGTTTACTAACTATAGAGATAAGTTTTGTTTCTACATACCTTTCATCTTCATTTGAATCATCTTTTAATGCTACAAACACTATCTCAATATCTTCATCATTGTCATAACTACTGTCATTAACTTTATCTTCAATAATGCAAAAATATTTCTTACCTTTATCTTTGTAATCTTGGTTATCTCTTCTGTCACACTGTCGGTTGCATCTGAAGTCTCGGTCATCCTTTATGTCATTAGATCTATCATTTCTATCATCATTCTTTTTGTTAGGGCATCTTGCAACAAAATGACCAATCTCTTTACAGTTAAATCATATCAAAGGTATTTTACCTTTATATCTTCCTTTACCTCTTTGCAATCTTCTAACCATTAAAGCTTCAAGTACATCAAGTTCCTTGTCATCACTATCACTGTCACTGTTATTTATGATTATGTGTTTGCTACTAGATTTTCCAGTTTTCAAAGTAGACATAAATGTGTATTCCATAGATGGTATAATACCGTTGTCAAAATTATTCAGCTCAAAGGAAATCAATCTTCCAACAAGACTATCAATAGTAATTTTATTTCCAGGTGCAACTCTCATTTCATGTATTGAAGAGACTCTTATAGAATAAATAGGAAATAGAGTTCTAAGAATCTTACTCACAATTGTGTCCTCATCAATGGTTCCACCAGATCCTTGAATAGTATTCACAACTTCTTTAAGTTGATTATTGTACTGTGTGATGTTTTCTCCTTCCTTCATTTGCATGTCATCAAACTTTCCATGAAGACTTTTAGCTTTGGCTCTCAGTACATTTGCATCTCCTCCATAAACTAGTGTAAGCTGATCCCACATCTGCTTGACAGTTTTACATGTCTTGATATCTTCAAATTCAAAATATGTAAGTGAAGAGGCAATCTCCACCATGATAATTTTATGCTCATGTTTCTCTTTCATCTGATTTACTGTCAAAGGTCCAGTAGGTAAAATGAATTCATTGTCTAGAAAATCTGTAATGTTGTATGCAATCCCTGATAAGTATAATCTCATTCTACTTTTCCATGTTGAGAATTTATCTTTTTTCTACTTTGGTGCATCTCTCTTATACATCTTGTGATCTTTATCTTAAGTCCTTGAAAACTTTATTCTAAGCATTGTATGCTCGCTGATAAGCACTGCTACTCTGATACCAATTGTTAGAATAACTGAGAGGGGGGTGAATAAGTTAGAATTAGTTTCCTCACAAATTATCCTACAGTCCCAAATTTCTCCAAATGTATACCAAAACAAATTCAATCATAGAAAACTCAGCTCAGTGAAAATGTATTCTGTAAACTTAAAATTTCATCAAGAGTGTTTACCGAGTGTTAGTAAATCAGTACTTTGATTATCGATCTAGGTCAATAAAATAAAGTGTAAAGTTAAATAAAAATCCAAAACATTCATACACATTGACACATAGATTTTTAATGTGGAAACCCTGCTAAGGGAAAAACCACCTGGGATCGGTAACCCAAAATATTTTCACTCTTCTAAAGTGAGCTCAGTGAAGAGCCAACCCTATTAAAAGCTACAATGCACACTGTAAAATGTGACCTTGTTAGAGGATTTAAAACTAACAGTTCTCTCTTGATCATGCATTCACTATGGGGTCAATAAGAAAACAATCAAAATTCTCTGAATGTTATAATAAGGACTCACTGTCCCACTCGGTTAAGAGATTTATTTGTAACAATGGTTACACTGATACAATAATGATCTAATTCAAATATAACTCTGATTCACATATATTTAGATCTATTCTAAGTACATAATACCTATGATCAATTTTTACTTCTTTAGTTCATTTCATACTTCATACTTTTTCTCCTCGGTAATCCTCTTTCCTCTGTCTGCTCAGTTATGTCTACAGAAAATGCTCAGTTCTTTCCTTAACCAGTTTGATTAGTCATGCATAAAATTTGCATATATGCATCAGGTGCATGTGATGATGTTTTTAATTCAAAATGAATCTCTTGTCTCTTATATAGACATCATGTATCATTTAATTTTAATCCTTTGTATCTTGCCGCTTAATCTCCATAGTTTATTTTCCCGCTTGATCCTTCCTCGGTAGTTGTGTTAAAAACACGTTTCAATCTCTGTCATCTGATATTCATTGAATTTTCATAACCGTTTGATCAAATAACAAACTTTATCTTTTACCTAAAAATCATCAATTTCTAGATCAACATCCAAGTCGGCCTCAATTGGAATTAATTGCTCGGTCTTAGTATTAACCATGTTGTGTCGGCAATCCCTTGCTCGGTTATCACTGTGCTCGGTATACACTGTATTTTACTCAGTTATTACTATATCTCGGTGTATACATAACTCTTCATTTACTGACCACATAAACATTGTCTGTTCCAGATCTTCAATTCATTACAAATGTTTTCCACCATAATAATACTCAAATAAGTTGACATCAATGACAGTACAATGACTGATAATTTTTATTATCACTTCTACAACTCAATTGAATATCAACAAATGAATTCAAACATATAATCAGTTGTATTTAATCATTCCATACTTATCCAAATTCTAATTTGACTTCCGGTATGATCTCCTCCTACAATGCACATGTGGAATTAGTGTTTAGTTTCCATAAATGACAATATACAAGCATATATGTAGTGTCTCTTGCCAACATATATTCCTTCTAATATCACAACCTTTGTATTTCTCTATTTTCCCTTCTACCTTGTGTAAGTTGTCTCTTCGGATCATAACCCACACACACCCCTCTTTGATTACTTCTCCATACACACCTCTATTTTTTGTGACTAAATTTTATATCACTATAGAAATCTTCTCAATGCCTTTCCATATTTTGAGGCTGATACTATTCCTCTCCTTGAAATCACCTCCATCCACTATTTTTTCCTCTCCATGTTATGTCTATTCACATTCCCAATATTTTATTCATCACTTCTTGCTTTGATACTCTCATCTTGGCTCACACTAGGAAGATGTTGGCAAATGTTATGGATTTTGACTTTACACCTACCACTTTTAGTGGCTAGTAAGTGTCTAAATCCTTTTGATAAGTCATTTTTTGAAAATCCTACAATCACAATAATCCATGAAACAACATTTCTTAGTGGCACAGGGTTAAACAAATTATTTTTGCAAATATCTAGCGATCATTGTATTCCATGAGACCATAGTTAGGCATTATGTCAAATAGTTTGTGTGCCATGTATGCAATTCCACATCTGCATACATTTTTAGTAGATCTATTTCAAGTAAAACATCAAACAGAACCCTTTCATCCTTTATGAATTTGATGGACACCCATGCCATGTTCAAAGGCTCCCATACTGTGAGGAAGTTAGTGAATAATTGCAGAATTTGGCTTTATTCCTCTCATGAGTGTAACCCCGTTTATTTATTGGAATTACACACAAAATTTACCAAAAGTGATGTGAGAGTGAATGACCACAATCATCACACTTCTTCCCATCCTTGCAAAGTTGTGATCAAGTGATTTATGTTTTCCATTCTTACTTGAGTTATAGGAGTAAGGATATATTTGTAGAAGTGAACAAGAGAGTATAATTCTCCAACACAATTTTGAAGAGGAGTGTCGCTAAGAGCCCAAACACATGAAAAATAAAACCAAACCAAAAATTAAATAAAACAAACCAATATTTTTGGTTGGTGTTGATCATGTGTCTTCTCAAGCGTTCTTACACTAGACACATTAGTTAGTAAAATTTTGCAAGTAGAAATCACAAAATAGATTGAAGTATTCAGACTACTCTTTTAGGTTGTTGTCAATTAGAAACAAAATACATTGCTAATGTAGATAGAGATAACTTCTTACTCCATGTATTATATTTCTTAGATGGGACACTTGTCATCCTCCTCCACCAAGTGTTCATCAATTTTCTCCTCACCCACATCGATTCTCTTACACCATTGACCATCCTCCCTAGAAAAGGCACTCTCCTCTCCTCTCTTACTTCATAGGATCTTTCCCACCACAAAATCACCACCTTCATAAATGTAATAAAACATCCTTAGATTCTCTTCTCTATCAAAATGATCTTTCATTATTGTTTCCTTTCTATTCTCTATCTATTCACATTATCAATCTTTTATTCAACAGTTATTGCTCTCATATTCTCATTTTCACTCCTGCTAGGAATATATTGGAAAAGGTTATGGATTTTGACTTTACACTTGCCACTTTTATTTTCTATAAAGTGTCTAAATCCTTTTGATAAGTCCATTTTATGCATATCCTACAATCATGACAATCCACGGGACACCGTTTCTTAGAGGCACTTAGTCACAAAAATTAACTCTACACATATGGGTATCCTTATATTACATGAGACCATAGTTTTTTTAGGCATTCCATCAAATAGTTCATGTGCCCTATTTTTTATTCCACATTTTCATACAAGTCTATTAGGGCCATTGTAGCTACAACATTGGACAAAATGCCTGATGGACCTCCATGCCCTGTTCCAAAGCTCCTAAGCTACAAGGAAGAGGGTGTAAGACTACAGAATTCAGCTTTATGCCTCTCATGAGTGCGACCACATTTATTTATTATAATTTCAAACAAACTTATACCAAAAGTTATGTGAGAGTGAACGATGATGTTCATCACACTTGTTCCCAAAGGTATGATTAGGTGATTTACAATTGCATTTCTTAGAGGAGTAATATGAGTAATAATATATTTGTTTAAGCTAACAAGAGAGTATGATTCTCTAACATGGTTTTTGAAGAGGATTTCCATTGAGATCCTAAAAACACCAAAGGTAAAATTAAACCAAAACTTAAATAAAATAAACCAATATTTTTTTGTTGGTGTTCATTGTCTTTCTATGAGGGTGCTTCTACATCAGACACACTGGATAATAATTTTGTAATAATATATCACAAATGGAGTTGAGTAGTAAGACTACTCTAACACCTAGTAAATTACTTCCAACATACTCTGCTACTATTATTGGTACTATTATTTTTCTTCCTTCGTTTCACCTCTTCCAGTATCTACTTAGTACTTCACAAATTTTCCTCTACAAATCTACTCACCAATATTTTTTGTACTTATAATTTTATGTTTTCTATTGTCAAATGTCCTCATCAGAAACATTATCCATCTTATTTTCCTTCTTCATGTGGTTTAATCTAATCACAAAACATCTACCTAGACCTAATACTTCTTTCCTTCTCTTCTCTTACGAGATTTGACCCAGCATAAATAGATCACCTCCAAAAAATTCCTCCATCATCTTCTTCTTTTACGAGAATTAATTCACCATGATTTGTCCTCCTCCACCTAGAGTTTCTTTCTTCCTTCTCATATGGGTTTAGAACCATTGAATTCAATCCATCTCCACTAAATATTTTCCTTCCAATTATTACTCACCACTTTATCTCCACATAAATAATCATTACAAATATTATGGAAAGCAACATTATCCAACTTTTCCTTCTCCCTATTTCATCTTCAATTGCAATTTTTAACGTTCAATAGTAACAACCACATCTCCTTCCATTTTGTCCTCTTTACACTCCATTCTTTTGTCGCATCTATTTTTCTCCATAGTTAATTGAATTATATATATGAGCAATATTCCACCAACACACGTGTATAAATCAATGTAAATAAAGATGCATGATGAAAATTTTCTATCTTTTTGGTTTTTTCATCATCTTCTCATTCACCATCTCCTCCATGTACTCTTGTTCATGCTTTAGTTTCAAATTATTAAATGTTTATATGTCCTTAAAAGGAATAAAACATGTTGCAAGTACACTTTTATTTGCTTCAACAATCCTATTCCCTTCACCCAGTTTCTTACTCACAATCTCCATCTTTCTAGACAAATTTTGGCATATATTTATCAGTTATAAAATATATAAAAAGAACACAATGCCTCTGTGATCTTTGATGCTACAACTTCTTCCTTTGTACCTGTGATCTTCTTCTTACTAGCTTCCATTTCTTCAAAAGGACATAAGCGATCACCTGCAACCTTTTTCTTTTCATTATTTTCTTCTTTACCTTCAATGTCATCTACTTGACACTTTTTTGTCTCATTATTTTCTTCTATCATTTGTGTTTCATTTTTTTCACATTCTTCTCATCTCCTCTTTCAACAATCTATCATTCTCAATAAATATGTGACTCCCCACATCTATTTTCAAAACCTTTTCATCTTCTATATTTTATTGGTCTTTTTTTTTTCTTATTTCCTACATATAAAACATCAATTGCAAACATGTTATCATAAAGACAACAATGAGACTCAACTTCCCCCATTTTTATATTTTCTTCATCATTTTATTTTTAATCTATATCTTTATTTGTCCACCCATTTTCAAGGGAATCCAATCTTACTTAAATTCCATTCAATTCTTTATATATACTTCTATTTCTCTCTTCTTCCTAAAATTATTCCCATACCAAAATTTTAATAGGTATTTTCAAATTGACCTTCTTCATCCTTTTTTTTTAAGATACCTTATTTGTCAATGCTTTTATAATTTTTAAAGAGACTCGCAAGTCCCCTTCCCGTCACAAGGTTTCCATCTCACAAGTATCTAAGGGATTAAAGAATTGAAATTACAAGTCCTTCTTGCAACAAAAATGATCACATCCTACCACCCTTCACCCAATAAAGACTCTAGAAGATGCACCTCTCAAAACCCTCTCCACCCATTATCTCTTGATGGAGGAAGTTGTACACCTTATACCTATCTTTATCTTTGTTGGAGGATACAAACCCTCTCTCATTCCTATGACAATAAAATCTTTCATGCTTATGAAAATAAAGTCTCCCACATCTTAACATCATTTGATGCAAAGAAGAATGAGGGTTCTCATCAAACTAACCAATCTTTTAGTGGTAATATGTAATTTTGGTGTAGAGCACCTCCATTTTTTATGTGTTTTGTGTGTTTAGCGTTGTGTTAGGAGTATTAGGTTGGGTTTGAATAAGATCCATTAGGTTTTGGGATCTCAACTTGTTCACATGTTTGTAAAGAGCCAAAAGTGCTCCTAGGTGACAATATGGTCATTTTGGCTTAGAGCGGTCAAAGTCACTTTTTTTGACTGACTTGTGGTTTTAATGTCTTCGAGGACCCTAAGTATCCTAACTAGGGTCATAGGAGTGGAAAATAGTCATCGAGTTGACTATTACAATCAAAGAGGAAAAAGTGCTAAAAAGTTGCTAGCAACTTTTGCAACTTTTGCAAAAAGTTGCAAATGGAAGTTTGAGCGGTTGTGTATGCACCCTAAAATGGTCGCCTAGACTATGGGCCCCCATTCTTCAATTTATCAAATACCTGAATCAATGGTTTGGAACATTTTCAATTCAAATCAATTTCCTTAATCAAATCGTAATTAATTCAATTATTTAAATATTTCCTAAGGTTTGATCTTTTTTATTTAATTAAAAGATTTAATCTCCCTTTTAATTAAATAAATTTTATCTTATTTAATTAAATTAAATTCCTCCCATTTAATTAAATAAAATTCTTCTAATTTATTTAATTATAAAGAAAACCCCTCTTTTAATTAAATAATCTTATTTAATTAAAAGAAAATCCCTCTTTTAATTAAATAAAACCCCCACTTAAATCCCTCTTTGTTGAAAAATGAAATAAATTAAATAAAAATCCTTTTTTATCACATCTTTCTAATTGGTGGGCTTTTTGCTCTAATGAGCACATGGATCAACCAAGATTTAATCTCCACCATTGCTTATTTCTTTTTGCCTCTTAATCTCAACCGTTCACTTTCCTATAAAAGGAAACCTCTCCTTCTCATTATCATATATAATTTTTATGTATTGTTATGTTATAGGTTTAGAGAGCAATTTTGGAGGAGAATTTGAGCACTTTGGCTTGGATATTGCAACTTCTCTCTTCTTGTCTTCTTCTTCTTGCATCCATGGCTATTCATGTAGATTAGATTCATATTAGATTAAATTCATATTTCCTTTCATAGAATAATCATGGATTGTTATCATTTAGATAAATTTTCTTTCATGCATTGCAATCATATAGAATAGTTGTCATTTTCATGCATTGAATCTCTCATTTCATGGTGTACTTGCATGGGTACAACTAGGTCAATCTGAGGGCCTCCATTACAAATCTTTGCACTCCATGACTAGGGAGCTATGAGTCGATATTTGAGGCCTCATTCTTGAGAAACCTTGGATGAAATGATTCATAGAAGTGTGACACATTTTTAGCACACATTTTTGGTGCCCACCATGAGCAACCCACCTTTACATGCTGGTTTTTGTTGTTTTTGGAGCTAACCCCCTTGTGCAGATTTGCTTGGAGACAAAAAAACCCTAAATTTTCAAAGATTTGATCATATCTCTCAAACGGCTTGGATTTTTGGTCTGAAATTGTTTTTGCAGGTTAGAGACATATCAGAGAAGCTTCAGTAAAATATTCAAAATTTTCTGAGGTATTTTGAATTTTTTATAATTTTTTCTTTATTTTTCATAAAACCTTAATTTTTGGCACAAATTAGCATATTTTTAGGAAATTTTTTACATTTTTGAAAAGGTCTTTAAACTCTATAGGGGGTCCATTCTTTGTGTTTTAAATTTGGATGCAATATCATAGCTCATTTGGGTTATTATGAAAAATTGTCTATTTTGGGAAAATGGCTCCCTAGGGCACAAATCATAAAATATTGCTAAAAATTTACATTTTTGGAAATTTCTCTATTTTTTAATAGGGGTCTCTTCTTTGTATTTCTATTTTTAGGGCCGAAATCATAGCAAACAAATCAGATCTTGTTGACTAGGTCAAAAATCAAAATTAAAAAATGGGCATTTAATGATTAGCTTGCACTTATTTTTCACATGGTTCAATGCATGATGTGAGTTATCATTTGGATTAGTTTCTGGCTATTATTTCTCCTAACAATTAATTTTTAGATCTAACCCTAGGGTTTGCATAAGTTGAATATACATTGCATATCTTGTTTGCTTGTTTGTTTATCTTGCTTGTTGAAGAGTTTGTGGGGATTGCTTGGACTTGCGTGGATAAACAAAAAAATGCTTGCATTGATTTGGATTTGATGTATTTTGTTGCATCTCTATAAAATTTGGATTTTTGGAAATAATAATGAACATCTTATGTGTTTATCTTGAGTGTTCTCTTGCTTTCATAGATCACATTTCTAATTGATGCTCTAAAAATGGACCTAGATTTTCTTTCTTGCATATATGTTTCACATAGTAATTAGGCACTATGAATACTATTTATGGTGATCTTGAGAGAGTGGGCTTCATTCACTTTTCTTACATGCGAAGCTCTTCTTGATGATAGATCCCCTTGTAGGTAGGGAAGGATTTGTCATTACTTCAAACTTGGTTTAGTCTTCAACTTTGATTGGTACATTCTCTCTTGAGATTGGTGGTCATTGTTATTGATATACGAACCTTGGGTGAGGTGATTTCAAATTAGTGGGTCAATTAATCTTGTTTGCTATGTTTTGGTGAGGTGAAAGGTTCGAGGATTATGCTCTTTTCCCTTTTGGAAGAATCAGAAACTTGGAACCCTTGAATCTGAACTAAGTCCCCATGTGGATCATATTGTGAGTCTTCCTTGTTAGAGAGGGTTAACCGTAGTGGACACTCCCTTTATTGGGTAAACCACCTGGACGGAACCTCAAGCATTAATAGCTATTTTTGCCATGGTAGCAACAACCGCTATATAAATGTCCTTGTGGAAGAAATCTCCACAGGTGTGGTTTCTTGTTGGGTTGTCAGATCTCCTCAGCAGCTCCTGATTGATTAAATTCTTAGAGTGTGTCAAAACCTCGGTGTGCCGGGATTGGATTTCACCCACTTGAGATTGCAAAAGTTGCAGAGTCAAACCATTACTAAGAACCATAGTGCAACCAACTTTTTATTCTCTAGGACTATGTATGTGATTGGAAAACATTTTGAGAACATACACAAGTAGAATCTTTAGGGAGTAGAAATACTAGGTCACTATTCTTGTTCATGCGCAAGGTTGATTTGTCCCCTGCTGATTGTTTGAAGAAATTTTTTTCTTGAACTCCCTAATTGTTGTCTTGCGTGCCTGATTCATGAGAAAAACCTGTTAATGCATCTCGTTGGTCAATTAAAATGAACAAATCTAAGTTCCCAAGTGATAAAAGCTTCAATGGATTTCCCCAAAGAGTGATATGACATGTTGCTCAACATCTAAGTGAATGTAAATGGTATCAAGTTGCACAAAATGACTCTTGGTCTTCTTTCTTCCACATCTCCGATGTCTTCCTAGTCTCCCATTTCCATCATTTCTCTTCTTCCTTCATGCTTCTTCCTCTTCTTCCTAAGCTCTTCACGTATTCTTCTTTATTTTCCTCTTATTATCTAGTCTACCTCATTCTATTCATCTATTCTATCACTCCCATGCTTGATTCCTCCTCTTCCAGAACCATGAATTTCAACTATCTTGTTATGGAACCTCTCTTAAAAATAGGTGATCTCGAACTCATTTCTCAATTCAAAGAGTGGTGTTCCTCCAAAAATCGCATGGATGATAAATTTAGAAAAAAAATAGAAAAGAAAGTGATGGAATAACATGCCTTTTCTAGGATCATACACATGAGTTTGTCACAGCCTCCTTCTTCCAAACATCTTTCATCTTCTAATTCTTCTCATTTTTCCTCATCATCTAAGTCTTCTTCCTTCACTAGGTCTTCACTTTCCTCTTCTCCGCGATCTCGTTCTTCTTCTACTTCTCCCAAGAGTAATACTTCTCTTTTCAAGACATACCATAATGAGCAATGTGACAATCCTTGTGATACCTCTTCCATGAAGAGTGACACGCCCCTCTATGATGACTATGATGACTATGATGATGGACAATGCAGTGGTACCTATGATACTCCTATTCCTAAGAATCCTCCTCGTCGTGTGCTCATTTATACTGGTAAGGGGATGTCACATTGGATAGATTATGATGGTGATCCATATGACTCTAATTTCAAAAAAGACTTTGATGAATTTTGTGAACAATATCTGGATGATACTGAGAAAGAGAAAGATTTCTGCGCTGATTATAAACGTAAATACTATAAGAATCGCTCCTCTAAGGATTCTCATGATGAAAATAAAGATTGCACTCTCAAGCAAGATCATGTTAATGATGAACCTTTGTTTTGTGATGATTCCCTTCCATCCTCTACTTCCTCCAATACCCATACATCTCCCAAAGTTTCCAAGCTTTTCAAATCTTTCACAAATCCTTCATCCAACAAATGTCCTAATGCTTTTCATGCGATTTCCTATAGTTTTCCTCAAAGGCTACCTCTTAAAGAAACTCAAGCTAACCTTCACTTGGTTTCAAATACTTTCAATAATGCTAAAACTAAAGAGCCTAAGCCTTTATATGCTATAACGCCTACTTTAGCTAATCCTTCCCCATCTCTTCCCAAGTCTCCCATACAATTCCAACATGCTTCCTTGTCCTTAGAAGTGGCTCCATGTCAAGAGGACTCTAAAAATGATAAAGAAAAGAACATGAAGAAAGATCAAGATCAAGAAACCTCCATATCATCCAATCCTTTTTATGATGTCTCTTATTCGTTTCATGGTTCTTTTGATCCTGCACGCCCTTTATCATTCATTCCACCATGTCTTATGTCTTCTCCTAAGAAAGATCAAGTTACTACTTACACTGTTGAGCTTATTGACAATCAAAATAACCTTACCCCACTTACGCTTTCCAAAGATGATACTTCCATTAAGGTTATTAAAAATGGTGTTGTTACTTCCAATATTAAGCCTATTGAGAATCAAGAGGAAAATTATGCGATTATGCTATCCAAAGATCCTTGTCAAGATCAAAGTCTTCCCTCTTCTTGTTCTACCACTCCATGTTCTCTTCCACTTTCTACTCTTCCTAAGTCTTTCCAAGATTCAAACAATCCTATCAAAGAAGGTTCTCCTATTCAAGATGTTCACGGTCCTATTGAAAATCCTAATTCTCACTCTAAAGATGCTGATGTCCTTGGTTGTCATATACATGCCAATGAACTTATTGATTATCCTTTTGCGTCTTCCACGTCCAACCTTGGACCTCCTCCACCAATACTAAGGGATTCACTTTTTCCTTCCATCTTGGGTCCTTATGTCCCTTCACTTTCCCTTCCTAACTCTCCTAATTCGTCATCCATCTTGGGTCCTTACATCCCTCCATCTCCTATCTTTCCTCAAGATCGACATAGATGCATACCCTTGAATCATTTTCATCCATCCACCCATCTAAACTAGTCATATTCTTTTTCTTCCTCCACAAGTCCCAAGTCTTTTGAAAGAAACTTGAATGTTCAATACAAGAAAAAGAAGCAAAACAAGAATCCATCTAAAAAAGAAGATCACCATGTCTCCTCTAATCGACATGAGGGCATAAATTCAAAAGAGGTATCTAAGAAGAAAACTACAAGACAAGTATGGGTTCCAAAATCCATCATTGAAGATATTTTCTCTAAATCATCAAAAAGAAATGAAAATCCTACGAATATATGGATTCCAAAGTCTCTCTTGAGAGAGTCTCATGTTGAGAAACGAGTGAAGTTGACATTCAAGCTTCCAAAGGCTTCCACTTCATCTTCTTCCAAAAACATTCTTTCATTCCATGCGCCTAAACTGCAACCTGTATTATACACATTCCTTCACGTATTTCTTCATTCACATTTCCTCCATCCTCTCGCCACCCTTCAAGGTGTGTATTGACATTAATCTTTCCTTCCTTTCCATCTACCCTTTCACAATCATTCCATTCACTATCCTTCTACCTTCTATCTGTTTTCCTCGTTTGTCTATTCCTCCTATCTTCCAACCTCACTCGCTTTGCATAAAACCTTATCTTCCATTTTCCTTTTTCGACTTCCTTTCCCTAGAAGCATCTTTGAGCATATCTTGGCATATCATGGTTTATCCTTTCAAGGAGCATTATATAAAAAGCTTTCCTTCTTCAAAAAAATTTCGTCCTATGGCAAAAACCACTCAATTATGACACAAACCACTCCCTCATGACACCTTGGATAAGTACCATGATGAAACCTGACAATTAGGCATCATGCGTAGTTCTTCTACATCTTTCATCCATTTTGTATTCTCTCTTTCATCTTGATAATATTGATCTATACACGAACATTTGGGCTATCTTGTGAGCTATCTTATGATGATCTTGCTTTCATTCCTTTCATGTTTAGTCTTCATATCTATCTTCTTCCATTCATTTTCACCTATCGCTATGCTTTTCCCCTTTGATCTTGATTTAATAGAAAGAGTAAAACACGGTGCTATGAAGCCTCTTGACATGTCTACTCCTTTGGACTGCATCCTTTCCTGCTCCTACATTACAGTTTTGTGACTTATCCTATTCTGGCCTTTCATTACTTGTCCAAATGTGTTTTACATGATGTTTCTTTTCTTTTCCCTAGCTTGGGTACTCTTGAGGAGTTTGCCTTTGAGGATTTCTTCCCTTCAATCTCCTTCATTCTCATGTCTTCCATCTCTTCCACCAGCTTGCTAATCCCTCATGTCCTCCACCTTTCTAAAACATTGGGACTGTGCGATGTGATCTTGCTTGGGAATTTGATTATGATTCTGTCTGGGGGCATCCTTTGTACATAATTATTGATCTTGAAAAAATTCAAAAAAATGATATATTGTCAAAAATTCTAAAAATCAGAAAATATCCTGAAAATTGATTATCTTAGTGAAAACCTAGTAATAGACGCTTTGATGTATCTCAAAAAAATTATATATTCCAAAAATTAAAAAAATTAAAAAATTAAAAAATTAAAAAAAAAAAAAAAAAAAAGTGCCTTGGTGAAAACCTGGAAACAGGCCCCTTGGTAGCAAAAATTCAAATTTTTTTATAAAAAGTCCTGAAAAAAGTAGTAGAAAAAAATGAAAGAGAGTAAATTATAATAAAATCCAAGTGGTGAAAACCTGGAAACGGACGCTACTTGAGGCCTTTGCACCCCTGTTTCTTAGCATGTGTTCGCGACACTTAGCCTTTCTCCATCATGTCTTTTCCTTGTTACCTTAGTTTGGAATTGGTCTTTGTCTTTATCTAGGGGGCATAATTGTATTAGCTTTGGTCTCTTGGATGCGTTAGTCTTTAGAACACCTCACAAATGGTGCTTTTCAACACCACCCCAACTGTATTTTTCAATACAACCCTTGACATCGAGTATTTTTCAAAACTTATCAGTTTGGTCTTACCCCGTTTTGTCATGTGGTCTTACCTGCTTGCAAGCATTCAATCCTTATCCTCAGAACTCAGTATCTGTTAACACACTTAAATTTTTAAACACAACACTTAATGCTTGAGCTATGTCATGATCTTTTCTTTGTGTGTTGACTATTATTGATTTTCGTTGAGTGTCATTGTCTAATAAGTCTCTCTAGGATGAATAGCTAGAGGACTTGGGGCATGGGGCATGTTTTTATTTGCTTCCTGCTTTATGCTTCACTATTTTTGCACAATTGTTCTGCTGGTCATCCTGGCCTTTATGCCTTGATGTGAGCGTGGTTTTGCTATATTAAATTGGGTAAGCTAAAATCATAGTCATCTTGACCTTTATGTCTTTGATGCTTATGTTAGAATCTTTCCACATTCTAATCTGATATAAATCACATTCATATCTTCATAGTTGCGCTTGTGACTAGTGATGATTGTGTGATTTTTCGATG
>MU227014.1:1488755-1511926 GCA_018584345.1 Thuja plicata
TTCTAATTCAACCTTGGGGCATAATCTTTCATGCTTGATGATCTACCTTGGTTCTGTGATCCTTATATCTTTCATCTTACATCAAGAACCTTATCTTTAGTTTGATTTGATAAAATTTATCAATTTGTTGTTTCTCCTCTATCTCATTTTGATTTTGATCACGAGGGGGAAGTACCTATCAAACTTCAATCCTTAATTCAGCTTTATCAATCCTATCATTTGCTCCGCTTGGGGCAACCTTGCTTGAGATTCTTATCTTGGACATGTCAATTACTTATTTACAACGGTGTTGACCTTGTCATTTTATTTGTAATAAACTTATCTTTATTCTAATGTCAATTACTTATTTACAACGGTGTTGATATCTGTGTTGTTTTGTGATCCCAAATCGATCCCACAGTTCAACTACATTCTTTGACTACACGTGTTCCCAGAATGATCACACATTAGTCAAAGAGGGGCAAATGTATGCACCCTAAAATGGTCGCCTAGACTATGGGCCCCCATTTTTCAATTTATCAATTTATCAAATTCCTGAATCAATGGTTTGGAACCTTTTCAATTCAAATCAATTTCCTTGATCAAATCATAATAAATTCAATTATTTCAATGTTTCCTAAGGTTTGATTATTTTTATTTAATTAAAAGATTTAATCTCCCTTTTAATTAAATAAATTTCATCTTATTTAATTAAATTTAATTCTTCCCATTTAATTAAATAAAATTCTTCTAATTTATTTAATTATAAAGAAAATCCCTCTTTTAATTAAATAATCTTATTTAATTAAAAGAAAATCCCTCTTTTAATTAAATAAAACCCCCACTTAAATCCCTCTTTGTTGAAAAAGGAAATAAATTAAATAAAAATCCTTTTTTTATCACTTCTTTCTAAGTGGTGGGCTTTTTGCTTTAATGAGCACATGGATCAACCAAGATTTAATCTCCACCATTGCTTATTTCTTTTTGCCTCTTAATCTCAACCGTTCACTTTCCTATAAAATGAAACCTCTCCTTCTCATTCTCATATAGAATTTTTATGTATTGTTATGTTGCAGGTTTGGAGAGCAATTTTGGAGGAGAATTTGAGCACTTTAGCTTGGATATTGCAACTTCTCTCTTCTTGTCTTCTTCTTCTTCTTCTTCTTGCATCCATGGCTATTCATGTAGATTAGATTCATATTAGATTAAGTTCATATTTCCTTTCATAGAATAATCATGCATTGTTATCATTTAGATTAATTTCCTTTCATGCATTGTAATCATATAGAATAGTTGTCATTTTCATGTATTGAATCTCTCATTTCATGGTGTACTTGCATGGGCACAACTAGGTCAATCTGAGGGCCTCCATTACAAATCTTTGCACTCCATGACTAGGGAGCTATGAGTCGATATTTGAGGCCTCATTCTTGAGCAACCTTGGATGGAATGATTCATAGAAGTG
This sequence comes from Thuja plicata, assembly GCA_018584345.1. Lineage (NCBI taxonomy): Eukaryota > Viridiplantae > Streptophyta > Pinopsida > Cupressales > Cupressaceae > Thuja > Thuja plicata. The sequence goes on from MU227014.1 coordinate 1,490,200, forward strand.
TGACACATTTTTAGCACATATTTTTGGCACCCACCATGGGGCAACCCACCTTTACATGCTGGTTTTTATTATTTTTGGAGCTAACCCCCTTGTGCAGATTTTCTTGGAGATAAAAAACCCTAGATTTTCAAAGATTTGATCATATCTCTCAAATGGCTTGGAGTTTTGGTCTGAAATTATTTTTACAGGTTAGAGACATATCAAAGAAGCTTTAGTAAAAAATTTAGAATTTTCTGAGGTATTTTGGATTTTTTAAAATAATTTCTTTATTTTTCATAAAACCTTAATTTTTGGTGCAAATCAACATATTTTTTGGAAATTTTTACATTTTCAGAAAGGTCTTTAAATTATACAGGGGGTCCATTTTTTGTGTTTTAAATTTGGATGCAATGTCATAGCTCATTTGGTCATTTTATGAAAACTAGTCTATTTGTAGAAAATGGCTCCCTAGGGCACAAATCAAAAAATATTGCTAAAAAATTTACATTTTTGGAAAGATATCTATTTTTTAATAGGGGTCTCTTCTTTGTATTTCTATTTTTAGGGCCGAAATCATAGCAAACAAATCAGATCTTGTTGACTAGGTCAAAAATCAAAATTAAAAAAAGGGCATTTAATGATTAGCTTGCACTTATTTTTCACATGGTTCAATGCATGATGTGAGTTATCATTTGGATTAGTTTCTGGTTATTATTGTTCATAACAATTGATTTTCAGATCTAACGCTAGGGTTTGCATAAGTTGAATATACATTGCATATCTTGTTTGCTTGTTTGCTTGTCTTGCTTGTTGGAGAATTCATGGGGATTGCTTGGACTTGCGTGGATAAACAACAAAACGCTCACATTGCTTTGGATTTGAGGTATTTGTTACATCTCTATAACATTTGGATTTTAAAAATAATAATGAACATCTTATGTGTTTAGCTTGAGTGTTCTCTTGCTTTCATAGATCACATTTCCAATTGGTGCTCTAAAAATAGACCTAGATTTTCTTTCTTGCATATATATTTCACATAGTAATTAGGCCCTATGAACACTATTTGTGGTGATATTGAGAGAGTGGGCTTCATTCATTTGTCTTACATGCGAAACTCTTCTTAACGATAGACCCCCTTGTAGGTAGGGAAGGATTTGTCATTACTTCAAACTTGGTTTAGTCTTCAACTTTGATTGGTACTTTCTGTATTGAGATTGGTGGTCATTTTTATTGATATACGAACCTTGGGTGAGGTGATTTCAAATTAGTGGGTCAATTAATCTTGTTTTCTATATTTTGGTGAGGTGAAGAGGCTAGAGGATTATGCTCTTTTCCCTTTTGGAAGAATCAGAAACTTGGAACCCTTGAATCCGAACTAAGTGCCCATGTGGATCATATTGTGAGTCTTCCTTGTTAGAGAGGGTTAACCGTAGTGGACACTCCCTTTATTGGGTAAACCACATGGATGGAATCTTAAGCATTAATAGCCATTTTTTCTATGGTAGCAACAACCACTATATAAATTTCCTTGTGGAAGAAATCTCCACGGGTGTGGTTTCTTGTTGGGTTGTTAGATCTCCTCAGCAGCTCCTGATTGATTAAATTCTTAGACTGTGTCAAAACCTCGATGTACCGAGATTGGATTTCACCCACTTAAGATTGCGAAAGTTGTAGAGTCAAACCATTACTAAGAACCATAGTGCAACCAACTTTTTATTCTCTAGGACTATGTGTGTGATAATTGGAAAACATTTTGAGAACATACACAAGTAGAATCTTTAGGGAGTAGAAATACTAGGTCACTATTCTTTTTCATGCGCAAGGTTGATTTGTCCCTTGCTCATTGTTTGAAGACAAATTTTTTCTTGAACTCCCCGATTGATGTCTTGCGTGCCTGATTCATGAGAAAAACCTGTTAATGCATCTGGTTGGTCAATTAAAATGAACAAATCTGAGTTCCCGAGTGATAAAAGCTTCAATGGATTTCCTGAAAGAGTGCTATGACATGTTTCTCAACATCCAAATGAATGTAAATGGCATCAAGTTGCACAAAATGACTCTTGGTCTTCTTTCTTCCACATCTTCCATGTCTTCCTAGTCTCCCATTTCTCTTCCTTCACACTTCTTCCTCTTCTTCCTAAGCTCTTCACATATTCTTGTTTCTTTTCATCTTATTATCTATTCTACCTCCTTCTATTCATCTCTTCTATCACTCCCATGCTTGATTACTCCTCTTCAAAAACCATGAATTTCAACTATCTTGTTATGGAACCTCTCTTAAAAATAGGTGATCTCGAACTCATTTCTCAATTCGAAGAGTGGTGTTCCTCCAAAAGTTGCATGGATGATAAATTTAGAAAAAAAAATAGAAAAGAAAGTGATGGAATCACATGCCTTTGCTAGTATCATACACATGATTTTGTCACAACCTCCTTCTTCCAAACATCTTTCATCTTCTAATTCTTCTCATTTTTCCTCATCATCCAAGTCTTCTTCCTTCACTAGGTCTTCACTTTCCTCTTCTCTGCGATCTCATTCTTCTTCTACTTCTCCCAAGAGTAATACTTCTCTTTTCAAGACATACCATAATGAGCAATGTGACAATCCTTGTGATACCTCTTCCACGAAGAGTGACACGCCCATCTATGATGACTATGATGACTATGATGATTGACAATGCAGTGATACCTATGATACTCCTATTCCTAAGAATCCTCCTTGTCGTGTGCTCGTTTATACTGGTAAGGGGATGTCGCATTGGATAGATTGTGATGGTGATCCATATGACTCTGATTTTGAAAAAGACTTTGATGAATTTTGCGAACAATATCTGGATGATACTGAGGAAGAGAAAGATTTTTGCACTGATTATAAACGTAAATACTATAAGAATTGCTCCTCTAAGGATTCTCATGCTGAAAATAAAGATTGCACTCTCAAGCAAGATCATGTTAATGATGAACCCTTTTTTTGTGATGATTCCCTTCCATCCTCTACTTCCTCCAATACCCATACATCTCCCAAAGTTTCCAAGCTTTTCAAATCTTTCACAAATCCTTCATCCAACAAAGGTCCTAATGCTTTTCATGTGATTTCCTATAGGTTTCCTCAAGGGCTACCTCTTAAATAAACTCAAGCTAACCTTCACTTGGTTGCAAATACTTTCAATAATGCTAAACCTAAAGAGCCTAAACCTTTATATGTTATAATGCCTACTTCAGCTAATCCTTCCCCATCTCTTCCCAAGTCTCCCATACAATTCCAACATTCTTCCTTGTCCTTAGAAGTGGCTCCATGTCAAGAGGACTCTTAAAAAGATAAAGAAAAGAACATAAAGAAAGATCAAGATCAATAAACCTCCATATCATCCAATCCTTTTCATGATGTCTCTTATCTGTTTCATGGTTCTTTTGATCCCGCACGCCCTTTATTATTCATCCCACCATGTCTTAAGTCTTCTCTTAAGCAAGATCAAGTTACTACTTACACCATTGATCTTATTGACAATCAAAATAACCTTACCCCACTTATGCTTTCCAAAGATGATACTTCCATTAAGGTTATTGAAAATGGTGTTGTTACTTCCAATATTAAGCCTATTGAAAATCAAGAGGAAAATTATGTGATTATGTTATCCAAAGATCCTCGTCAAGATCAAAGTCTTACCTCTTCTTGTTCTACCACTCCATGTTTGCTTCCACTTTATACTCTTCTTAAGACTTTCTAAGCTTCAAACAATCCTATCAAAGAAGTTTCTCGTATTCAAGATGTTCACGATCCTATTGAAAATCCTAATGCTCACTCTAAAGATGCTGATGTCCTTGGTTGTCATATACATGTCGATGAACTTATTGATTATCCTTTTGCATCTTCCACGTCCATCCTTGGACCTCGTCCACCAATACTAAGGGCTTCACATTTTCCTTCCATCTTGGGTCCTTATGTCCCTTCACTTTCCCCTCCTAACTCTCCTAATTATTCATCCATCTTGGGTCCTTACATCCCTCCATCTCCTATCTTTCCTCAAGATCAACATAGATGCATACCCTTGAATCCTTTTCATCCATCCACCCATCTAAATCAATCATATTCTTTTTCTTCCTCCATAAGTCCCAAGTCTTTTGGAAGAAACTTGAATATTCAATACAAGAAAAAGAAGCAATACAAGAATCCATCTAAAAAAGAAGATCACCATGTCTCCTCTAATCGACATGGGGGCATAAAGTCAAAAGAGATATCTAAGAAGAAAACTACAAGACAAGTATGGGTTCCAAAATCCATCATTGAAGATATTCTCTCTAAATCATCAAAAAAAAATTAAAAGCCTACGAGTATATGGATTCCAAAGTCTCTCTTGAGAGAGTCTCATGTTGAGCAACAAGTGAAGTTGACATTCAAGCTTCCAAAGGCTTCCACTTCATCTTCTTCCAAAAATATTATTTCATTCCATGCACCTAAGTCGCAACCTCTGTTATCCATTCACCATATTCCTTCACGTATTCCTTCATTCACATTTCCTCCATCCTCTTGCCACCCTTCAAGGTGTGTATTGACGTTGATCTTGCCTTCCTTTACATCTACCCTTTCACAATCCTTCCATTCACTATCCTTCTACCTTCTATCATTTTTCCTTGTTTGTCTATTCCTCCTATCTTCCAACCTCACTTGCTTTGCATAAAACCTTATCTTCCATTTTCCATATTCATCTTCCTTTCCCTATCACCATCTTTGAGTATATCTTGGCATATCATGGTTTATCCTTTCAAGGAGCATTATCTAAAAAGCTTGCCTTCTTCAAAAAAATTATATATATATATATATAAGAGAAAAAAATTAAAGAGAAATAATTTCGTCCAATGGCAAAAACCACTCCCTTGTGACGCCTTGGATAGGTACCATGATGAAAACCTGACAATGAGGCATCATGCGTAGTTCTTCTACATATTTCATCCATTTTTTATTCTCTCTTTGATCTTGAAAATATTGATCTATAGACAAACATTTGGGCTATCTTGTGAGCTATCTTACAATGATCTTGCTTTCATTCCTTTCATGTTTAGTCTTCATATCTATCTTCCTCCATTCATTTTCACCCATCGCTGTCCTTTTCCCCTTTGATCTTGATTTAATAGAAAGAGTAAAACACGGTGTTATGAAGCCTCTTGACATGTCTACTCCTTTGGACTGCATCCTTTCCTGCTCTTGCATTACGCTTTTGTGACTTATCCTATGCTGACATTTCATTGCTTGTCCAAATGTGCTTTACATGATGTTTGTTTTCTTTTCCCTAGCTTGGGTACTCTTGAGGAGTTTGCCTTTGAGGATTTCTTGCCTTCATTCTCATGTCTTCCATCTCTTCCACCAGCTTGTTAATCCCTCCTGTCTTCCACTTTGCTAAAACATTGGGATTGCGCGATGTGATCTTGCTTGGGAATTTGATGCCCATTCTGTCTGGGGGCATCCTTTGTACATAATTATTCATCCTGAAAAAATTCAAAAAAATTATATATTGTCAAAAATTCTAAAAATCAGTAAATGTCATGAAAAATGATCATCTTAGTGAAAACCTAGCAATAGGCGCTTTAATGTATCTCCAAAAAATTATATATTTCAAAAATTAAAAAAAATTAAAAAATCAAAAAATTAATAAAAAAATAGGAAAAGTGCCTTGGAGAAAACCTAGAAATAGGCGCCTTGCTAGCAAAAATTCAATTTTTTTAATAAAAAGTCCTGAAAAAAAAGAAGAAAAAAATGAAAAAAATGAAAGAGAAAAAATTGTAATAAAATCCAAGTGGTGAAAACCTAGAAACGAGCGCTACTTGAGGCCTTTGCACCCCTGTTTCTTAGTGTGTGTCCGTGACACTTAGCCTTTCTCCATCATGCATTATCCTTGTTACCTTGGTTTGGAATTGGTCTTTGTCTTTATCTAGGGGGCATAACTGTGTTAGCTTTGGTCTCTTGGATGCGTTAGTCTTTAGAACACCTCACAAATGGTGTTTTTCAACACCACCCCAACTGTATTTTTCAATACAACCCTTGACATCGAGTGTTTTTCAACACTTATCGGTTTGGTCTTACCTTGTTTTGTCATGTGGTCTTACCTGCTTGCAAGAATTCAATCCTTATCCTCGGAACTCAGTATCAGTTAACACACTTAAATTTTTAAACACAACACTTAATGCTTGAGATATGTCATGATCTTTTCTTTGTGTGCTGACTGTTATTGATTTCCATTGAGTATCCTTGTCTAATAAGTCTCTATGGGATACATAGCTAGAGGACTTGGGGCATGGGGCATGTTTTTATTTGCTTCCTGCTTTATGCTTCACTATTTTTGCACAATTGTTCTGCTGGTCATCCTGCCTCTATGCCTTGATGTGAGCATGGTTTTGCTATATTAAATTGGGTAAGCTAACATCATAGTCATCTTGACCTTTATGTCTTTGATGCTTATGTTAGAATCTTTCCACATTCCAATCCAATATAAATCACATTCATATCTTCATAGTTGTGCCTGTGACTAGTGATGATTGTGTGATTTTCTGATGTCTATTAATAATGGCCCACTGATGAAAATAAGTTGCTTAACATTCTCTAATGAATGATGAACACAAAGTCCTATGTTACAGTTTCTCTATTGCAAGTACACCTTTGCATTTTCATGTAGCTTGCATTGTTAGACCTCATGTTAGTATGCATTTTAGGCTGCATTATGAGTTTGAGAGGGTTTCCTTCACCTTTCTTGTGGACTTTTAATCAACTGTGATCACGTTCTTATCTTCATTTTCTTATCTTCTTTCGTGATCTCAATCAAAATTTTCCATCCTACATTGTTGATTGATTTTGGGGCAATCTCTCTCTTAAGAAAAATTCTCTTTCTTCTCTCCATTTCTTTCCACCTCTTCCAAACTTCTATCTTCCATTCACTTTCACCCCACTTCTTTTCTTCTATTTCAACCTTGGGGCATAATATTTCGTGCTTGATGATCTACCTTGGTTCTGTGATCTTTATATCTTTCATCTTACATCAAGAACCTTATCTTTAGTTCGATTTGATCAAATTTATCAATTTGTTGTTTCTCCTCTATCTCATTTTGTTTTCGATCACGAGGGGGTAGTACCTATGAAACTTCAATCCCTGATTCATCTTTATCAATCCTATCATTTGCTCCGCTTGGGGCAACCTTGCTTGAGATTCTTATCTCGGACATGTCAATTACTTATTTTCAATGGTGTTGACCTTGTCTTTTTTTTGCAATCAGCTTATCTTTGTTCTGATGTCAATTACTCATTTACAACGGTGTTGATGTCTGTATTATTTCGTGATCTCAAATCGATCTCACACTTCAACTGCATTCTTTGACTACATGTGTTTCCAGAATGATCACACATTAGTCAAAGAGTGGCAAATGTATGCACCCTAAAATGGTTGCCTAGACTATGGGCCCCCATTCTTCAATTTATCAAATTCCTGAATCAATGGTTTGGAACATTTTCAATTCAAATCAATTTCCTTGATAAAATCGTAATTAATTCAATTATTTCAATATTTCCTAAGGTTTGATCATTTTTATTTAATTAAAAGATTTAATCTCCCTTTTAATTATATAAATTTTATCTTATTAAATTAAATTAAATTCCTCTCATTTAATTAAATAAAATTCTTCTAATTTATTTAATTATAAAGAAAACCCCTCTTTTAATTAAATAAACCCCCCACTTAAATCCCTCTTTGTTGAAAAAGGAAATAAATTAAATAAAAATCCTTTTTTATCACATCTTTCTAAGTGGTGGGCTTTTTGCTTTAATGAGCACATGGATCAACCAAGATTTAATCTCCACCATTGCTTATTTCTTTTGCCTCTTAATCTCAACTGCTCACTTTTCTATAAAAGGAAACCTCTCCTTCTCATTCTCATATAGAATTTTTATGTATTGTTATGTTGCAGGTTTGGAGAGAAATTTTGGAGGAGAATTTGAGCACTTTGGCTTGGATATTGCAACTTTTCTCTTCTTGTCTTCTTCTTATTCTTGCATCCATGGCTATTCATGTAGATTAGATTTATATTAGATTAAATTTATATTTCCTTTCATAGAATAATCATGCATTGTTATCATTTAGATTAATTTCCTTTCATGCATTACAATCATATAGAATAGTTGTCATTTTCATGCATTGAATTTCTTATTTCATGGTGTACTTGCATGGGCACAACTAGGTCAATCTAAGGGCCTCCATTACAAACCTTTGCACTTCATGACTAGAGAGCTATGAGTCGATATTTGAGGCCTCATTCTTGAGTAACCTTGAATGGAAGGACTCATAGAAGTGTGACACATTTTTAGCACATAGGTTGTAACCACCCATGCTCGGGTATTTGAGCATGGTTTGATGATTTTGAGATGGTTAATGGAGTTTTGGATTGCATAGTACTTTTGAAAACTTTCTGTACGGATGACACACTGTGTTTTATTGTGATTCTCTGTGTTTTCTGCATATTGTATGGTTGTGTACGGATTAGATTGGGTGATCAGACCCCATGGAGGTGTAGTGCTTTGAAGTATATTTCCTTTGCATATAGTAATTTGCTTTCAAGTTAAGTTAGTGTGGATTTATATTAAAGTTTAGGCCACTGTGTCTGCAAGTCCAATTTGCAGAGTTACAGGAGCAAAAATGGCTCTAACCTAAGCATCCATAGTTGAAAATGGCGATGATGGGTTAGGGTCTGTACATATTTTTTTATTTCTTTTTTTGTTCCTGCAATTGAATTCCTAGGCTTGGATTGGAGCCCTATGGGTGACTGCTAGGAGTAGGTCAGCCAGGACAGGGTAAAGATTGGATTGTAATCAAGCACCCATGATCTTGGATGGATGACTTAGTGGAATTTGTGGAAGCTCTAATGTGTCACCTTGAAGGATAAAATGATTTTATATTGTGGAAGGAAGATTAAAGACCAATTTGAAGACTATTTGTACTGACTGGTTTAGAGGCCGAGAAACAAGGCTGAAAACTAGGGCCTGGTAGTAATTAGGGTTGTGGGTGCCTTGAGAAACTATGGTTTTGGATTATTGAAGGGCTAGTGGATATATTTAAGATTTTCAATGTATTATGTGAGGTTTTTTGGATAAAATGGGAGCATTGGGCCCAAAATAGTGAAAATAGACCTACTAGGAATAAGCCCAATTAGGCCCCCTAGTGTATTTGGCAACAATTGGATTGTTGGAGTGTCTAGAAGTGTTGGCAATGTTTCTAAAAGACTTTTAATGGACCAAGAACATAGGCAAGGGTCTATTTTGTGTATGGGTAAGATCCTAAGCAAGGGTTTGGGATTCTAGGGGAAGATCTAGTGAAGAATCAAGAGGAATAGTGAACTAGTTGGACTAGTTGTCATTGAATGAACTTTGTGTCTTGATCAAGCCAACTATACCTAGGAGACAAGTTGGAAAGGAGGGTCTAGGAGATCCATATTGGTGAAGAAAACTTAGGAGGAGTAACCATTGGATGGTTAGGAGAGGTTATAAGCATTTTGGGAGAAGGAAACAAGAGAACTCTAAACCCTCTGCATCATACTGGTATCAGATCTAGAATTTCTTGAAACTTAGTGTATGTATGAAGGGGGGGAGAGCCACGATTTTGACAACATGCCACACAAGGCAATGATAAAAGATGCCATAGTGGACTTTGTCCAAAATCTATTGGCAAAGGCTAATTTGATAGAGATAAAGGGTAAGAGGAAAGTCACTGAATGGGGAGATGAGAGTGATGAAGAAGATGAAATTCAGATAGGAGAGTCAACTGGAAAAGGAAAAGAAGTGGAGATGGATAAAGAACAAAAGGTGTTCTTGGATGCCTTCAAGTCCCTTAATAAAGATAGTATGGAACACATACCCTACTATTGTGGTTTCTTGAATGGTGAAGAGTTATTGGATTGGCTAGAGGCCATAGACAACCAAATTGATTACAAGGAAGTATCAGAGGATAAGAGAGTCAGTTATGCAAAGGCTAGACTCAAAGGATCTACATTAGTGTAGTGGAACATGATGCAAGATGATAGGGTAGCCACTGGTAAGAAGAAGTTAGCTTCTTGGGAGAGAATGAAGACCAGATTGAGGGCACAATTCTTGCCCACTGATTATTAGATTCAAATGTATCAGAAGTTGCAGAACTTGAGACACAAAGAGTTGACAGTAAGTGCCTACACTGAGGAGTTTCACAAACTGAGCCTAAGAGCAAGAATACAAGAAGAGGAGGTAGAAAGGGTAGCAAGGTACCTCAATGGGTTAAGGCAAGGAATCCAAGATGAAATTAGTATGATGGTTCCTGACAGTATACACAAGTGTTTTCAGTTAGCCTTGAGAGAAGAGGAGAAGGATAGGAGGAGGAATGATTTCCACCAAAGAGGTAGGGGTAATAACAATAGAGGATTCAGAGGCAGGAGTAACTTTGGCAGAGGACAAAGCCCAAGTATACCAAAAGAGAATCAATCTATGGATAATAGTGGGAGTAATCGGCATAGGGGATCATTTCAAAGAGGGGGATACAGAGGATGAGGACCACTAAGGGGTAGATTACAGTCACAAGGGAGGTCCAATTCTGTCTCCACTGGAAGATGTTACAATTGTAGTCAAGTGGGCCATACAATGGGCAGATGTCCTAACAAGACTTCCACATCATCTATGGGGGAAAGAAGAAATCAGTTGGTACAAGAGGATGACACACAAAGTGTCACTTCTCCCATCTCCAAGGTAGGGCCAGTATTGGATGGAGAGAATCTAATGTTGAGAAGGACTTTGTTGAAAGTTCCTAGTGTCACAGAACCACCTCAAAGAAAGAACTTATTCAAGACTACTTGTAGGTCCCATGGGAAGATTTTCAAGGTGATAGTGGACTCTGGATGCACAGATAATATAGTGTCAACTGAGATGGTGGATAAACTGAAACTTAGAAGGATACCTCACACCACTCCCTATAAAGTATCATGGCTAAACAAGGGACATTAGATAGTGGTGGATGAACAAACAATGGTGGAATTTGAAATAGGTGAGTATAAGGACAAGGTCCTATGTGACATATTGCCCGTGGATACATGTCATCTCCTTCTAGGATGCCCATGGAAATATGATGTGAAGGCCATTCATGATGGTGAGAAAAACAACTATGTGATTACTAAGCAAGGAAAGAAGTTTCAGATGGATCCCTTACAAGAACCTAATGAATAGAAGCATGTGGGAACCAGTGTGATGCTCTTGAGTGGGAAGGAGTTTCTAAAGGCTATGAAGAAGGAGAAAGGGGTCTGTTGTGCAGTGATAGTGAAGCCAAAGGAGGATACAAAAGAGAAAGCCAGTATGCCACAAGAAGTACAAGCACTGTTGGAAAAGTATCATGAAATAGTGGATAATAGATTTCCTAGTGCATTTCCACCCATGAGGGATGTGAGCCACCAGATAGAACTCATACCTGGAGCTGATCTGCCTAACAAGGCAACATATAAGATGACGCCAAGTCAAAATGCAGAGATAGCAAAATAGATTCAATATTTTTTGGAGAAGGGGATAATAAGGAAGAGTTTGAATCCTTGTGCTGTGCCAACTGTCCTTTCACCCAAGAAGGATGGAAAATGGAGGATGTGTATGGAATCCAGGGCTATAAAAAAGATCACAATCAGATATAGATTTCCCATGCCCTGGATTGAGGATTTGCTAGATAATTTGGGAGGTTCTTGTTATTTTTCCAAGGTGGACTTGAAGTCAGGGTATCACAAAATCAGAGTTAGGCATGGTGATGAATGGAAGACAGTCTTCAAGACAAATGAAGGGCTGTATGAGTGACTAGTAATGCCCTTTGGCCTAACAAATGCACCTAGCACATTCACGAGGCTCATGAATGAAGTGCTAGCATATTTCATAGGTAAGTTTGTAATAGTTTATCTTGATGACATTTTGATCTTTAGCAGGTCTAAGGAGGAGCACATGAAGCATTTGGAAATGGTATTGAGAAGGCTACACCAAGAGAAGTTGATGATCAATTAGGAAAAATGTGATTTCTTGAAAATTGAATTAGTGTATCTTGGTTTTGTGGTTGCTAATGGGTGTATAAGATGGATCTTGATAAGGTCAAGTCTATTTTAGAATGGCCTACACCTAGATCCATAGGGGATGTTAGGATTTTTCATGGATTGGCCTCCTATTGTAGGAAATTTATGAGGAACTTTAGTCATGTATGTGTCCCTATCCTCAACACTATAAAAGGAGGATTCAAATGTCAATTCAAGTGGACAGCAACAACAGATCAAGGATTTGAAATGTTGAAGAAGAGGATAGTAGAACTAACTACACTTAGGTTCCCCAACTTCAATCATTTATTTGTGGTGGAGTGTGATGCTAGTAAGCTAGCCATTGGAGCAGTGTTAAGTCAAGAGGGACACCCTATGGCATTCTTCTCAGAGAAGTTGAATGAGGCCAAACATAAGTACTCCACCTATGATTTGGAGTTGTATGGAATTCTGCAAGCACTCAAAAAGTGGCAACATTATCTCCTACCAAGAGAATTTGTGGTTTATACAGATAACCATGCCCTTAGTTTCTTGAATGGGTAAGAGAAATTGAACCAAAGACACCTTAAGTGGGTAGAATCTTTGCAAGCATACACATTTGTTATCAAACATAAGAAAGGAGTTAGCAACAAGGTTGCTAATTCTCTAAGTAGAAGGGTACTACCTATACAGGAGATACAATTGCAAAGTGTGGGAATGGATGACTTGAAAGAACTCTACAAGGAGGACAATGATTTCAAAGGTGCCTACGAGGCATGTGAAAAGTTCCAACAGGGATTCAAAGTGGAATTCACAGATTACATGTTACAGGAGGGACTATTGTTGAAAGGACACTTAATGTGTATACCACAGTGTTCAATGAGGGAGAACATAGTCAAGGAGAAACACCAAGGAAGCTTGTGAGGCCACTTTGGAGTGGACAAGACACTTGAGCAAGTGAATATGCATTACTATTGGCCTAGGTTACAGTCAGATGTCAGAAATTTTATGGAGCAATGTCAAATATGTTAGAGGGATAAAGAAAAAAGTAGCAACATTGGATTGTATCAACCCCTATCCATACCCCAAAGGCCTTGGGAGTGCCTAAGTATGGACTTCATTTTGGGATTTCCAAAGACATCCAAGGGACATGACAATGTGTTTGTAGTGGTGGACATGTTTAGCAAGATGGAACACTTCATCCCTTGCAAACAAACTAATTATGCTTCACATATTGAAGGCTTATTCTTTAGAGACATTGTGAGAATTCATGGATTGCCATTGAACATAATAAGCGATAGGGATAGTAAGTTTGAGGGTCACTTTTGGAGTAGTCTTTGGAAGATGTTGGGGAAAATTTTTTCTTTCTCTTCAGCCTATCACCCTTAGTCAGATGGGAAACCTGAGGTAGTCAATAGGTCTTTGGGAAATCTACTGAAATGTTTGACCAAGTAGCATGGACAGTCATGGGATCATATCATAGGGCAAGCAGAATATGCCTATAATGACTCCATTAATAGGAGTACTGGTAAAATCTCAATTGAGATAGTTTATGGGGATAATCCTAGAGGGATCTTGGAGTTGAGGTATCTCAGTTTTCAAGACAAAAGAAGTGCTCAAGGGGAATAATTTGCAGAACAGATGAAAGAGCTACATGACCAAGTAAAGAGGACTCTACAGAAGCAAGGGGAGAAATATAAGTCCAAGGCAGATTAGACAAGGAGGGATTTTCAGTTCAAGGTGGGGGATCTAGTACTTTCTTACCTCATAAAGGAAAGACTACCTAAGGGTAAGCCAACTAAGTTACTCATGAAGAAGATAGGACCATTGAGGATATTGCATAAGTATGGAAAAAATGCATATGAAGTGCAATTGCCTTCTGATTTGGGAATTTCACCCATTTTTAATGTATGTGACTTGTATCCCTATAAGGGACCATCCTAAGACACTGCTCAACATACTCTTTCAGAGTTGGGAGGAGAAGATTGGGTCAAAGATTTGCCTACCCCACACGCTTTGCAGTTGGACAGTATACTAGACTCCAAAGTGATTAAGAAGACTAGGAAGGGTACTTAAAAAGAGTATCTGGTCAAGTGGTAGGGACTACCTAAATCAAAGGCCACTTGGATGACTGAGGTAGACATTCTGAAGCATGGGGTCACCATTGAAGACCTCCTAACTCAAGGGACTTGAGTTCTTTGTCCTAGGGGAGTATGGTGCAGAGAACCTCCCTTTTTTATGTGTTTTGTGTGTTTAGGGTTGTTTTAGGAGTCTTAGGTTGAGTTTTAATAAGATCCATTAGGTTTTGGGATCTCAACTTGTTCACATGTTTGTAAAGAGCCAAAAGTACTCCTAGGTGACAATATGGCCATTTTGTCTTAGAGTGGTCAAAGTCACTATTTTTGACTAACTTGTGGTTTTAATGTCTTCTAGAACCATAATTATCCTAACTAGGGTCATAGGAGTGGAAAATAGTCTTCGAGTTGACTATTATAATCAAAAAGCAAAAAGTGCTAAAAAGTTGCTAGCAACTTTCAAAAGTTGCTTGAGCAACTTTTGCAACTTTTGCAAAAAGTTGCAAATGGAAGTTTGAGCGGTTGTAACCACCCATGATCGGGTATTTGAGCATGGTTTGATGATTTTGAGATGGTTAATCTAGTTTTTGATTACATAGTACTTTTGAAAACATTATGTACGGATGACACACTGTGTTTTACTATAATTCTCAGTGTTTTCTGCATATTGTATGACTGTGTACGAATTAGATCAGGTGATCAGACCCCATGGGAGTGTAGTGATTTGAATTAGATTTCCTTTTCATATATTATTTTGATTTAAAGTTAAGTTAGTGTGTATTTACATTAAAGTTTAGGCCACTGTGTCGGCAAGTCCAATTTGTAGAGTTGCAGGAGCAAAAATGGCTCTAACCTAAGCATCCACGGTTAAAAATGGCTAAAACCATGTGGGATGATGGGTTAGGTCATGTAAATATTTTTTTTTATTTCTTTTTCTGTTCATTCAATTGAATTATTAGGCTTGGAGTGAAGCCCTATGGCTGACTGCTAGGAGTAGGTGAGCCTGGACAAGGTAAAGATTGGATTGTAATCGAGCACCCATGATCTTGGATGGATGACTTAGTGGCATTTGTGGAAGCCCTAATGTGTCACCTTGAAGGATAAAATGGTTTTATATGGTGGAAGGAAGATTAAAGACCAATTTGAAGACTATTTGTACTGACTGGTCTAGAGGCCTAAAAACAAGGCTGAAAACTAGGGCCTGGTAGTAATTAGGGTTGTGAGTGCCTTGAGAAACTATGGTTTTGGATTATTGAAGGGATAGTGGATAGATTTAAGATATTCAAATTATTGTGTGAGGTTTTTTGGAGAAAATGAGAGCATTGGGCCCAAAACAGTGAAAATAGACCTACTAGGAATAAGCCCAATTAGGCCTCTTGGTGTATTTGGCAACAATTGGATTGTTGGAGTGTCTAGAAGTATTGGAAATGTTTCCAAAATAATTTTAATGGACTAATAAAATATGAAAGGGTATATGTGGTGTATGGGGAAGATCCTAAGCAAGGGTTTGGGGTTCTAGGGGAAGATCTAGTGAAGAATCAAGAGGAATAGTGAACTAGTTGGACTAGTTGTCATTGAATGAACTTTGTGTCTAGATCAAGCCAACTATACCTAGGAGGAAAGTTGGAAAGGAGGGTCTAAAAGATCCATATTTGTGAATAAAACTTAGGAGGAGTAACCATTGGATGTTTAGGAGAGGTTATAAGCATTTTGGGAGAAGGAAACAAGAGAACTCTAAACCCTATGCATCACATTTGATCACTATTTGGAAATAAAATATGAAAGATATAATTATTTCAAACTTCGTATATATTTTCATAAAAAAAATTCCTCAAGAAAAATTAAATATATGAAATATTTTAACAAGTAACAAAACTCTAAAATTTTACAAGGTTTCTTAGACACTTCATTTGTGCAAGTCTTCAAATTCTCACGCATTCACACTTTCTTGGCTTCCCTCATCTTTTAAAATCTATTTTTTTCCCTTTGTCCTATATCATGTCTACCTTGAACACCTACAACACGCCTACAAAACTCTTTTTCTCTTCTTCTATTCCTCTCCTTCTAATTAAATGTTGATTTCTTACACTCTTCCTTGTGCAATTCTTTAGAGCAAATGACAAGTTCTTTATCCAACCTTGTTGCTATTTATTTTTGCCTCTTAATAATATTAAAGGTTATATTATTTAGAGGTTAAAACCTTTGTGATGCACCAACAAGAGACACCCAAATATTCTATTTTATTTCTCTCAACTTGACCTTTGAAACTCATTTGAAAACATGAAATAAAATATAGTTTTGCTTCCAAATTGTGGCATAAATGTTGCTAGACAATATCCAATGCTTTTCTTTTGTAAATGTATTTAAAAAATAAATTTTTTTTAAAAACCATGAACCAAGTCATGTTCCCTTGGAAAATGAAGATTCATTAATTATTTTTCCAAAATTCACTAGCACTTCCCTCCATTTCATACACCCAAATTGAAAGATTAAGATGAGAACATAATGCCAAAAGTCACTTGTCTTATGAAAACTCATCTAGGCATCAAAATTTATAAAGTAAATATTATTTCTTCTTAATAAATTTCCTCAATCAAGCCAATGGACCTCTTCAATGCTTCAAACCTTTAAATTATGGAATATAACAATGTTAAAACAACATTAAACACCCCATTTGCCTCTAATTTTTGAAATGGAAGCCGAGTATTGTTAAATGAAGATTTTATCCTTAAAACTCTCCACAAAATTCTCTTGAAGCTCCAAACTACACCAAAAATGTAAAACATTAACAATTAAAAAATACATTATTTTTTTGGTGATGCAGGATTGCTTGTGAGCTCGGAAGCTCCTACATCATTTGAGGTGGCGGAATCTCTAATTTCTCATTGGGAAGACTTTACAAATACCTATTTTAAGAACTCTTGAAGCTCGGGCCACCCTATCTTCCATTCTTATGGATCATCCATGTTGTCCCCTAGAGGAAGTAAATGTTTTTGTATGGGGCCATGATCCTAAAGGGACTTATATGGGGGCTATTGGATATAGGCTCTTTAAGTTTGTGAAATGTTGTATTTGATGGCCATTTGGTAATGTAAAAGTGGATCAAATAATCCATTAAGAGGATTTGAATAATGAAAAAGGATGGAGTATGATTGTCCATATGATGATTCATTAAAATATAAGTATTTATTTCTCGTTGTCACTAACAAAAGATATATTTGTATTTCTAGCCAATAAATACAAAATATGCCTCCCTATAGTACACTTTCATTATAGAATATAACATAATGTATTTTATGTAAATCATCTAGTTGTTCGAGGATTCAATTCATAGTTATATGAAACACTTTCTTTTGCATCACCTTGTAAATGTCAATAATTAATCAATAGTTTTATTTTATAGTTGAGTTGAAGTATTGTGAGAATGAAGCAAGAGTTATAATAAGTCAACAAGACAATATCAAACATTATATTTTAATATGTTAATTCTAAGTGTTCTTTCATTTCTTAATTCATAATGAATTCCATGAAATTGATTGGTTTGTAAATTCATAATTTTCTACATCTATAATCTCCACTTCTTTTATATCTGCTTAAGATAAGTTGGGAAAAAACATTCAACCTTTTACACATTGAAGATGTGTAAAAACGTCCAACCTTTTAAACAATGAAGATTGAGTGTGAGACTACTTTCAAACTAGAAACCAAGAACATTTTAAACACTAAAAAAGATAACAAAAAGTATTGTAAATTAAAAATCTACAATGTGAGGAGATCGAGTTTTTCCTAGAATGCTAGTTATTTGCTTGATATTTCTCTACGATTCCAAAGTTGCCCTTTCTAGTAGGGTTATTATTGAAAGGAAATGGAATTGATAATCAAAATAAGAGAATCTTGGCTAAATACGTTTTTGAATCTACAATGTAATAGGATGAGCAAAAGAATATTATTAAGTTTCTTGAGAAGTTAGGTAAGAATATTTTTCTAAATTATGTTCAAGATATTTTTGTAAAAAAAAGTCTAGATATCTTTTCAATTAAATGAATATTAAATTTGTGTTTTGGCATGTATCAATCTATATATTTGTAGTTATATTGTTAGGAACAAGGCAACACACACAACTGAGAGGGGGCAGGGGTGAATCGATTGTATCCCAAAACTTCCAAACTTTAATCAACTTATTATCCTTAATCTCATATTTGAATGATGAACATGAATGAAAGATCACAACACATAAATTAACACAACACCAAGATTTTTGATGTGGGAACCTGGTTAAGGGAAAAACCACAGTGGGGATCAAACCCACAAGATGATGTACTCTACTAAAAATACTATACCCTGTTAGGAGTATTACAAAGGGGAATGCACATGCATTCAGGCACACTTCTTAGAGCTCACTGCTCATATACAACACGGTCTACAGGAAGGCTCACTTCCTTACAACAATCTCTGATTACAAATCATACTGGACAAAAAATCCATAACTTCTGAACTAACTGATAACATCTCAGATATTCCAATAGAGTTCCAATGAAGTACAAATCTCTGCCTCAATTGCAGATTCCACTCATACCTCTTCTCTCTTCCACTCTCATACCACTCGCACACTCTCACAATAAAAAATGATTACATCTTTATATACATTACATCAGTTTATCTCTACTAGGTTGGGCAGAGGCCCAATTACAAAATATTAATTCATTATATCTCAATACACAGTGCGATCCATATAATATCAGCGAAGACATATCAATGATCAATAACAACATTTTTGAGTACACTCTAGATCCATAATTCATGCCACAATCCTTTGCAATACACTACACCACCATGTTGACCAAGAATAATAAGAACAACATGTCTCATGAAAATCACCAAAACTAATCACACAATCCAACAAAATCCAACAACATGAATAGGATATGATCTATAAACATAAAAAAGAAACATGAAATGCCACGACATCAATAGGAACAACTCTGTCTCATGATTCATATACTCATCACTACATTGCTCATACGGAACACTAATCAACAACCTTTGTCAGAAAATAAAAATAGCTTGTCAGCATCCAAATCACGAACCATTCAAGTTGATGACACACATCTATGTCCTGAACTCACCATCAGGTTAGCAACCAAGAATATTGCATAATCGATCCACACCAATCCAATAACTGAAATATTGTCTCTTCCTGAACAACCAAAATACCAGTCTCTGATAAATCAATAATAGCTCACTCAAATCAACATGTGAACCTCTATAAGTTGACATAGATCAACTAAAAACATCCCTAAAACCATCTATACCTTCACAACATCTGATATTTAATGAAATAGTCATACTAGATTATTCTTCTCATTGAACATCTCAGGAACACACATGAACACTGTCATCAACAATAGGAATATGTTGACATCAATAACAAAACATCAATGTCAGCACATATATTTTTATAAAAAAACCTATATATGTCTTTTTAATTAAAAAAATGTTGAATTTGTGTTGTGGCATATATAAATTTATAGATTTGTAGTTATATGTCTTTACATGACATTGAATATGTTTTTATGGAGGTCTACAAAAACATTTTAAACACTGAAAGGCTAAAAAAAGTATTGTAAATTAAAAAATCTACTGTGTGAGGAGACCAAATTTTCCCTAGAATGCTAGTTATTAGCTTAATATTTCTCTACAATTCTAGAGTTGGCCTTGCTAGAAGGATTATTCTTGAAAGGAAATGGAATTGATAATCAAAATAAGAGAAGCTTTGCTAAATGTGTTTTTAAATCTCCAATGCAATACGATAAGAAAATAGAATATTATTGAGTTTCTTGAGAGGTTAGGTAAGAATATTTTTTTAAATTTTGTTCTAAGATATGTTTTTATAAAAAATGTAAACATCTTTTTAATTGAATGAACATTGAATTTGTGTTGTGACATATATCAATTCATGCATTTGTAGTTATATGACTTTATATGACATTGAATGTGTTTCTATGGAGGGATTACAAGAACATTTTAAACGCTAAAAAAGTTAACAAAAAGTATTGTAAATTAAAAAAATCTACCATGTGAGTAGACCAACGTTTCCTTAGAATGTTACCTATCTTCTTGAAATTTCTCTACGATGCCAAAGTTGGCCTTGCTAGTAGGATTATTCTTGAAAGGAAATGGAATTGATAATCAAAATAAGAGAAGCCTTGCTAAATATGTTTTTGAATCTCCAATGCAATAAGATAAGAAAAATAATATTATTGACTGCTCAAGAAGTTAAGTAATTTTTTTTTTCTAAATTTTGTTCAAGATATTTTTGTATAAAAAATTGTAAATATCTTTTCAATTAATTGAATATTGAATTTGTGTTGTGGTGTATATCAATTCATAGATTTGTAGTTATATGTCTTTACATGGAATTGAATATGTTTTTATGGAGGGGCTACAATAACATTTTAAACACTAGAAAACATAACAAAAAGTATTATAAATTAAAAAATGTACCATGTGAGGAGACCAAATTTTCTTTAGAATGCTAGTTATTTGCTTGATATTTCTTTACCATTTCAAAGTTGGCCTTGATAGTATACTTATTTTTGAATGGAAATGTAATTGATAATCAAAATAAGAGAAAGAAATAGAATATTATTGAGTTGATGGAGAAGTTAGGTAAGAAGATTTTTCTAAATTTTGTTCAAATTTTTTTTTATAAAAAATTGTAAATTGTAAATTGAATATGATAATTGTTTATTGTTCCTTGATGCCTTGATCCTCAACAAACCAGATCATTCCCTTGGTCGTTCGAATTTTGCTAAGCTACTCACACTAACTGTTATCTTCATGCTTCCTCTCACCGCCATCGTAGCCAAACATGGGTATCCTTAAGACCCTTGCATTGAGAGCCTTTCAAATTTGTGTCTAAGATAACTTAGACCAAGAGCTCACCCATCTCCGTCAAGTTTTCAAGTGGAATGGTTATTCAAACGAGAAAATCTATAGAGACTTCCACCAAGCCAAATCCTTTTTTCATTCTATTTCCAATCCCCCTCCCTCTATCCTTGATCCTTCCTCGGTCACTGCCCTTCCCTATGTTGAGGGTATCTCTCATGAGATCTCTAAGATTTTGGTTAAAAAAGGGGTTCGAGTGGCCTTCAAGCCCTTGTCCACCTTAAAAAATTGTATTCCCCTCTTAAAGACTTTGGGGATGTCCTTCTTGAGTCTGGGGTCTATAAGGTTTTGTGTTCTTGTGGAACCCTCTACACAGGTGAAATTGGCCACTCCTTTACCACTAGAATTAAAGAGCATGCAACATATATCAAGCAGGACCGTGTTCTTAAATCTGCTTTAGCCAAGCATTCCTCATCTACCAAGCACCATATTCATTTAGAGGACACCCACATTGTTTGTAAGGAGGAAAAAATCTTTAAAATGAAGCTCAAGACACACTCAAGAAGGCCATTGAAATCAGTAATAACCCCTCCAACCTTAATCGAGATGATGGTTGGAGCTTAAGCAATTCTTGGCAACCTTAATTTGCTCTCTTCTCTTAGAAACCATTCCCCGCCTTGACCCTTTATTTGTAGCCTTGCATTTTTGGTCGGTTCCCCCCTTCCCGCCCCCCCTTCCCCCCTTCCCTTTGGT
>MU227014.1:1521790-1533504 GCA_018584345.1 Thuja plicata
ATTGTTTCTCCCAAAAGACTTCTTTTTGCTTTTTCTTTTATTTCTTCTATTATGTCTAAGTGACATATAGGATGTATTTCTTTTTTTTGATAAGGCCTTAGTTTCGATCCATTTACTAAGTCTTTTATGGGGTTATTATCCAATGTGGATAATTTTATGGCTTAATTATCCCTTACCTCCATAACTCTACTGTACGGTCCCAACCAACGTACTTTGAACTTGCCCTCCCTGTATTCCTTATACCCCTCAGGGTAACTTTCATTTGAATCTGCTTCTTGGATTTGCAACATATTGCACTCTGGCTGGAATACCTCATAGTCTCCCATCTACTAGTGAAACAGGTCGCTGAGGGAGCTAGTCTCATCTTCTGAACATTCCCCTAACCGGAGTATTCCTTCTTCATCTGGTTTCGCTCCTTTGTCTTCTCCCTCTGAGTCGGATGCGAGATCTTGACTTACACACTGATTCTTCAGATCTATTGTGTACTTTCCCCCGTCTACCTCTATGGATAGGGTATCTTTTTCCAATTATGGATGGCCTTTGCTGCCACCAACCAACCTCTCCCTAACAATGCATCGTACCCTTTCTTTTCCAAAGTAATTACCACAAAGTCGAGGAGGAACTGCTATGTGCCAATCATTACCTTTTGTCCCATTAGGGTTCCTATTGGCTTGATTCCATGCTGATCTGCTCCTACCTTTTGAAATGTGGGTGGCCAGATGGTGGGCTTCCCCAGTGCCTTCCAAGTTTCCTTTGGTAGAACATTCACATTGGACCCTCCGTCCACAATAGTATTAGATTGTTTGCACCCCATTATCTCCATTTCTACTACTGCAGGTGTCCTCCCTGTCCCTATAGTGAATAGGGTATTGGTCTTTTCTGTTTGTTTTTCTTCCTTCTCCTCCCCCTTAAGGGTTTGCTCTTGGCTACTTATTCCTTGTGATATTGCTACCTATAGCTGGGGTAATGTTTCTAATAGATCCATAATTTTCACAGGGATGGTCATTTCCAGTACTTATTTCATGATGCTCAGTCCTGGCCGATTATTTGGGGATTTAGTGGTACTTCCTCTTCCCCCCTCTGGCATGTTATTTCTAATGTCATTCCTAGCTTCTTGGAACCTTTCTTTCTTTGTCGCTATGTCAGGGTATGCGAGTTGCCTAGTTTGCATTCTTGTGATGGCCAAAACTTCCTTCTCTGATTCTGCAATGTCAAGCATGTTCACCCCCTTTTGTCTAGGGCAATTGGCATCCTCATGATTACCTGGTCCACACCATTTACATAACATCCCTTCATTCTGTCCTCCCCCGTTCTGGCAATCCCGCACAAAGTCCCCATTTATTACATTGCCTACATTGAATCATGGGTCTTCCTTTAGAATCGTACTGGATTGCTCTCCGCGGTGTGTTGTTATTGGTGTTATTATTACTGTTGTTGTTGCTCCCCCGTCTATTGTTCCGGTACCCTCCAGGTGAAGCTTCTGCATTAGTGTTACGTGGAGGGGTGGCGGGTGGTGTGGATTGTTCTCTGGTGAAGAATACTTGAGCACTCCGTGCCTTTAGATTGTAGGGGCAGTCTTTGATTGTGTGGCCTAACACCTGATAGATATCATAGAAGGCTTTGCGCGGGCAAGTTCCTTTCGTATGTCCCTCCTTTTCACAATCTGTACACCAGAGTTCCCTCCCCTCTCTTTTTTCCTCCTTACTTCCAGTAATTTCCTTCATCAACTGCATCATGTCTTTTCTCAAGGCCTGGATGGTCTTGGACTCATCCCCACTCTCTTTTGAACTCTAGCTCCCGCTTCCGTGCTTCTTGGCTTTGGAAGTCTTATTTTCACTTTCGATGTCCATCGCTCGGGTGCATGCCTCTCCGAAGGATGATGGTGGCACTATCTTCATTTTCTGTTTCAAGGACGAGGTTAGCCCTTCAATGAACCATCTTTTTTTCAATCCCTCAGCAGGTTTGTTATCTAATTTTCCTATCAATTCCTTGAGTCTCCTGGCATAACCCCTAATTGACTCATTTTTCCCTTGCCTGGTATCATAGATTTTCATGACTATCTCGTCGTCATCTCGTAGGAGTCTAAATTCCTCCTCAAAGGTAGTACGGAGATCCTTCCATGTGGTTTTTTGGGCAGCATCCAAGTCTGTGTACCAATCAATAGCGATCCCTCTTAGTGTGGCAGGGAAGGTTTTTAACCATTCATCTGTATCATTTTCTCCATTGGCCTGCCATATGGTGATACACGTTTTACAGTGCCGGGCCGGGTCATCCGACCCTTCTCCAGTAAATCTGGGAAGTTTCTGCTTGACTGCTGCCATTCTTTTCCCTCCTGCCGGGACACTCCCTCCTGCCGGGACACTCCCTCCTGCCGGGACGCTCCCTCTCGAACTAGTGCTCTCTCCTTCTCCTTGTGATTCCTCTGTGGGGGCGGAGTGGTGTTCCTCCCGGTACTCTCTCCTAGCAGGTGTTTCAAGATTCTCCCCTCCTCCCTTCAATGTTTCTGAAATGGCCAAGTTGGCTATTCCTTCTATGGTGTTTTCGATCAGGCTTTCCTCAAGTTGTCTTTCGCTTAGAGACTCGTTCCCCAATCCTCTCAAGCGGCGACGTCTTTCTTCTTGTTGCTGTTGGCCAAGAATCCGCAGGGCGGCTTCTTCTTCAGTTTCTTCTCCAGGCCTGCACTTAGGATATTTGTTTGGAAGCAGAGGCATGAATTTATTAAGTGGACTAAATGTCTAGCCAGGAGTCGAGGACTTCCGCAAGGTAGATCCTACACCGTTGGTGGTATCGAAATTTGTCCGTACCGTGCTTCTGTGGAACCACTCTCTCTCGGCTTCCCTTCGCACGCACCGGCACTTCCAGGCCACCACCAGATCTCATGCCACTTGATCTTCCCTTGGTATTCCCTCCTCTTCTCTATGACCTCCAGGTCCAGACTTAGGCAGTGCTGCCAAAATGTAGAATGGATATTAACGAACATTATTCAGAACAATACAACATATATTCAACATATATTCAGTGATACCAACAAGACATTTACCAATAAAACATTTTCCAATACCAATGGAATACACAGAGTAACATACCAGAATACCAAGATGGCGAGGAAATGTTATTTCTTTATTAATACCATCAAACCATAAGTCTAACAACAATAAATCAAAGTCTTTGTATCAAGGTCGGTTGGTTGGGGAAACCAATGGACGCATCTCCTCGCTACTAACTACCCTCCCAACAAAAGATAACTAAGTCTAATACAATATTACTTTATTCCGTACCACATCCAGGTTTTTATGCATTTCATAGTCGCCTTTTGTGCTCATTTTCCAATAAAGGATTGTCTGGATTCTTACTTGTATTTCATTTGGAAACTAAATAGAAGCTGCAGTAGTTGATTGAATTGTTTCAGAATTTCAGATTATTGCATATTTAATTTTTATTTTAAAACCCTTGAAAATCACAAAAACATTCTCAAACATTTTAAAACAAAACAAACATAACACATTTCAGCAGTTAGAGCCTGTGAAGGGTTCTTACAGGCTTCCTTTTTTGCCTTTTAACATGTTTTGCCCTAAATGTTTTGGTGAGAGACGTCAATTTTTGGTCAGGTTACTTCAAAGACAGCAAAAAGAGCCTTGTGCGTTGAGAAGTTTCAGGAGACGTATCCAATATTGGAGACATGCTTCTGTCTCCGGCACGTGTCTCTAAGCGTGGGAGACGGGTCTCTGGGTAACCATGCGATTTAATCTATTCTTAAAATCTAAAACAATTAAACTAGATTGTGGATCTACCCAATTTAATTTATTCCTAAAATCTAAAATAAGTAAATGAGATTATGGATTATGCATGAAAGGAAGCGAACTTGTGTAAAATGTATCCTAACACTAACCTAGTGGGGGAGATTATGCAAATTTTCATCACAAATCTTTAACTATTATAGAATAAGAAACACATTCAGATAGAGATAATAAACATCCAAATAGTATATATCAAAATAGACACATGATATACATGGGGAAAACTCTTTCTGGAGAAAGACCCAACACTCCAAAAGCAGAGTACTTTTGTAATGTTCCCAACTAGGACTTTACATGATTTACTCTAAAATTTCCAACTAGGGTTTGGATTGCGCTAGGAAATGGAATTTAACTTAGACATTATAATGTTCCCTACTAACATGCTGTCAATTCCCAAAGCTTGACATACATCACTATGCATTTAAATCAGATTAATGATTCATAATACTTTGACAGTTAACATACTTAAGACCTGACTCCTTACTTCTCTTTTAAACATCAACCCTAAGGAGGATGGAGATTTAGTTGTCATAGGACACTTGACACCAATCTACAAGTAGGCTTCCACAAGGCTTTAGGACCCCGTCCATATCCCATCTTGGGATTCACCTGCCTTGTGAGGATTTACTTTGCCTCTCCCTATACAGCACCAACCTATCCTCGTAAGGGGCTATAGTGAGTGATTAAGGAATGGCTAGAGTATACTATTATTTCCTATACACACATGCCTTTTCAGTATTTTGCCCTTTTGAAAGAGTCAATACTCTTGACCCTTAGTTACAATTTAATTATCTTTTATTCTAGGAGATTGTGATCTTAAAGTATCTCCTTTATTTATTTTTAATGATGATTTCCCTTAAATTAAATGATTTCTTTTTTTTGTGAGCATATGACAACTTTGTATTTCCAGTAAGTTTATTAATTACAATACAACATCAGCACTTAGCTTCTTCAACAATTGTATCCAATAAACAACCCACAATTTGTATTTATTCCAGCAACATAACAATTCACTTGCAAAACATAACATTTATAGTGCTCTCCAAGGCAACCTTATATAGAGAAATACAACAAGGGAGGAAACTTCTGGACCAATCCAAAAGAGATGGGTGTCCAAATCCATTTGGCATATTTTTCAACCACTTGTAAGTTGTAAGCATGCAAATGACACATGTACATCATGCTTTGACTCCTCATTCAAACCTCCAGAGTTGGGCACCCAAAATTTGCTATATTGAGGTATGACAAACACTCTTACACATCTTACAACTGTTATAAAAACTATCATAACTGGCAGCACTTACAGTTGCAAAAGAATCCGTCATAACCGAATATTAGTAGCTGATTCTCTTACGGCCTGTCATCACCCAACTTGGGCGCCTACCTGCTCCATGCAAAGGTATCTCCTAACACTTGTCCATTCTATCAATAAGCTGTTATAAGTTGTCATAGGCAGGTGTGTAATAATATCCGGCATAAATTTGTCATTATATGACACATGGCACCTACTTATCAATAATCCAAGATCCTTTTAGTGGGACACCTATTTCCTCATGTGAGGGAAAAAACTCCATTTCACCCTTCCCTGTAGGATGACAAGTCAACATGCCAACTACCACAAGATGATGAAATAGCATGTACAAACATAATTATCTAGTAGGCTCTCATAAAATTAGACCAAGTATTAAACAAATAAATCCAATCACCAATGTTAGGACTTGCAAAGGTTGAGACACCTTAATCCCAACAACGCATACTATACAAATAATCTTTTGGGGGCTTTGCATGTAAACAAAATACTTAAAAGTTGAAACAAACAATCTAGACCTATCTTTTGTTCTCAGAGCTAGGAGCACAAGGCCAAAAGTACTTATCTCATCGCAAGGTTTTCTCTTTTTGTAGCTTGACTATAACATGGATTTAAGCATTGATGGTTTCCAGTGATTAAAACAAAGATCAATGGATGCACATCAAAATATGGATTGATTTGAAGTATGCACACAAAATTTATAATATCATTTGACGAAAAACAAGATTGAATGCAAGTCACAATTCCAAAGCATTCAAAATTACTTCAGAAGATAGAAGATTAATGTCTGTAGAATGTCTAGGGTTTATAATCAGACTTAATGATACTCAGATCACTCACCACAAACAATTAGATCTGCAATGTACCTAGTGTTATAATCAGACTTAACCAGATTCATATCATTCACCGCACAAAAATTATTACTTTAGTTCACTCAAAATTTACATAGGTCAGAAAAATTTCCAACCACAGAATGATAAACAGCAAATTGTTGAATTCCAAAGATTTTTTCATTCAATTTTCTGGGAGCATTATGGAAATCAGATCAGGCACAAGTTTATAGAGATTGTGGTTGTTAAGGAGATTACATTGAACTGGGCATGTCTGAACAGATCCTGGTTATGTTCAGTGCTGTTTTGGATTGGAAATCCTTCTGATTTTGACCTGCAATTCAAATTAATTTGGCCGAGTGGATGCAAGAATCTGAAAACTATCTTCACTAATTGCTGCAGATGCCCATATTTAATAAATATCCTCCAAAAACCTTGATGAGGACTGCTGCAGGTATCCAGGACACACACAGTGGCTGCTAAATATCTCCCAATCACCAAGCACTGGATTATTAGGAATGCCTACTCATCCCGCTGCTGAAAGTTGTAGGTTTCTAGGTCTGAGTGCTGCTGTAGGTGCATCCAGGCAACACAAATCTGGCTGCTGATGATTTTGCAATCCCAATTAGGTAAATTTCTTGGTGCAGATCTGGTATTTCTATTGATTTCCACTTCCAGGCATTGAACTTATATTAATTGTTACCCACTCCGAATATCGTTTCAAATCTGGTGCTAAGAATTGCTGAGCAGTCAGAATGATGCTCTATGTTGGGCGCAGACCTAAAAATATGAAGTTCAGACTTAGGCTAGCAAACTCCAAAGAGTAGAAATTAATAATGCAGAAGACAAGGCATAAGGTTATTGTCCTATCTCAGGTGTGCTGTGAACTTGGGTTTTTGTCCTAGATCACAAGTTACGAAGTAATTCCAAATACTCCACCTTCTAGAATGCCATGCCATTATCCCCTTAACCCTATTAATATTCAATTGGATAATGGCACTCGGGACCTATTATTTGGGCACCAAACTTAAAAGTTAAATTTTATTTATTCATTAATTTTTATTTTATTTTATTTTGTAATATTACGTCCCTAATTTTCTTTTTTAACTGAAAATGAGATACAATGCAATGTCCAAGTAAAGATCACCTAGTCCCCAAGATGGGCAAGGTGAGAACATATGGAGAATATGACCACACCTATCTAGAACGCAGCAATAGAAAGTAAACAAGCTAGGTGGTAGGCCAGCCAATCTCACTTCTTCAGTGGAGTGCTATGCAATAATTGAAAGGAAAGATGCTTCATGCTTATCTAGCGGAGTGCACAATACAAGCTTCCAATTATTCATTGGGGTGAGTAAATATGACATTTCCACTTATTCAATGGTTAAGTGAATATAAAACTATCTGCCTATTCAGTGGGGTGAGCAAATTAGACACTTTTACTTATTTAGTAGGGTGAGCAATTACGATCCTTTCCACTTATTCAGTGGGGTAAGTACATACATAAATGAACAATAACCAAGCTCACCGACAGTACTACCATCCAATGTATTAAAGTGAAATAATAGATGCAATACAATTCACATAACTGCTGCAACACTCTGTTATAAGCTGAATTACATGGATAATCAAAGCAATCTATAACCCAGCAAGTAGAATAACTTAGATAGATGATAATAAGGTAGGTTGCAGGTCTGATATTAACTGAAACACCCTGCAGACCAGTCAGAACGGCAAGGAAACCACCCACCAAAACACCACCAACTTGTGCTCAATGCTCCACAAACCGATCATAAGCTGAAACACCACCTGAAGCACACCCGAACTTCACCAAAACACACTAGAGATGAATATATCCTTCCGGTAAATAAAATTTGTCACGTGCATGTCTGTTTTAACTCTGGTTCAGCAGGTACAACGCCTCAAATATCATTATAGGTCATAAATTCATAATCACAAAAGACCAGTACCAAATGGCTTGGAAAGAGTTGGAATGATCTTAGTGCCACCAAATAGGAAGAAACAAAGCAAAAAACCCAAGCACTTTACCCAACTGATTATCACGCCTCCTATTTTGCAATGGTCCGACCAACAATGAGAAGTATGACCCCCTTGATACTTAGAAAACTCACTATCTCAGTGGTATGGTAAGCAAATCAGTCAAAAACTTTTAATATTTGCAGCTCCAAATAGTATGACTAGGTTGGGAGTGGTACAACTTGCCCCTGCTCACAGAACTCTCAATGTTAAATCAAAATGCTGAAGCCATATGCATACAATCACCCATAATGATTAGCAACAATAAACCTCTTTGAAACACACCAAAATCCTCCATTTTGGATCGGCATATAAAATAAACTTCACTTGCAGCACGACTGTAATTATTGAATGAAATTACCAAGACCAACTAAGGGGTTTTCGCTGAAACCAGTAATTTCTAGAGAATTTTTGGCCTCAACGAATCTTGGAAGGACATAGGTTCTCTCCATAGCAAAACCAAATAACATTTCATGGCTATCCTTTGAAATGAGCTCCCATCCTCCCTTAATAATTTTTTGGAGGGAAAATAACAATAATTAAAATAATAATTCCTTTTTCCTTTACAATTTTTTTTTGAAAAATAAATGATAATCCAATGTGCAAAAAGATCCCGAGGCCCAAGCGTCCAAAAGGATGCACAACTTATAACACCTTTTGATTAATTATTACACTAAGCTGTATTTTATTATTTTCACGTTAGACAACTTAAGCGAATGATTATTTATTAACTTAATAATTAACCGAAGCTGCAGAAAGTATCAAAGTAACACAAATATGCACTTTTGATCATACTGTTGTCCTCAATTTTGACATCACAATATTGGACAACCCTACGCAATTTTCTCATGAATTCGTAGGTGTTTCCTCCGAGTTTAGATGTTTTGAATGATGCGTTATAAATGCAATTTGTTATCCTTGACTCAGGATCGGAGGGAACCCCTTGGATACAGTACCTAAGGCCAAAAACATGGAGTTTGAACTTCAAGAGATTACTCTAAAGAAATTCATGTCCAGGAGTTTCTTTGATTGGAGAGGCTTGAATGATAAGATGAGGAGACACTTTGTGCATGTGCATCGTCTTGAGGACCTCTGGATTGACCTGTGTACGAAGGTTGATATCAGAAGGTTAGACTACTGCAGGTTAACCATAAAGCAAATAACAGACTTCAACTTGGTAGAGATTCCTGACGGAGTTGAAGATGATGGGGATATTCTTGATCCAGACTATGTGAGATATCATGTGGAGAACTTGTCTATTCTATCGCCTTTGTGGTCAGCGAAGGAAAGCATGTCCATCTGGGACAGATTTCAGCCCATCCTTGCTAACACAAACATCTGGTTGAAAAGGAGGGGTCTAAAGTGCATAAAACTCAAGCCGGGCAAAAGGCTTTGATCTTGCTGGTCCGGTTGGCTGAATATCAGAAATTAGGGGCAAAGGGAAGGATGGAACATCTACATCTGAGAACCCGATTATCCTGAAGCTTACCATCAAAGGAGGCAAGGCTACGGTCAAGGCTCCTGAGATTAATATCGTAGAACCAGAGACGATACATCTTGAATCTAGCAAGGATGAGATGCATGAGGAACTTGTTCCTAAGGTGTCACGTCTCATGGACACATCAGTGATGACATCCCTTCCGGATTCTGCACCCGTGTTAGATGAGTCTCCTAAGTCTCCATTGGACACTGACGTGGATTCATTCTCCACAGTGCATGTTCTTCTTGTGGACCTTGCTATGGCTACACCCGCTATGCCCATCTCCTTGGTAGCTCCTGCATACACATCAGAGAACAATATGACAACTTGGAGAATGTGTTTGATACACATTCTACGTTTCCTCCCATGTCTAATGCATCCATGACATTGCTTGACACTACATCTACATAGTTTGAACAATTCATTGTTGAGGTTGCACAGAGTAGCCCAACACCAGTGGCAATTTAGACAAAAGCCCCCGCTAT
The DNA here is from genome assembly GCA_018584345.1 of Thuja plicata. Lineage (NCBI taxonomy): Eukaryota > Viridiplantae > Streptophyta > Pinopsida > Cupressales > Cupressaceae > Thuja > Thuja plicata. The sequence continues at coordinate 1,531,729 of MU227014.1, forward strand.
AGTCACAACTGTTGCATAGGTGGAGACCGTGACTACAATGGTCACTACATCAACATCTTCTTCCTGTTCTTTACTTCCATGGTTGAGTTTCATTACTCAAAAGAGAAAGAAGCAAGAGATTCCACCTGAGGATTTTGATTTTAGACAAGTCAACAAAGCCAAGATCCCGAAAAGAAAAAAAGCAAAAATAGTTTCTAAGGTCATGGTAGATGAGCGTGAAAACAAATTTGCTGAAGTTGCTGAACCACTTGTTGATAAGCCAACCGAAGAACTACAAGCTGCTAATTACAAGTTTACTAAAGTTGAACTTGGTAAACAAACACGGTTGGGATGTCAGCAAGATGCACAAGATGCAATTGCTTTGCTTACATAGAGGAACAATAGGTTATGGGAGAAGAACCGCTTGAACGAAGAGAATGCATGTCTTCTGGAGACACTTGAGAAAATGAATAACTCTTCACAAAGAGTTGATCCCATCTCCTAGAAGAGCCAAATAGGTATACTGAGCAACTTGAGCGGATGGCCAAGGCTATTGATGACTGGTGCAGTCATTTGGAGTCACAGGATGTGCATGTGATTCGAGATGCATACAGAGTATTAAGGCATGCCAGGGACACTGTCAAGAGCTTGAATGGATTCCTTACATCTTTTGATAAGCAATTGAAGGTGTTAGAGGAGGATTTGAATGTCTGGAAAGCTATGCCTGAAACCGACGTAGATGCACTACATGAATACAGAGTCATTTCTTCAGTGGATATGTACTACGAATTCTCAGACTTAATGATTAACAAGCAGCAGGTCGTCCAGGGGTTTGTGGTAGAGGTGAAGGCATCCATTAGCTTGTGCAGTGGATAGGAGCGCATGATCAGTGATGATTTCCAGGAATTGACATGCAAAGTAATTGCTGAAAATGGCAAATTAATTGAGGAGGAAGCTGTTATGACTGAGTTCGCAAGAGTTGTTCGCCTAGAGCTTGAGGCAGATAACTTTAGTTTCAGCATGATTGTTTTCTATTCAAATCTAAATTGAATACTTCAATTAGAGAAGTAGAACAATAGCAAATGTTTGGGCCTATAGCCCCACACCTTCAAAAACTTGCCATCTGCATATTGAGCCAGCCATGCAACACTTTAGGATGTGAGCGCAACTGGAGTATGTTCGAGCACATCCACTCGAAGAGGCGTAATAGATTGATTGCGGAGAGGTTGATTGACCTAGTCTTTGTTCATTACAACCTTTGTCTTAGAACTACACAGATTTTGGACAGTGACACCTCTCCGATCACGCTAGAGGAGGTCGATCCAGAGTCCGAGTGGCTCATTGAGTCTACCGATCTTGTCTACACTGATGAGGACCTTGAGTGGGTTGATCAGGTAGATCAAGAGGCTGTTGTCGGGATAATACGTAATTATGTTTCGAGTGGAATTAGTTAGCGTCCGGCGGTTAGGGAGTTGCACGGGTGTGAACCGTCGCGTCCCTTCGGACCTTTTTATACTCGTCTTACCTTCGGGTAAAGCATCATGTACAGACTATGTTGTAAACACTTATTTGGAATGAATATACTTGTCATTTGCTTACTATCTATCATGCTATGTCTGTTGAGTTCTGCAATTAATTAAGTTACCCCAGCGGGTAAACATCTGGCGCCACTGCCTAGGCGTACTCGGATGGCAGGTAGAGACGATGGGCTTACCACTAGGAGAAGTTAATCCAGAAGCCGACGACGCTAAGACCGAATTATACGAGGGAGAAGATAATCAAACCCGTGAATTCAGA
>MU227014.1:1542056-1568711 GCA_018584345.1 Thuja plicata
TCGGGTGGAATTAGTTAGCGTCCGGCGGTTAGGGAGTTGCACGGGTGTGAACCGTCGCGTCCCTTCGGACCTTTTTATACTCGTCTTACCTTCGGGTAAAGCATCATGTACAGACTATGTTGTAAACGCTTATTTGGAATGAATATACTTGTCATTTGCTTACTATCTATCATGCTATGTCTGTTGAGTTCTGCAATTAATTAAGTTACCCCAGCGGGTAAACAGAGGCTGAGGTTGTGGCCATGGCAGAGGAGGATAGAGCACGATCAGGCAGAGCTAATGTTGATTAGAGTGGCACCTCACAGACACAAACTATGGCTGCTCAGTCATCTAGGACCTAAGTTAGACACCTTTGTAGGAGGGATACATGCTTCTTTGAGGCTGAGGCTGAGGCTGAGCTAGAACTATAGACTTGTTTTTGTTTACACATATGTTTGGGAACATTTGATGTCATGAATTTTATGTACATTTTACAATATTTATAATTCTATATATCTATGTTTGCTATTTTCTTTAGCTACAATTTACGTTTGTACTTATGTGATGGATGTATGTGATCAAATTAGCTTCTATTTGGTGATGTTATAGTGTCTTTAAGCTTTATTCAATAATGGGTCCATAAAACAAGTTTTAAATCGTTAAAAATCTCTAAATTTCAAGGGTTTTTTCATTTTGCCGAGTCACGAGTCGAGTCAAGTCATTCTCGTTGAGTCAGAGCCGAGTCCAAGTTTGGGAACTTTGATATAAGCATTTCACTATTAGTATTTGATGCAATGCAAACATTAACTAGTTCATTCATGAATTGGGTTACCATGGAGTGATGCTGTGAATATTGATCAAACTATTAGAGCTGCCAGATTCTCTTCCATCCAGTTTAGGGTTTATGAGAAAGCATTCAAAATTTGAGAAAGAAAAAACAATAAAAAATTATACACACATGCACACAAATATTTAATATTTTAAATCACCAAAGACACAAACATAATATCACAAAATTAATATTTTGAAGTTATGCCCTATACCTCTCAATGTATAGATAATTGTATGTATGTATATTTTTATAAGAGTTGGATCTTGCAGTATCTGTATCAGAGAATGTTGAAAATTCTTGGTATCTGTATTTAATACTGTAATCGTGTATGTTTCCATGCAAAATTGAATTATTAGCAGATTTAGGTTTTTTATGGAGTGTCATGTTTTTTTTTTCTTTTTCTGTGGCTACGATGACTTTAATTTTATAGACCTTTCTGCCTTGTAGTGCAAACTCTGGAAATAATTGGAGGGGAGTAATTTTCTCACGGACATCATTTGTCCATTTAATTCTTATAGTGGAAGTTCTGTTGAGGACTCATCAGATCATAAATTATTTTGTGCGCTATATGACCATTTTGAACCTGAAAATCTTATTTGTCTACTAACATGTCTGAGTGATTGGGCTTGCTATTAAGTAACTAAGGTGTTTCTGAAGGCACTGCTCTGGCGTCAAAATCCACACATTTGTGACTTTTGCAGGCTCGGACCATTTATAAAAACAGGAGCACATATAGTCATGAATGATTATCCCATTCTCTTTCCTGCAGTATCCTGTTGTTGCCCATTGAAAAATTCAGGATTAGTTATATACAATTGTTTTCTGTTATTTCTATTCCCGCATTGCATTGCTGATGTTTCTGAATTAGTGAGAATGTGCTAGGTTTGTTGTTTATTCAAATTTTCCTTTCCTTGATTATTACATATTTCTACCCTGTTCAAAATTGGAGGGTTACATTAAATATTTTCAAAGCAATAGATATTATTAACTGTCTCATGATTCTAATGGAAACTATTTACTTGCGCTTATCTTGAAAATTTGGTGTTAAACTTTACTGAAAAGTCCCACTCATTTTGCATGAAGTAGGTTTTTTAAGTCTGGATTGTGGAGGGAAACATGCTTCAACAGATAGAAATGGACTTCAGTGGCTTCCTGATGACAGTCTTATTTCTGGAGGTTCAGTAGCAAGTATCTCAGTTGCTGGTGAAACTAGAAAGCACTATCAAACAGTAAGATACTTCCCTGCTGATAAAAGGAAATACTGTTATACGTTGCGTGTGAAGGAAAGGACAAGGTACCTTGTAAGAGCAACTTTCTTATATGGGAACTTTGACAATAGCGGTACATATCCAACATTTGACATCTCGCTTGGTGCAACCTACTGGTCAAAAGTTGCAATATCTGATGTCAACATCCCAAAAATAAAAGAGTTGATCTTATTAGCTCAGTCTAGTTCAATAAGTGTTTGTCTCTCAAATGCTTCAACTGGAAGCCCATTTATTTCGACTCTTGAACTTCGTCAATTTAATGGATCCATGTACTATACAGATTTTGAAACTCAATTTTTTCTTCATGTTTCAGCAAGGATAAACTTTGGTGCTTTGGACAATGATTCAATCAGGTAACACACATGAGACTACTCACTAGGTATTATGCCATATTTTTTATATGTCATTTCTATACCACATAAATTGTTGTCTACAGTAACAGTGCAGAAATTTTCTAGCTTGAAAAATGTAAAACTTATTTGATGTTATCAATATTGCTGTAATTATTCTTGTGCATGTGCATGAACTTCTTACTCATGCTTTTGGAGGTGAGATGCATAAAACTGTGAATGTCAAACATGTTAGAATTTGATCAGAGTTTTAATACAATAAAACAGAGGATTTCTATACCATAATGCCTTAAACACAACACACTATGTCACTTATTTGTATCTTGGAAGTTTTTATATACATAAGATTATGTTTTATATCAGGACACATTGTAATCTAATCCTGTTATTCCCTCAACCAAGAAAGTATTTTATGTTAGCTGTTGCAATAACCCAACATCCCAATTTACATATGTAACTCAACCTCCTAGGATAGACTCTAATAACAAAACTGACAAGGATAGTTCTAATAAGTTAAACCTATATACTAACTAAATTTGTGTTAGAACTCAAACCTGGAATAGTATGTGAGATAAGCGTCTTGTCAAATTATAAAGGGAAGTTTCCTGGCGTCAAAAATTACCTTAGATGATAACTTACAGACAAAATATACAATTTTTCACACTAGATGATAATCTTCTGAGGGGTGTTTGTGTAAATGTAAATATTAATAACTATCTGCTTGTCTTTTTGCCTTGATTATGAGCACAAGGCTGCAAACAACTGTTGTCAGATGTAGGATTTTCAGATTTTAGAAATAAAATCAGCTAATATAAACATACGAATGACAACGCCTTCCTGCTGGCTAAAACAGAGATCAATAGTTCATGTAAGCGAGGTAAAAAAGGAACAATAACTGTAACATAAGATGACATGTGATTCCATAAACCAAGCTGTTTACGAAGCTACTGCTTAGGTAAATAAATAACTTCAGTACAAAGCTTGATACTATTATTTAGTATCAGTTTAATCATTGAAATTACAAAAACAGTTAACCAGATCAAATAATAGTTTTAGCAGCGAAGGCATCGGTCACCTATCATTCCACATGTCTTGTGCACAAAGCACTTTTTTTTATCAGTAAATATGATTATTATTATATATATAAAAAGTACAAGAAATCACATAGTAATAAAGAAGTCCATCCTGTGGACCACTAATGCACAGACATCAGATATTCAATTAACCCCATCACACCCACCCTACCAAGAAATCTGTTTTGGATTAATTGCATGCCTTTTGAATTTGAAAACTCACCATTTGGAAAAACAACCACTTCATCGTTGCCTGCCAAGTCAATTGCTAGCTTGGAAAAACCATATACATCTTGATCTCTGTCACGTGTCACATGGGAAATTTAAAAAAAAACTGATTGTTGACAGGATTTCTTTCACCACCTTAATGATTTTGTCTGATTTCCAAAATACAGCCCCTCCAATAATGATAGTGTTTGTGATAACCTGGGGATCACCTTTGAGGTGAAGTTTCGAGAGTGATAGTTTTTTGGCTAACTTAACGACAAGCAGAGCTGCACTGGCCTCTGCGATATTATTCATATCTGAAGACAATTTCTTCATGCTCCAAGTGATGATCTTACACTTCCAGTCTTTAGCGACACACCCAACACCAGATGGTCCAGGGTACCCCTAGAAGCTCCATCAAAATTAATGTTAATCTAAGCTTCTTCCGGAGGGGTCCAGATTTTCGGACTCTGTGTTTTGTGGGAAGGATTAACCCCAAAATGCCCTTGAACAGGCCTTGTGCACAAAGCACTTATTTGTAGGTTACAAGATGCCTAATTTTTGGGATTTACAATAGTCATTATTTTATTAGTATCTCCAAAACTCAATGTTTTAAAGCACAAATACTTAAAGCTCCCTTAAAACAAGAAAGACTGAATTTTAAAACAAAAAAAGTTAAAAATAAAAAATAAAACAGCAACTAAAGTAACCTCAAAATAGGCCTTTAACACTTTATCCTAATAGAGCCTTTGGAAATAGCAGTTGTGAAAATATGCATTTCTAAAAATAGCAATTTGAAACATGAATGGTTTATGAGATTAATTGGTTTGCCTATATTCCAAGGTGACACATCTAATTTGGTGAAGCCATCACAAGGCTCACCATCAAAGTATCATTGAGGCTTTTGAGGTATAACATGTGAATGTAGTGGAGAGCTGGAGACAGTCTTGATTGAAGACAGACTCTATATGGGCTGAATCTTAGTTAGAATGGAGACAACTTTAATTCTGTTTTGCTGATACACAGGCGGACAAGGACACCCAAAGGTTGACAGTAACACATTGGAACACCCCATGAACTAGAAGGTATATCTATCAATGGTGCCGTAACACTAGCTTTTGTCATGACCTCCTTAGATTTATAGTTGGATCATGGTTCCTAGTGTGGCATGAAAAATAGGATGAAAGATTTGAACAAGCCTTTGTACGCACAGCTTGGAAAATACCATGAGCAATTGTTAGACAAACAATTGGTAAACTATTGGATGATATAATGAATGAGCAAGACGCGCATTTATAGTTTACAAAGAATAAAGTTATCAGAAACATTCTAATAACGAAAGAATAAAATGAATATTAGAAACATTCTAATATTTACAAGATTGACCATTAAAAGAATAATAACCAGGATATTACAAGGAGCTCCCTGAACTTAACAAACTTCTCGGGAAGTAGGGACTTGGTGAGAATATCTGCAGTCTGGTTTGCTGTAGGAACATACTGCAAATCGACGGATCCATCTTCAACAAGTTGATAGATGAAGTGACAATGAAGCTCAATGTGTTTGGTTCGCTCATGGAAGACAAGATTTTTGGCGAGTTTGAGCATCCCTTGATTGTTGCAGAAGAGGGGTGAAGGGCCTGCTTGATACATTTGGATGTTTGAAAGCATCCTTAGAAGCCAAATTACCTCACAAGCTGCTTTGACTATTCCTCGATATTCAACTTCTGTCTAGGAAAGAGTTACGACCTACTGCTTCTTACTGGTCCAAGTGATAGCACATGTGCCCAAATTGAAGACATACTCGGAAGTGGACTTTCGGTCATCAATAGAGCCTCCCCAATCTGAATCTGTGTACCCAATGAGCTTGGGATCTTTGGTACGACCATAGAGGATACCAATGTTAGGACTGCCCTTGACATAGCATAGGATGTGCTTTGTTGTAGCCCAATGTTATGAAGTAGGAGCTGTCATGAAGCAAGATATGTAACTTACTAAAAAGCTCAAATCAGGTCTAGTGGCGGTAAGATAGATTAAATTGCCCACTAGTTGCCTAAATGCGGATTCATTCTCAACTGGAGAATCAGATTTGGCTGACAATTTCAGGTCGAACTCCACAGGTGTAGACGCAGGTTTGCAGTCCTGCATTTTGAATTTGTCTAGCAAAGCCCTATCATACTTAGACTAAGAGATGAAGATACCATGAGACTGTTGCCAAACCTCGACACCTAGGCAGTAGTGCAAAAGCCCAAGGTTAGTCATGTCAAAAGACTGGCATAAATTCTATTTGATTTCCTGAATCAAGGATGCCGAATTGCCAGTGATGATTAGATCATCAACATAAATAATCAAAAGGTTGATGTCACTGCCAGTAGTCTTGACTCTTGACATACAGATTCAAGTTGAAGGACTCCTCTGGAAACCTTGATTTGTGAGGTACTTATCAATCTTCATGTACCATGCCTGAGGAGCCTGTTTGAGGGCATAGAGGGCTTTCACCAGTTTGAGTACCTGGTGCTCTTTACCGACAACCTTGAATCTAGGAGGCTGCATCATGTAAACCTCTTCCTGTAACTCACCATTCAGGAAGGCACTCTTGACGTCCATTTGATGGATCTTGAAGCCAGACTAATCTGATGGCGCTCATCTTTGTTGTCAGAGCAAAGGTCTCCTCATAATCAATTCCTTCACGTTGAGAGAATCCTTTGGCAGCGAGACGAGCCTTGTACTTATCTAAAGTACCATCAACCTTATATTTGACTTTGTAGACCCATTTGCATCCAATGGGTTTCTTTCCTAAAGGAAGATCTGACAGAACCCAAGTGTTATTTTTCAACAGACTATGATGCTCAATCTTCATAGCTTCTTCCCACTCAGGCATGCCTTTCGCCTCTGTGTATATTTGAGGCTCATACACATTGTGAATGTTGGCCATAAGAGCAAAATTTACAGAATCAGAAGGTTTGCTCTTTTTCTAAGCAGCTCTACCCTCGATGAGCTCATCATCATGAAGATCTCCAATTGTCTTAGCCCACTATTTAGGGCAGAAAGTAGAAGTGCCAACATCAAAAGGTGGAACGGGATCATCATCATCAAACAAAAGATCAGATGAATGCTGAGGAAAACTTGGTGGTGGAGCTGCAGACATAGGAGAACGAACTGGTGGAGATGTAGGAACAGGAACAGTTGGAGTCTTCTCAGTTGGAGCCCTCCCATCCGGTGGACCTAATGGAAGATGGACATCCAAGTCTTGAGCCTGGAGAGATTGATCCTTTGAATTCATAACTGGAGGAGAGCTAAAATGGCCCTCCTTCCTCATCAAAGACCACATCACGACTGAAGATGAGACGATTAGTGTCAATGTCAACCAGTTGGTAGGCTTTGTGATTATCATTGTAGCTAGTTAGCATAAGTTTCTGGCTCTTGGCATCCAACTTGGTGCATTTACCATCAGGGATCCAAACAAAAGAAGTGGAGCCAAAAACTTTGAGATGATTGATCCCGGGCTTACGGCCTGACTAGGCCTCTTCTGGAGTTTGTTTCTTGACAACCATTGTAGGAGAGCGGATGAGAAGATAGACGACAGTATGGACTGCCTCGGCCCAAAATCTCTTTGGAACACACTTGTGTTCAAGCATAGACCAGGACATATCAGTGATCGTGCGGTTTCTACGCTCAACGACAGAAGGGGATCACAATTGAGAAAATGACCCATGAAGACTAAAAAAAAAAATAGTTGGAGTTGCAGATCGAGCCACAAACAGAGCTGCGAAAAACCTATGCAGGTTTGCAGAAGAGGAAAAGAAATACAAACGTGGGTGGAAAACAATTTCCCTAGAGCAGACCCACGAAATTGCTCGAGAGGATCCTTTTTGAAAAATTTACTAAAACAATTTCCAATGGAAAAGATTTTAGAAACCAAAAAAAAATTTCAAAAGAAAAAATTAAAATCCCTGCTCTAATACCATATTAGACAGACAATTGGTTAAATATTGGACAATTTAATGAATGAGCAAGACGCTCATTTATAGTTTACAATGAATAATGTTATTAGAAACATTCTAATAACAAAAGAATAAAATGAATATTAGAAACATTCTAATATTTACAAGATATTGACAATATTGACCATTAAAAGAATAATAACCAGGATATTATGGAGATATTATTCTAATAGCAATTACCATCACAAACAACACTCTTTTTCATGAAATTGAACTAGAATGTTAAGATTTTCTGTATTTTGAATTTTGGATAATTGAGAGTAATTTTTTGTTTGAACCTGATATATCTAACGTTCCATACTAAAATTATTGAGTGCAATTCTAACTTTACCTATGTAATGTCACTTTTCTCCTAGAGTTAACATAATTTGCAATATATAATGTTATCCAAAATATATATGAATAGCAATGCATACTATACAAGTGATAATTTATAAGAAGCTCTAAAGGAAATATCTAATGTGGTATATTGAATGACTCAACCACATAAATCAATCATATTATCACTAAATTCATATATTACATCATCAAGGGTTTCCAATACTTATTTGAATCTTGAGCACTTGGAATGGTCATTCTCAATCTAAGGAGATTTTAGTGGTCTTGGCCCTCATAGCTATGATACATTTAGGAGGAACTATAGTTCTTATTTAGAACTAACAGAGATGCTTCCCAAGTATCAACACAACATGCTTCAAAATAATTGCTCAACATGCATACAACACGCTTCAGAGTAATTACTTAACATGCACAACAGCCCTGGCCAGGATAGTTCTAAATGTATGCTATACCCCGAGTTGGATACATGTGCGTCCCCTTCTCCAAGTGCCCATAGCCCATAGCCCACCAAGTCACCTTCTTCTTATTCCTTGAGTGATCTCCATGTCCTCCTTCTCAAGTCTCATTTGAATGCTTTATATAACATTTGAAGGGATGGTTTTTAAACCATCACACCCTTTCACCAGAGTTTTCTTATTTACTAAATAATTATTCCTCTCCCTTTTTAAAGGGTTTTATAACTGTTCTTTATTAATCTCTGTTTTAATCAAAGGATCACAACATCTTTTATTTTAATCTCCCTTTTAATTTTATATGGATATTTAATAACTTTATCTTCTCTTGGGGAAAAAGTCACATAACAAACTGTCTTGTTGGTTGAATGTGAATTGTTGTCGCCAAGTAAAACAGAATCTCTATGACTCATGATTTGTAAATCTAACATACTAGTCCTTTTGGCATGTGAAGTGTCTAGATACACCTAAATAAAAAAACCAACAACTAAATTTAACACTATTTGAATAAGCCATCAACGCATACTCCTCTTCATGGTCTTCCTTAATAGTATTCACTGCATTAGCTTTGTTTTGTTGCTTCTGGGATAGATCTTTCTGCAATCATTCTTGACATGCCAAACTTGTTACAATAAAAACATTTCACCTTTTGCTTGGATTGAATGTAAGAAGTGTTGTCAGAAAGTTTTTGAGATTTGCCCTTAAACTAGGTAGCAAGTGCACTTGGAGCAGTTCCAGATGTAGATTCCTCTATTTGTTGTTGTCTTTGTTCTTGCAATAAATATCGACTAACCTTATCAAAAGTTGGGATTTCAGTTTCAGCTAGTAGATTCAAAGACTCTAAAATATGTCAAAGGAAGGCGGGAGATTGTTAATGACTGGTGCAACCAATTTTAGAGCCATATATTTTATCCAAATTGTAACATAAAATCTTGACGAGGTTCAATTGTCAATGACTGGTGATCTCCATGTCCTCCTTCTCAAGTCTCATATGAATGCTTTATATAGCATTTTAAGGGGTGGTTTTCAAACCATCACACCCTTTCACCACAGTTTTCTTATTTACTAAATAATTATTCCTCTCCCTTTTTAAAGGGTTTTATAACTGTTCTTTATTAATCTCTCTTTTAATCAAACGATCACAACATCCTTTATTTTAATCTCCCTTTTAGTTTTAAAGGGATATTTCATAACTTTATTGTCTCTTGGGGAAAAAGTCTCATAACAAACTGTCTTGTTGGTTGAATGTGACTTGTTGTCGCCAAGTGAAACATAATCTCTATGACTCCCATGAATTGTAAATCTAACATACTAGTCCTTTTGGCATGTGAAGTGTCTAGATACACCTAAATAAAAAAACCAACAACTAAATTTAACACTATTTGAATAAGCCATCAACGCATAGTCCTCTTCATGGTCTTCCTTAATAATATTCACTACTTTAGCTTTGTTTTGTTTCTTCTAGGATAGATCTTTCTGCAATCATTCTTGACATGCCAAACTTGTTACAATAAAAAACATTTCACCTTTTTCTTGGATTGAATGTAAGAAGTGATGTTAGAAGAATTTTGAGATTTGCCCTTAAACTAGGTAGCAAGAGCACTTGGAGCAGTTCCAGATGTAGATTCCTCTATTTGTTGTTGTCTTTGTTCTTGCAATAAATATTGACTAACCTTATCAAAAGTTAGGATTTCAGTTTCAGCTAGTAGATTCAAAGACTGTAAAATATGTCAAAGGAAGGTGGGAGATTGTTAATGACTGGTACAACCAATTTTAGAGCCTTATATTTTATCCAAATTGTAACATAAAATCTTGATGAGGTTCAATTTTGAATGCAATGGAGACTCTGTTGCTAGGAGATATGTCTTCGACCCCTTGGGAATGCATCTTGGAGATCGAGACGCACCTCCGATATCGGAGACTTCGCCTTAGACATCTTTGGTTGTAGGCGACTTTCAGCTGTAGTCTCTCAAAGACTCCCACCGTTTCCCATGTGAAAGGTGCTATTTCACACACAAATAGAACAAAAAGAACCTGAAACTTAAGCGCATTGGGGAGCCAAAAAAATAAACATGACATGGAAGGGAAAACATGAGCCGATGTAGGGGAGCCAACATGGGCTGACAAGACCACAAGTATTTTTCCATTTGGCTATTTGTAGCACGATGTAGGACTGAAAAGATATTCATATTTTATGTATTCTTGCTGCCATTCTTTTAATTCCTTTAAGCAGACTTTGTGGTATACAAAATGGGGCTGAATTCTAATAGATCCAAGTTGGGAATTCGGTTGTGGTAATACATTTTCTTTCTTCATTCTTATGAGTATGTCTATAGTCATATTTTCATATATATGATCACATAGAATAGAAAAATGATTTGCAGTGTTGAAAGATTCAACTTGTTGGTTTGGGCCTTTGCCTTTAGTATTCTTATACCTTGTTGAATCTGATTGATTCCTATGAAGTTTCCTTCACTTTTGATGGATGTTTTGGTTCTAGATGAACTCTTTGCTCCTTTTATCCTATATTGCCTATTTCTTGATGATCTGGATTGTTGTTGGGTGTTTGATACTTCCTTTTTCTCCTTGATATTTTTCATTCCCTATTTAGTATTTGGGCATACCTTTGTCAATGGATTTGCAGTGTTGAAAGTTAAGTTTCATGTTTTTTCAATAAATTATTAAATTATATGAATAAAATAGCGTCTCCCAGTACTCCCATCTCCTTTTTTAAAAATATAGACACATCGGTACTGGTAGCAGTCTCCCGCACTAGTACTATTAATGGTCTCTTGCAGTGTAACATGGGGACACATCCCCCCTCCTCAAACCCCCACGCACCTAGGTCGGGGACATCCCCAGGACGGGGACTTGGTGTTGCCATGTCCCCCACCACCGCCATTGCGACACCCCCGCGCCGCCTAGCGCTGCTGGGATGCGGGGACGCCCAGACGTCCCTGGGACATACGTGGGACGCCCAGGCGTCCCTTGACCGTCCTGAGGACGTCTGGGCATCCTTGGTCGACGTCATACATAGAAAAAGTGAATTTTTTTAATTTTAAAAGTTTTGATTTTTATTGTAGGATTCTATTCGAACCCTAAAAAGAGGCAGGTCCCATTTTGGGCACTCTAAGCCCACATAAGCCCCTCTAAACTTCATTTTTTTCTCACATTTGGATTTCAACTTGTTTGCTATAGCTAAGAGAGAAGAGTGAAAATGAGTGCAAAGAGTGATTGGAGAAGTGAAAGAAGTGTTTGCAAGTGAAAGAGGAGCAAGAGAAGAGGAAGATTCTACACCTTCCTTGAAGAGTTTCATCAAGCACAAGGTAGGGTTTTTAGAATTTTTTTGTTTTATTTTCTGATTTTTATTTCTAAAACTAAAAGTAAACTTTAAATTTCAAGTTCTTTTGAAATGTTGAATGCATTGTTGTTTCTTTTTCATTGTTTCTTGTTGAAAGTGTTTTCATTTTTGTTGTTTGAAATTTCTCGTGTTTTCAATTTTGTAACTTGTTTTTTTTTATTTGAATTTCTAAATTAGGGCCTAGGCTGAAACTAATTTCTTACTATTTTTTTTTAAATTACTATTAGGCTGAAAATTTTTCATTTTGTGAAATGCAGTGTCAAAATGGCCTTTCAATATCTTGATATCAATGGAGATGAGATGAAAATTCATTCAAAGGGTGCAAGTCTATTAGAGTATGAACTTGAGCATGAGGCAAGTGACCATGGGGCTGATCCAGAAGCCCAATCTAGTTATGTTGCTAGTGGACCACCTTCTATAGATTGCCCCTCTCAGTTTTTGACAAAGTTTGCTTGGGGTCCTTATGATCCCAAGTCTCTCAAACAATTTGCAATAAGAGTAACAACCCCAACGCAACAAGTGGTGGCGCAAGAAAATGGAAATGCAATTTTTGTGCTGCAGAATCTAAGTTGCTGGTTTGGATTCGGGTTCAGATGCGGGTTCGAGATTCGGGTTCGAAATTCGTTCAAATTTTTTTGGGGGTGGGTTCGAATTCGTTTTGGGTTCTTTCGTACAAAAACATATGTTATATGTGTGTGTGTGTGCGTGCATATGTATATATGCAACAACAAATAAGTTCATACACCACTATGCTAATAGTAAAGCAACATAGCAAAATACACCACCATATATATTAATGTTTTAGTCCAAATTCCCCATAAAAACGACAAAACTCGTGTTGGGTTCGTTTGACAGAATTTGGGCAGACTTTTGCAAGAATGTGATAAGGACCAGACTTTTGCAAGAATCGGACCAGACTTTGGGGTTGCCAGGGAAGAATTTGGTAACTTAGTGCAGAATGATTCTTGTATGAACTGTGTTATGTAATTTTTTGATGGATGCTTCAAATGAAGTACAAAGTTGAGATAAACAAGCTTTGGCATATTCGTGATGATAGCGCAGTTCCAGTGCCTACTACTTTGTCTACTAGGCAACAGGTTTAGGCAATTCAACAGTTAGAGGGGCAGCGACATACTTCTACTCGTGCCATGCATTAGAGAGCAGGAACGATGTTAGAGTTAGCTTTAGAACCTTCATCCATTCAGAGTTCAGTAGGGAGGGCAGCAACAAGGGGAAACGCAAGGCAGGAAGTTCAAGTAACCCCATAGCTGATTTGTTTAATGTGCACATGAAGGATCAAATAGAGGATTCCATTGGCAGGTTCTTCTTTGCCAATGGCATACTGTTTCATGTAGCTCGATCTCCTTATTATAAGGAGATGATGTCCATGGTGGTGAAGTGGGGGGGCATCATTTGTGCCACCAGGTGAGCACAAATCGAGGACCACGATCTTGGACAACTAGTATAACAAGATAAATATTTTGATGGAGTAGATGAAGGCATGTTGGATAGACTCTGGATGCAGCATAGTTATGGATGGGTGGATGGACATTAGCCATCGTCCACTCATCAACATCATGGTCACATGCACAGAGGGCCCATACTTTCTGAGGGCAGTTGATTGTTCAGGCCATCGCAAAGATGCTGGTTTTCAGTTTCAGGTCCTTAGGGAGGCTATTGAGGAGGTTGGGCCACAAAACGTGGTCCAAGTAGTGATAGATGCAACACATGTGTGCAAAGCTGCAAGGAAGCTTATTGAGGCAGCCTATAGACATATTTGGTGGACTCCATGTTGTGTGCATGCCATGGACAATGCACTCAAGGACATGGGGAAGATTGACTGGATTAGAGGAGTGGTCAATGATGCGAGAGATGTGGAAATGTTTATTTGCAACCACCACACTTCACATGCACTCTTCTAGAGCATCGTGAAGGAGTTCTTGAAACCAGTTGAGACCGTATATACATCGTATTACATTCTCTTGGAGAGAATGCTTGAGTTGCAAGAGCCACAATAACTCATGGTTATGACATAAGAATGGAATCCGTGGGCTGAGGCCAAGACAGGGTAGGGGAAGAGGGTGAAGGAGATAGTGAAGAGTGATCAATTTTGCAGTGATGCAAAATATACAGTCTCCATCATTACTCCGGTTTTCCAGGTGATCAGATATGGTGATGGGGATGCACCTACCCTTGGAGAGGTGTATGAGTGCATCAATTCTATGCTTGACCAGATGAGGGTTGTGCGAGAGGAGCCCACTTTAGCATTCTACAATGAGCACATTCAACCAATCATTCAGCGCAGATGGGACAAGTTGAACACTCCTTTTGACATGGCTGCTTATGCATTGAATCCTAAGTGGTACATGGCGGCCTAGTAGAGTTACACCACTTCAGGATGATGAGGTGAAGGAAGGGTTTTGTAGGTGCATTAGCAAGATGTATGATGTTTATACTGTTAGCGAGATTCGCTTTGAGTGGATGGAATTCGCCACTCTTACAGGTAATTGGTAATTAGATATTCCGTATTTAGTATTTAGACTTTAGTTTTGCTATTGGGTATGTTACTATGTTGAATGTTTAATGATTCTGGTTCATGATGAATTTTTCTATGTTATAGGTTACTCGGATGCGGCAAAGATGGATATCAGAACTATGGCACGAAAACATCCGATTTTGTGGTGGAAATGTCATGGATTACAGACATCAAAGATTACCACACTGGCCATTAGACTGCTATCTCAAGTTTCTAGTTCTTCAGCTGCAAAGAGGAACTGGTCTACTTATAGCTTCATCCACTCTATTAAGAGGAACATATTTTCTTGTAAGAGAGCAGAGAAGCTAGTGGTTGTACACAGTGCCTTGCGTATCATGTACCGTAGGACATGTGTGTACAAGGAGAGCCCAATAGCACGATGAGATGTAGAGCCATAGGAGCCATCTCAGATTAATTTTGGGCTGGTTGGTGTTCCTTTGGCGGATCTTTACCATGAGGACTCCAGTAGTTCCAGTGATGAGGAGTTTGCCTTGGGAGATGATTAGAGGACTCCATTCACTACATTTTGACATGATTTTGTACTCGTTTTGATATCAATCATATCTTCCAACTCATTGTAATCATCTTTATGATATTTTTGAATTTTGAATCTTTGATAGAAGTGAACTAATATAAATTAGAATGTTCTATTTGCTGATAATTTGAATTTCTATTTGAATGCTACTATTGGGTATGTTACTATGTTGAATGTTCAATGGTTCTAACTTTTGGTTCATGTTGCAATTTTCAATTTTGCTATGTTCAAGTATTTGGGATGTTATACTGAAACATCATTTCATAACTAACATTTCAAGTTCTATATGTATAGTATACAACACCCGTACTCCTGCCGCCGTCCCCCCGCCATCCCGAATTGAAGCCCTTTGTCCCCCCGTCTTGGAAACTCGTCCTGGCGTCTCGACGTCCCCCAGTGCTCGTGTTACACTGGTCTCTTGGCAACCTAGATTGGAAGTAAAAAGTATCTAAACAAAATTTATCGTTTACGTTTTTGGGCTATATTCTTTATGCCCTTCTACATGTATACTTACAAGCTATGTTCTTATCATTATATCTTCATTTGTGTATTTTCCTTATGTTAAGGATCCCTGGGCCAAACCATCGGATCTGGGTCCGGTTTAATCTGGATTCTAGATCTGTCGATTTTTTTTCCCTCATTTCTTGGCACAAACAAAAAAAATGATGTTTAATAATTCTGGCCTTGGGCCGGCAATAGGTTGCAGTTAGACACCTAAATGTGTTGAGCAGTGATCGAGTTTCATGTTTGGCCAAACAGTGGAAGATTGTATAGGGGCTTGGGGAGAGAGCTGCAGATGAAGAATTATCTGTCGCATCGGTAGGAATAAAAAGCTGAATATATATTACAATATTAATAAATTATAATATCAAATTATTATTATATATGCTGTAATAATATTATTATTGTTTTTTGATTGGTTATAATAATAATATTATTATATTAAATTATTAATATCTATATATTATCATATAGATATTTATTAAATCAGTAATTAATTTTATTAATATATTATAAAGTTTCTAAATATTCCTGTATATAAAAATACTAAGAAATATATATTGTTTCTGCTGCAAATAAATATATTTTTGTTTATTACAGTTTTTTTTGTACACGTCCAAAATGAACCCCACTACCAATTTTGTATTCGTTAACCGAGCCCGTGAACCTGAATCAGGATCTGAATCAGAACAGGTAACATAGTATTTTCCACATATTGTATAATTTTAACATGTGAATATAGGGTTTAAGGCAGACAGTATTGATGCGTTTCTCCAGGTCACTGTTTGATGAACTTCAACTTATGTGGAATAAAGTTTAGGAAAAATCAGATTGTATAGATGGATTAAGTAGACTTTAGGAATAATAGAAAGACACTTAAACATCTTGAGGAAAAATTGTAGTAGTGACTGCAAGAAATTTTAAAGAACACTTGGAAAATGGATGCAAATGATTTGAACATAACATACACGCACAAGGTGTGTGTATGTGAACTAAAATAGTCCTTAGGACAAAACAAATACTAGTACATAAGGACAGGAGATTGGAATTTGAAATGTGTCTATATAAGAAATTTATATTAAAAGAAACAATGCAATCCACATGTGGAAATTTGTTAAGGAATCGAGTAAAACACCATCTGAGCAGCTAATCACAGCCTGATCATTCTAATCTGTTCTTTTTCATTGTATTTACTATTTACAGATATTTGGCAAGAAGTCTTATTCTGTAAGATTTGTGTGGGAAATTGGGAATGAATACTGGTCCTGAAAATTGTTATTTGCACATGATCGTCATAAAATAATGTCTCTGTCTGTCTCTGTAGACAATTTTTTTGTGTTTATAATTTATCTATTGAATGGACATTGTTGTTTAATACCAGATATCCAGATGATCCATATGATAGAATTTGGGAGTCTGATGCTTTTAAAAGGGCAAACTTTCTAGTAGATGCAGCTTCTGGCACTACCAAAATTCAAACCAATCGGTCCATTGATACTGCAAAAGATGAGTACCCTCCAGAAAAAGTGATGCAAACAGCTGTTGTAGGTGAAAAGGGACTTTTATCATATCGGACAGATTTGGATGGATTTCCTGGATATGGCTGGGCTTTCTCTTATTTTGCCGAAATTCAGGATCTAGGCCCAAGAGAAGCTCGGAAATTTAAACTTAATCTCCCAAATGTGCCTGATTATAATAATTTGACCGTCAATGTTCAGGAGAATGCTCAAGGCAGCTACAAATTATATGAGCCAGGGTATACCAATGTATCACTTCCCTTTGTACTGTCATTTGCATTTGTTAAAAAACGGGACTCATCTCGAGGTCCAATTTTGAATGCATTGGAGGTAAACAAGTATGTGAGGATAAACTTTGGCACACAAGATGGTACATATTGTTTCCTGTCAAAATTCTGCTACCATTTCCTACTTGTATCATGCTGAAGCCTTGGCAGTTCATTACATTTTTTTGCTTTGTCTCTGCAGCTGCTGTGCTGTCTAGCTTTATTGCCTTGTATCCTTCAGCAGATTGGGCACTTGAAGGTGGAGATCCTTGCTTGCCAGTTCCATGGACATGGGTGCAGTGCAGCTCAGATGGACAACCAAGGGTTACTGCAATGTATATAGTTGTTCGTATACAGGCTTTTTAAAATTAGGTTTTATCTTTCAAAGACTTAAAAGTCTTTGATTTACAATTCACAAAATTTTGTCTGCTAAGTTTTGAATACTGAGTTGTTAAGTTTGTGCTTTGATCGGTTAAAATGCAACTGTTAATCAATGTCAAATTTGGCTATATATGAGACTTACTTATGGAAATTTGCATTGATGTAGCCTCCTCTCAGGAAAGAACTTGACAGGTCATATACCTCTAGAAATATTGAATCTCACAGCCTTGACTGACCTGTAAGTATAGAAAATTACCTTTTTTAGCATGGGGAGGGCTTCTTACATGTTTGTATCGATATCTACTGCATAAATAAATTTTCTGAGTTTATTATCTTGGTTATACTCTGTAGGTGGCTTGATCACAACTCTTTGAATGGTCCAATACCTGATTTTAGTGCATTAATTAAGCTACAGAGATTGTAAGTTTAAAAAATATGCCCTGGATTATACTATTTTCCACTTATTCTGTTTTTTCATAGCTGAAGCTTAACATGCAGTTTGCTCATCGCAGGCATCTTGAAGACAACCAGTTATACGGTTCCCTACCTGTATCTTTGGCTGATTTACCAGACCTGAAAGAACTGTATGACACTGATATCGAAAAATTAAATTACTTTTTCATGAGATTTTCAATGCCATGATTAGTCTAAGTACAAAATTTGGATCTCACAAAGTTCTTCGTTGCCTATTGTTTAACAACAAAAGGCTTTCACATTTGCATCATTTGCTTGGTTCATTATGATTATGCATTTTTTGATTATGCGTGTTTAGGTAGAACATTCTTGATGTGGCAGGTATGTGCAGAATAATTCGTTGTCTGGAAGTGTGTCTCACCAGATTCTGGACAAAAGCCTAATTCTAAAGTGAGTATTTTAGAATTTAGAAGCATTTGTACTTACATTCTTTTTGCATGAGTTAAACATTTGTTTTGTCATCTAAAAGTTAAGACGATATGTTAATGTAAAAATGACAACAAAATCTGAAATATCCTTTGTCTGTACTTTTGAAATTTAGACCAGAATATGTCTATTTATTTAAATAAAATTGATGCTCAACAATAATTATTGGATTTACAGCTTCCAAATGCATGAACAAATAATGCAATGACGAATTATAAATCATGAATTTTCTATCGAATCTCAGGAACTTGATTACATTATCAGATTTTTGTAATAATCTATTTTAAATTGAAACATACCAGTATATCAATCTGATTTCCCCTCTAGGCAAAGAAAAAAAAAACAATGGATGTTCAGAATTATGGCAGTCCACAAATCGTTGCTTTTTGGCATCTAGACTATTGATCGAGCTGCAATTTCCCAGTTACAAGCAGAAATTCATAAAACACAAATCGCCACAGCTGTTAGTGTATCTGCAGTTTATTTCTTGCTGAATTGAGCCCAAGAGAGAATCTGTATTATTGTAGGTCAAACACTGTCTCCATTTGCAGACTTAATCGCCTTCCATATTTGATGATTATCTGTGAATTCATAAGGTGCCTGGAGTTGCGTCCAAGCTGGTGATTTTCAGGGTTTTTGTCCTGAAAAAGATGAAGCCATCCCTTGCAGAGAGAGAACAATAACAAAGATTGATTGATTGAATAAATACCCCATCTCAATTTGACTTCTTTATGGAAGAAAATATTTCTTCTGAAAAGCCATTCGATCACCTCTTCTATTCTCTAATTTTGACTTTGGCAATAAACAATATGGGCCTAACTTTAATTAATGTCCCCCCATGAAGTATCGCCTAGGAATATTAAGTCATGATTTAAGTGGCCCCATATAATGATTGCAAATGAATTATTAAATTCATTTTGACAATTACTACAGCTTTTTGCCTAGATATTAAATTATCACCTCATAATGTAGCTTCTCCAACAAGCTGGGGAACTTTATTAATTTAAGTGACTTTTAATAATACTTATTTATTGAAGTCACTTTTAATTAAATTAATTAAAATAAAGTCATCTTTTTAATATTTAATTTATTTGGATGACTTTAAAATAATTTATTTATTTCCCCAAAATTTGGGGACATTACAGTCCTCCCTCCCCGGAGATTGCTTGCCCTCAAGCAATCCGCACCTACATGCTGAAGCCAAATACCTGGATCCCATGTCAACCTCAGAAACACTACTTCGCCAATTTGCTGCGCTACTCTGATAATAACAACATTACCATGCCTGGAATTGTGAAGCAACTCATCACACATGCTTTGAATCCTCTTGACATCTTCTATGCTATGATGCACAAAATCTGCCCTCTTACTAGTTGCATCATCAACCCATGTCTTATGACTATCTGCCCAAACTTGAATGCCAACATTAGGTGACCCCATAACATTGTCTTTTCTATAATTATGGGCTGCATTATCTTGAGGATGAAGAGATATATCACTGCTATTATAACAATCAGCACTGCTGTCATTCATTTGTGTCACGTCTTCAACTTTTATAAGTACTCATTCATTGAAAACTTCATACTCAACACTTTTAGACTCCTCGACATTAGTTATTTCATGTGTAAGGGCTGCAAGCTCATGAGAATGAGAAAGTAAACTATTGCTGTCCCAAATCAGAATTTTGACCTCCTCTTTGCTTTCTTTGGAATCATCAATCACCACCAAATTTGACTTGACTCAATTTCTCCCCAAGTGATTAAAGGTGTCAGTGTCTCAAATAAATCTTCTCCAAATGGTCTCACAAGGTTACAAGGAATTTCTTTGTGAAGTTCTTCAATTCTATCATCAACTTGTTCAACTTTTATACCTCTAACATGGTCATTTTGCATCATAGAAGTGGCTTCTATAGAAGTTTGAACTTATTTATGTCTTTCCTCTCTTTGGGCTGCCTAAAGAAGTCTTCTAGGTGCTTATGAATAGTATCCATCCTTGATAATGCTTGAGCTATTTTATCTTCTGTTACCACCAAATGGTCTTGCAAATCTTCCCATACTAAAAGATTTGGTTCCCAGTTTTCCAAGTGTCCTTAAATGCCATGCTCTGCTTTTTCTTCATGTGTACGAATTGTGGCATTATTGAAGTCAACTATCATACTAGAAGATGCATTGTGATCACCCAAAGAATCCATACCATCATTATCCATATCAATATCATGCTTAACATCAAGCGAAGTCATGTTTATTTCTCTTATTGAATCCTCTTGTGAATCTTCTCGCAAAGATGATATAGCCTCATGTGAGTCACTCCCCAATGCTTTCCTATTGTCCTCATGAACCAAATCTGCATGTTTATCAAATTCTTCATGTAGATTTTGGCGTACCTCCTTTGAATTTTCTTTCCTCTTATGTTGTTGTTTTGAACTTGTAGATGATTGTTCTCTTTTTGGTATAAAAGTAGGTCGAGGTGGTCTATTGGAAATTGTTGCAGCAGCTCTACCGGTTTTACTATGCCTTCTACTACTCTCACTTCTTGTCCTTCTTGATTGTGAATGGTCCAATCCCATCTAACCCATGCTTGTAATCATACGGTCTTGTAACTGCTATAGCATTTGTTACTGTTGTTGGACAAAAGTAGTCAAGAATTGATTAAGCTGATTGTTCATGTCCCTTGGTGGGCTTTCTGCTCTCTTTTCACCCATTTCTTCAACAACTGGGCTATCTTCAACCTCTTTTGCTTGCTGTCCTGACCTACTTTTGGTGTAAGATTTGTGTGGTCCTACCACTCTAGGGTGCATAGAATCAATACAAACTGACTTGCAATAACCCACTTTTACAAACTAATCAAAAGTACCATGCAACCGTCTGGGTATCCACCAAATTGACATCCAACGCAAATCCACTAACCAAGATTGCTCAGAAATAACATGTAATGGTAACCCTCTTCATAAATTGCTTCTAAACTGACATGCAATCATCTGGGTATTCACCAAATTGCCATGCAATAACATCTGACGCACATGCAATTGCAAAACCCTAACAGGCTGGCAAGATCACTAACTCTGATACCACTGAAATATCTTTTCCTCAAGTTTAATGAAACTTATTGTAATATATATTACTTGCTTAGATAACTTGTCTCACAACAATAAGGGTTCAATTTATTACATCAAAAAGCCAAGAAATACAGATGGAAAATAGATGCATTGACAATCAATAGTAAATATACCCTTTATTGAAATTGGGAAATCATGTTACACATTAAGAGCTTGAAACTATCAGTCACTAACCTGATCGCTTGATAAGGAAGATTATCTATGGTGTCTTCATGTGCTGCGAGCTTTGTGGTTGCAAAAAGCTGCAATTTCTTCTTGACAATTGTATTGCTAAATAGGTGTTCTGATATTCTGAAGATGATCAATCTGATTCTGCTCAAACTAGGATTGAATTCTGATTCAGATACCTGCTGCGGCCACCTCTCTACTTTGCAAATGAATAAAAAAGCAGCAATTATGCCTGGGGTTGCGTCTGAGCATGGGGTTCTCAGCTCTTAGGGTTTGCGTCCTGTAAAAGCTAGCTATTCGATTTCCTTGCATAGAGAAACAAAATTCAAAATGATTCGTAATGAATTCCAATTCCCATCAATGCCTCTTTATAAAAGACTCCCAGCCCAAAAAGCTGCTATCATATCCTTAATTCACTGATTTTTGGTGACTTAGGCAATTATACTATTTGCTTCTCATTAAAATGCCCACCACCATGTAAAACGGCCGAGGAAGATAAAATCATGACTCAACTGGCCCCCTTTAATGATTGCACATGAATAATCAAATTCTTATTAACCAAAACCATAGCGTTTTTGCCCATATATTTGATTATCACCTTATCTCCTTTACTAACTTAATGCTTTAGCCTAAGGGGAGAAAATTAAGAGGCTATCATTATTATTTATTTATTAATTGATGTGCCAGGCGAGAAGGGACATTACAAAATCATAGCTTTTGCTGAGAAACACCAAGAGATACTGATAAGCACATGATTATACTGAGAAGGGGGCGGGGGTGAATCCTTATAATACTATTTTCTAGTTTTTCAGACTTAATACCTGTTGTGACCTTTTCACACATCGCCCCATTGCAAATGGGGACCCGCCTCTTTTTTTGTTGGCCTTGTCTTTTTGGCTTTCGTTCTTGGTAGTTTTTGGCTCAGTCCCCTAAGGTTCCCCATGTTTTGATGTGAGAATTGGTAAAATTTGGCTCGTCTAGAAAAGTGTTGTCCACCTGACTCCTAGAATGGAAACTGTGTTTGTCGGTAAATTAGGTCAAGTGTGAATGAGAATTGATCTTTCAAAAACGAATGTCAGTGAAATTTTGAACGTCTTGACATACTTGCTATTTTTGGAAATTTCTATTTTTAGTAAGTTTCACTGCGTCCCATAATGACCTTATTTTGAGTTTGGAAGTGCTTACTATTTTTAGCAGTGTCTATTTTTAGTAAGTTTATTTTTAGTAAATTTCATTGCCTCTCGGATTGGCCTTATTTTGACTTTGGAACAACTTACTATTTTTAGAAATTCTATTTTTGGCAGGTCTATTTTGGCAACAAGTGAGCTATGGCTGATAAAGGGTATCCAATTCTATATCCAGAAGAATGAGCAAGCGAGGTCGTCAATCAAAAAATGGTTAAGCCTGGAAACACCCTTGAAATATCCAAAAGTGGAAAGGCATAAAAAACATCACAAATTCCAAAATTTCAGAATAAAGAAAAATCCATGACCTCTCCAAAATCCCGCCTCCAGGAATGGTGGAGCGCGAGTCAACTCGGTCAAAGGAGAATTTGCAAACAAAAGAAAATCCTCCAACATGTGAAAAGTTTGGAAAGTTTTAAAATTCCAAAAACGTTAAAATAAAAAATTGGAAATCTTGGAAAATTCCGAAACCTTGGAAAAATTGGAAAATTCCAAAATCTCGGAAAAATTGGAAGTGTTGGAAAATTTCTCCTTAATGGAAGGAAAAATGACTAAGTGTTGGAAAATTTCTCCTCATGGAAGAAAAAAATGGCTAAGTGTTGGAAAATTTCTCCTTCATGGAAGAAAAAAATGGCTAAGTGTTGGAAAATTTCTCCTCCATGCAAGAAAAAATGGCTAAGTGTTGAAAATCTTGGAATATTCCAAAATTCTGAAATCTTGGAATTCTTGGGAAAATTCCAAAATCTTGAAAAAATGGGAATCTTTGGATAATAAAGAAAAAAAGAGGGACAAAGTGAATTTAAAGCTTGAGAAGAGGAAGGTGTGAAGTTTTGAAGAGAGAGAGAGTTTTTGGAGATAAAATGTCTTTCTAGAGAGATAAATTTGCAAAGAGTTTGAAGAATCAAAGGAGGCATGAGAATGTTAGAGAGGATTTTTCTTTTTTGAAGAGAGTAAATATGAAAGAATTTTTATGAGATTCTTATATCGATTATTTCATTTTGTAGGGGGAAGAATTTCACTCTTGTGTGATCAAGGACGACATTCAAATTCCAAAACTCTAATTGCAGTATTGAAGGCGTCCAAGTTTCAAACGACCCAATTCAAGGCATTCGAGGTTTAGGACTTTAAAAGATCAAATTCAATCGGGAAATCCAAGAGCATGGCCAAGGGAGGTTCTATGTGAAGAAATTCCAGAATGACATAATCGTCAACGAAGGATTCCAATCCATAAATTTCCAAGCAAGTACATGGAAGGATGGAAATGTTCAAGCATAGATAGTTTCAAAAGGAGTATTCAAAATTGAATGTGGGTTACAAAATGATGCAGTTAGGAAAGACTCGAGCCTACATGACACCTAATATGCTGACATGGTGCCTAGTCATCTTCATTAGCTAGTCAAAGATCCCCAAGTCAAAGTTCATTGCATTTAAGGAACAAAATCAAGCACAGACTATTCCTGGGAAAGGAGCATTTAAAGCATAGTGGGCATTTATTTCGCCCCACTCTCCTGCTGGATGAACATGCATAGTGGGCACTTATTGCCCACTATGGTAGTGGATTCCTTTTGCATTAATGTAGATTCCTTCTTCCTTGACCTAACCCTAATTAGGGCTAAGGTGGCATGATCTGGGCCATCGGTTATTGTTTGATCCGGGCCACCCATTGTATTCGAGGACCTATATAAAGGCCTCACTTCTCATTTGTAAGGAAGGAATTTTGAGATTGTTGCTAAAGAGCTACTGAGACAATAAAGTTTTCATTGTTGGTTTCATGGTGAATACTTGATGTGTTTTAGTGCTTGCTTGGTTCCATAATTCCCTCATTTAGTTTAGATTTGTTGGATAAAGTTAGATAAAGTGTTGTGATTGCAATGAGAAATATGATGGTGTTTTGATGAGTTCCTTTGGTTCATACTTTTGACGTTTTACTGATTGTAAATCGTTGTGCAAAGTTAGCCTGAACCTCATTCATGCTTATGCTCAACTTTTGTCACTCGCGTACATTGTTCTTCATGATGGTGTTCGTGGTGGTATGAAAATCCTCTGCATAAACCTTGAAGATTGCACCGGTTCTCGTGTAGTTGTAGTATAACTTGGCGAAGCGCAACTTGGTTATTGGGAATTTGTCCACCAAAGTATTGACCATTGCTATCATTGCCCTTAGGAGTAGATTAAAATTTCTGAACCCTACTTCCTTTTGCTTTCCGCATATTCTGAGAATTTCAAAAAGGTGTTTCATTGCAAATCTTTCTAAGACTGAAAACGTAAGGCCCCTTGTGATATTCATAAAATCACATTTACCACCGAGCTTATCCATGGTCAATCAAGAGAGGATAAGATACCTCGGTATTTTGTTCTACTGTTTGGTGGGTCATAAAACACATCAACAATACCATAAGCATATTGATTGTACAATATCAATAACATAAGATGCAGCAATTACACAACATAAGTAGAGCACATGATTTACATGGAAACACTTACGGGGGAAAACCACAGCAAGATATTTCTTATATAATTTGTTTTTACAAACTTTGTAGGCACCAACCTACAAGAGACACCAATTCTCTCAATTTGTAGGCACCAACCCCCACAATTCATAGACACCAACCCCCATAATTCTTAGGCACCAATCTACTTTTACAAAAATTCATCAAAATATGATATTGTCTTCACAAAGATCTGATCGTGAATGCACTTTCTTTCACACCTTTGCTTGTGGATGATCTAATGGTTATCACACAAGTGCTTTCCTTCATTACTTGGTTTCTAGATGATGGAATCTTTTTCCTTCACAAGTCTTCTTGATAATGCAGCAACTACTTTTCTTCGCAAATCTCTCTCAAATAATGCAATACTTCCCTTGATAATTGTAATGTCCCCTTTTTGAAACATGATTTAATAATAAATAACAGCTGTAAAATTAAAATATCAAAATAAATATAATATTGATAATGCTGCAACTACTTTTCTTCACAAAATTCCTCTCAAATAATGTAATACTTCCCTTGATAATTGTAATATCCCCTTTTTGAAATAGGATTTAATAATAAATAATAATAGTAAAATTAAAATATCAAAATAAATATAATATAATTTAATTACAAGCCAATTAAGTTTAGTTGAAAGGTCAAGAGATATACGATGAAGAGTTGTGACTCCCTCAACATCAAATTTAAAAGGGAGGAGAGTTCAATTCAAAGGAGATAAGGAGGAAGAAAGAAAGAGGGGAGCATAGGAATTAAAAATATATTAATTTAAGAAGAAAAGAATGGATGGAAATGAGGAAGTGACTCTTTCAAAGGGTTGTAATTATGAAAAGTTGTGACTCTCTCAAAGGGTATGTAATGTCCCTGTTTTGAGCAAGCATTGAAGATTAGTGGATTTAGCCTATCATTGGGTCCTTGTAGGCTAATACTGGTGATTAGAGGACCCTGTTGTGGGTTGTGGCCCCATTTTGAGGGTCTTACTATTTATAGTAAGTCAACAGTTGGTTCCACAGAGCTCATATGATTTAGAGGAGTTATATGATGCTCTCAGATTTTATTTCCGACTTCCAGTTTGTAATGGGCACCCCTGAATGCCCTCAAAATTAAAACCAACTTGCTGATAGGAATTTTGTCAAACAGTTTGCATCCACTCCTTATTTCTCCGTTTAATGTTTTAATCCCTCAAGTCTCCGGAAATG
>MU227014.1:1590948-1622027 GCA_018584345.1 Thuja plicata
AACCTAAGAGGAACCGGCCTAGAATCCGGAGATTCGTTCTCAACCCCATCAACGGGAACGTTTCCATGTTTCAACAGGATAGCTAGATACCATATCAAGCTAATGGCGCAATCCTGATTGACAACAGGAAGCATTGAGTCAAGTGGTTGGTTTGAAGTCACACCTTGAGTCCATTTGGGAAGGGTGTTTTGAACCTTGTATTCCCCTTGTTAGTTCAACCCATCTGATTGCCAAGAGCCCACTACCCTTACCTCTGCATCAAATCAGTTGTGGATTGCAGGGGAGCAGGTTGATGCTAATTCTTATAATTTCTATTGCACAGAGTCGTTCATGGAGTACTTGCTTGAGAGTCCGGTTTTGCAGGAGGCATCTTTCAGAGCTTCTGAGGGTACACTCATTCAGGATTCTCGCAGTATTTAGATGTTAGTGGGGAAGATTATAGATACTTTGACTACATGCTTCCTCATCGAGATTTTGTGGTTGGGTTTGCTGAGCAGGTTACCCAGGATCCTGCCCAATCAGTTGTGAAGAGTCAGAGATTGGAGCCTTCTCTTGATTCTCAGGTTGATTTTGATGAGCCGCTGATAGAGGTTGGAGTTTTTCACCATGATTACACAGTGAGGAGCGCTCATCACTTTTCTTTTGACCCACCGATGGAGGACTTGTTTGCGCGTCGGTGTGGGTTTGCTCTAGGGTTATACCATTCTTTTTGGGATGGGTTTACTCCTTCTGTAGTTGATGGGGTTGGTTATTGCAAGTTAGAAGGAGTCGACTTGCAGGGTCAGTACATCCAGGATTGTTTTACAGTGGATGGATATCTGGATTATGAGAGTACACAAAGAAGAT
Organism: Thuja plicata; assembly: GCA_018584345.1. NCBI lineage: Eukaryota > Viridiplantae > Streptophyta > Pinopsida > Cupressales > Cupressaceae > Thuja > Thuja plicata. The sequence continues at coordinate 1,591,795 of MU227014.1, forward strand.
TGGCAGGGTATGCAAGGAGTTCTGGTTTATTGGATGGTATTGGATATCCATTCTTCCTTGTTATGGATGGCTGTGAGTTTCATCTCTAGTGGGTTCCAGGTAGAGACATGTTTAGCATTGGAGATTGTGTGGATGGCTTGGTTCGGCATGGTGACAGTGTGTTCTGGTTACCTCAGTGGATGGTGTTTTCATTACAAGAGCTAGTTGGTGATCACATGGAGATTACACAGTTCTACTCTTGGGATCGGGGTGAACTGGTGTGTTTTTGGTTCTGGGATTGCTTGGGGACAAGCAATTTTAGGAAGGATGGACTGTAATGTCCCCAATTTTCTTAAGCATCAGCGTTTGAGGGATTAGCCTATTATTGTGACCCTCGTAGGCTAATTATTTTGGATAGAGGGTCTTCTGAGGTAGAGGTTTTGCTAATGGAGGTTCTTATCTTCTCCAAAGTTTCGTATGTTCCAGTTGGTCTTCGTTTGGCTCAAATTGGACTTTGTTTGGGCTCAATTTCATATACTTACTATTAATAGTAAGTTTGAGGTTGATCGAGGACCCTTTCTATTTTTGGAAAGTGCTTTTGGTCACGTGGGGAAATATTAGGCGTGACTCCTGTTTCGGACGACATATTTAAAGGATAAGTAATTTGAGAGTTATTATTATTTTAGTGGCCAAATTATTATTTAATCATTAAATGGCTTATTATAAAGTTATAATTTCACTTAAGTTGAAGGTTGAGTCATCATTGGAAGGGGCCATCTATCCAATTAATTCATTGAAGACTAAGCCAAAGTATTAATTAAAGTATTGGAGTAAGTGAATTATTAAAAGGAAAAGTATATCCACATTGACTGGAAAAGTGTGTGAATTCTCCAACAAAAGTTATAAAAGACTCACATGAGTTCTTTTCCATTATTCTATGACTTGTGCATTTGCTTTGTTTGTGTGGAGAAGAAATTGAAACAAGGGTTTCAGATTTCGAGCTTGAAGAATTGTAGAATTGTGAATTCTTCCAAGTTTTTTCAGCATAGTGAAATTGGTGAAATACCCAACAAATTATGTCAAGCGTTGGCTTCATCCAGAGGCCAAGAACGAATTTATTGTTGCAGAATTAAGGGTTTGAATGCTTCATTATTTACCAGAATAGTTTGCAGTGATAGAAGGAATTGGCAGCCATTATTAATCAGATTTCAAAGCATTTATGAGCAGATTTGTGAAGTTTATTCAAGGGTTTCAAGACATATCATACCTGTAAGTTCATGATTTGTAACTCCTAAATTTTTTGGGTATTGTAAATTTAGATAATAGGGGATATTTTATGAATTGGGTTGTCGATATTTTGTGAAAATACCGAGTATCTAAGGTGTTGTAAAAATCTGGAATTTGTAGCTATATATTCCCTATGTAATGTCCAGGTTTTGAATTGAAATAATTATTGCAATATCTTCTATTTTGCTGCATTAACCCTAATGATCTTATATATATATATATATATATATATATATATACATATATGTATTTTGCATATGTCTTTCATGTTGTGATTACAGGATCGTCTTATTGAGGAAAGATTTATTTGAAAGATGCAACCCTAACTCTAATTTGTTGCAATTGAGATTCTAGGGCGAATTAGGAAGGGGACATCACAATAATTTTGCCTTAAGGTCTGCTCGAATATCATACAAATCTGCCCCCTAATTGTGCATCACATAGATGAAAAAACTCGCATAAAACTTGCTGAGTAGAGAAAAATGTGCAAGTTTTTTTGCTTGGCGAGTTTTTACAAGTTTCTCTGGCCAAAATAGCTCGCAGAAAACTCATGAAAAACTTGTCGAGTTTTTGGAAAATCTCGGTGAGTCCGAGCCAAATACTTGGCTACAACAGTATATAAGGATTTTGACGTCAAACTTAAATTTTCATTTAATTTTTTTGAGTTCTTGTTTGCTGCTCAAGCCATAAAACACCCTCCCAAGCTTTGCAAGGTCATTTGCAAGCATTTTAGTTGATTTGAAGTGGATTTCTAAGGGAGTTCAAACACGTCAATTTTGGGAGAAAAATGCTTCAAAAATGAAGAACCCAAAGGTCATGCAAGAGGGAAAATGTGTTTGGTGGTGGGGCGCTACCCCTCGACCCCACCCTGTAGCCCCCACTGGGGGCTATCACTCCCAGATCCTCGCTTTCAAATTAAGAAACAAAAGATGAAATTGCGTCAAATCAAGTTGATGTTTTTATACCCATTTTACTGAGTTCCCCCTTGTCCCTAACGTCCCCCTGTCCCCTTGTCCCCGACGGGTGGTGGAACATTGTTTTATCTCCTTGTAGCATCTAGGTTTGTAGAAACTTAATAATGACATTTTCCAATTACTCTAAATTGCTTTAGTCCAATGAACAAGAGTTAACACCATTTTTTCTAGGATGGAGGTCGAGCCACAACTAGTTGTGCCGAGCGAGGAGGCACAACCATAGTGGACTCCTAGGACTAGACCTTCTACCTCTCCCCTAGTTTTTACTAGAGCTGGAAAGAAGATGTAAATTGTTTTGATGTTGTATTTACTTATAGTTTTACAAAGACAAGTTGTTATTTTAATTTTGCTTCAGACTATCAGGCTACTAGCCATCAACATTCCATACGAGGATGCCATTTTGTACCCAATTTGCATTTAAATATATCTAGATTCAGCTTGTTTCTTTTGTTTACTCATTTACTAACTCATTGGATGCATCTCCTCATTGCATTTTGCAAAAAAAATGCATTTCTAATTAATTTTAAGCAATTTTTTAAGTTGCCAATTTTTCTTTGAATTTTTGCCGAGTTTTTTTTTGGGCTTTGGCGAGATTTTTCCAAGTCTGAGTTTTTCAACTATGGTGCATCATATGTTTCTCCCTTCACAATATTAACACTCTTCATAAATTTTAATATAGATCTGATTTACTCTTCATATTCTTTTCTCTCGATCTAATTATATCTTTTTCTCTACACTCCACACTATTGATGTGAGTTTTGTGACCACTCCAACATCTAGAATAAAATAATAAGCATCCTATCCTCTCTTGAACAAAGCGACTTCAATTGCTAAATATTGTAACAAATGTGTGATCAAATGAAGCAACCCCAAGGTTTACAATGCGAACATGTGACTTTATGTTGGATATAACTCAATTTAATGATGTGATATGCTGGTAATCACGTGGGGACTTATGCTATTTTTCCTATACTTTATCAATTCTTCTCCTCAAAGTGGCTAGAACTTGGAACACGGACTTGATTTAAAATAAATGACAAAAAGGATTGAAGGGTTAGGAAATATACTCTATTCTTAAGGACAACAATATCAAAGGATGATGCTTAGATAAGTGAATTCCTTTAACCCAGCTTTTCTTTGCCAAATGAAACAACTATACAACGATGATGCAATATGCAAAGGGAATGCGGAAGATTTTCATGTTGTAATCATTCATCCAAATACCCAATACAGACCCAATCCAAATAAACATCCACAATTAAGCGTAGTATCTAATCAAGTTCAGACTAACCTTACACAACGACTTGCAATCAACAAGTAAAAAACGGTATGAGCATGGAATTCATCATACATCTTCTCATTTCTCCATTTCAATCAATGAACTTTAACTAAACAAAGATCCACCATATCTTCAACGAAAATTGTATATTAGCTTCAACATATTCTTGACAACAATTTATTGTCACCTCTACTCTACTTGCTATTTAACTCACTAACTTCTTTTACAAATGAGAAGATCTTGCCTTTTATAGATCTCCCAATTACAATGAAGGCCCAGATTGATCTGAAATCAATAGCCAAGATAATTATATGAAACCCTAATTAGGGTTGTGTAATGTCCGCAATAAGGAGGCTGTCAATACCAATATTGAACATACATTGCTATGCAACTAAATCAAATGAATTCAAATAACAATGACTAATCCATAATATATTTGGTAGATGACATATTTGAAACCCACTTCCTTACATCTTCCAAACTCAACCCTAAGGAGGGTAGAAAGTATTTGTCATAGGGCGCTCATATACCAATCAACAAGTGGATTCCCTCAAAGTTTCTATAACACATATTCACACCCATTTTGGTACTATGCTCTCAAGTTTTTTCGATATATATAATCCTTAGCTTCTCTTGGGATTTCACCCATCTCGCGAGGAATTACTCCAGCCGTTCCCGTTAACCTCTCATCCTCAAAACGGGCTATAGCAAGAGACTAAGGATTTGGATACAAATATACAACTTCAATATAATATGAACTATATATATATATATATATCTCTGATGAATTACTATAGACTGATATTAATAACATTTATAGAATTGAACTATAGTTTGACTTTGCCATAGGTAGTTATGTTCTGATACAATATATACTGAGCGTACATCTTTATAGCTTTGTATCTGTTGTCAATTGATGAACAAGTATTTGCTGCTTTGTATAACCTGTTATGAGATCTCTTACTTCTCAAAGTGATGACTATTCTTCCATGCTTGAAATGAATGGACAGGAAAGTCTTTTTATGTCCTATGGTTGGGTTGAGGAGTCACGATACCACGAGATGTGTCCTATTTTCACACAACTCTTGCTGTCACTAATCATCCAATCAATAATTTGCAATCCTCAGACGTGCCTCTCCAAAGATATGAACCGCCGCTTAAACTTATATTATTATTTCCAATCGTATCCCCAGAGCATTGTTTTTCATCCTACATGGCCATTACCTTTGCTGAGTCGTCTCTCCATTGACCGCTGTTTTCATCCCTTCAACGCTTGTTAATTCAGTCGAGAGTCGGGGTCGTAATGGTCTACCCCTCTCAAGCTTGCTTGTGCACAAGCAATTTCAAGTTTGGATGATTGAAGATTTCTTCTACTTCCCATGTTGCATCTTCTTCAGGTAAACCCTTCCATTTGATTAAGAATTCAGGTATGGTTTTATTCCTTTATCATTTTTCCCTCATATTGAGGTCTTCTTTTGGATCTGAAATTAGCTCACCCTCGTCATCCAGTGGAGGTAATTCCACACATGGAGTAATTTGCTGCCCAAGAACTCTTTTAAGTGAGGATACGCGGAAAGCATTATGAATTTTTCATTTTTCTGTTCTCGGGCAATTCTAATTCATAAGCTACCTCCCCTATCTTCTTTAAGATCTTGTAAGGTCCATAAAAGCGATTTTTTAGCTTTTCTACTCCACTGGTCTTGATAGAAAATTGCTTGTATGATTGTAGCCTTAGGAAAACCAAATCTCCAACTTCAAATGTTCTTTCGGTGTGATTTTGATCGGCATAGATGTTTTGTTGATTTTGGGCATGGTGAAGGTTATCCTTGAGAGTGCTCATGATATCCACATTTTGTTGCACAAAATCTTTGGCGTCCAGTACTCGACTTTCGTGGATAGCCAAACTTTCAAACGAAGTTGCTTCATAACTATATAAAGCTTTGAATGGACTCATCCCAATTGATAACGGATGAGTTGTATTGTAGTAGTTTTCCCCAAGGTGTAACCATTTGATCCATGCGTTTTACTGGCCGGTGATGTAGTTCCTTAAGTATCCTTCAATCCATTTGTTGATAATCTCCGTCTAACCATCAATTTGAGGGTGGTAACTTGTGTTGAGGGTCAATTCCGTTCCAGCCAATTGAAAGAGTTTTTGCCAAAATAGGCTAAGAAATTTGCTATCCTTGTCATTGATAATGTTCTTGGGTAACCTGTGTAATTTAAACACGTCTTTGAAAAAGAATTCGGCCACTTGGGGTGCCCTATATTTTGCAGATATGGCCATAAAATAAGCATACTTGGTTAGTTGATCCACAACTACATATATGCAATCCTTCCCTTGGACTTTCGGCAGCCTTGTAAAAATCCATAGAAATACTTTCCCACTTTTGGTTGGGTATAGGCAAAGGTTGGAGGTTTGCTAGATGTGTTTGCTCAATTTTGTTCCTTTGACATGTCATATATTATTGGACATGTTTAAGCACATCTTTCTTAAGTCCCTTCCAAGAATATTTTTCCCGTACTTGTTTATAGGTTTTAAAATAGCCTTAGTGTCTTGCTAGAGGGTTATCATGGAATTCTTTAATGATTTTATCTTTCAATTTTAAACTTGGTGCTTTTGTAGAGAATAAGTTCCTCTACTGTTTTATAGTTTTCATCTCTTATCTTCCCCTCTAGAATATCATTTGCATATGAGTCTTTGGCATATTCCGGATGAGTCTTTGGCATATTTCGCAATAATGAATTTTTTCCAATTTGGCGTAATTCTTGTTATGGTGTGTAAGTAGGGCTTGTGAGATAATGCATTTGCGACGATCTTGTTCTACCCTTTCATGTATTCTATATCAAAATTATAAGCGTGTAGTTTGTTGACCCTTTTTTGTTGGCATTCGTTCAAGTCCCTTTGACTTAGGAAGAATTGTAGACTATTATGATTCGTCTTCACCACAAATCTCCCACAAGCCGAGTATTGTTTGAATTTGGCCAATGCATGCATAATAGCCAACATTTATTTATCATAGATGGAGTAAAGTCTTTCCATTGGAGTGAGTTTGCGACTCTCAAAAGCGATTGGATGTTTGTTCTGCATGAGGACTGTTCCAATGCCTTCTTCGGATGCATCACATTCCAATACAAATGGTAAGGTAAAATCAAGAGTGGCAAGAATAGGACAAGAACTCATGATCTCTTTTAATTTCTCAAAGGCTTGTTGTGCTACTTCATTCCAAGTAAACATTCCTTTTTTCGTTAGGTCCGTGAAGGGAGCTGCAATCTTTGAGAATCCTTTTACAAACCTTCTATAATAGCTACATAAACCGATGATCCCCTCAAATGAGTTAAAGTTCTTGGTTTGGGCCATTCTTTAATGGCCTTGATTTTCTCCTCATCAACACTTGCTCCTTTTGCGCTGATTTTATGATCAAGTTAGAGAATTTCTTCTAGCCCAAATTCACATTTTGAGGTTTAGCATATAGTGATTCTTGTTCAAGAATTTCTAAGACTTTATCAATATGCCTGAGGTGCTCTTCTCATTTTATGTTGTGGATTAATATATCATCAAAGAAAATTAATAGGAATCTCCTTAATTGCTTCTTGAAAGTATGGTTCATGCATGATTGGAATGTTGCTGGTGCATTTGTTAATCTAAATGGGAGAACCAAATGACACCTAAAAGCTGTTTTTGGGATGTCTTTTTCTGTCATTCTTATTGGTGATATCCTGACTATAAGTCAATCTTGGAGAAGTATTTGGCCCCGTGAAGCTCATCAATAAGTTCATCCACTCTAGGAATTGGGTACCGATTCTTATTAGTCTTTTAGTTCAATGCTCGATAGTCTATACACATTCTCATTGTATTGTCTTTCTTCTTTACAAGCACTATTGATGATGCAAAGGGGCTTGAACTGGGTTGGATGTGTTCCATCTCTAGGAGTTCTTTAATAGTTTTTTCTAGTTCTTTATATTTTTGCGGATGTCTATAAGGGGTAGTAATTATTGGTTTTGCCCCTTTTTCCAATTCTATGATATGTTCAAATCCCCTTGTAGGAGGTAACCATGGTGGAATATTGTCAAACACCTTTTTATGTTTCTTAAGGATGCGTTGTATATAAATGTGTATAGTTGGGCCTTGTGGAGAGGATTTGTTTATGATCATGCACTGGGCAGCCCACTCTCCTTGCCCGTGCCTGAAAATTCTATGATGGAGAGGAAAGGGTGGTGGACTTATAAACAACAAAGGATAGCTATAAACTTGAAAGAGCTACTATGGTTTCCCAAGCCCTTGAAGGTTTCGAACTCAAATGTACCAAGGCTCCTCCCAATGACAAATGGTGTTAGATATGGTATCTTTAGATTGTATTAGGGTGGATTCAAGTGGTTTTGTAGTTCCAAGTACAACCCAACACTCCTAGCCCTTCAAACTTCTCCAAACTGCCACTAGGCCTAATAGCCTGTCTTGTAGCCCTGCAGCGATGGTAAATGACACTTATCTTTGCAATTTTCCAAAGGACTGACCAAATAAATAATATTTTCTGATACCCTTTTTCCCTTACTATAACATACTAAAAGCATACTATGGACTCCTTTGGACCATATATGACTGTCTACGCACTGTGGCTTCAGAAATGCATAAAAGACCCCAAATAACAAAGCAACCATATGCTCCTTGTACTCCCACGACTCCAAACTCTCAAAAGTGTCTTATTATGTCTTAAAACGACCAAATTCCAAAGGAATTAGACTCAGACCTTCAATAACATCAAAAGACCCAAATTTGGTATTCCAAACCCTTGTTTCTTGGGCTTCTTAAATCTATACCCTCCAATCACTTCCAGGTTCAATTGGTGATGGATTCACCTTGTATCCAATATATTAAGACACTTCAAAACATAAAATACCCGTCTTTCAGCCTGATCTTCTACTGCTGTAGCATACCAAGCACCTTGCCATAACTCAATTGTGATCACTCTCTCTTCCTGTTACCTGTTCATCAAATCATTAGATTCATAATATACATGTTAGATTTTCTCATTCCATGAAGGTTAGGCCTTTACTTTCATGGAATGATGCCCACCTTTGTTAGACTCCAATCAAAACAATGAGTTAATAACCCTCAAATGGTGACAGTGCTGTAACAATGAATTGAAATGGATTCAAAATAATACAAAGTTCATATAAATGCTTTCAAAATGATAAGGAGAGACTCTTAAATCATCAGTGAATCAAATTCTATTGATTATCAATCAACAAGCATTCAAAACATCGCAAAATCCTTGCAAAATTCTGAAAAAATCATTTATTCTCTGTAACAGTCCGTACATTCCAGCTTTTTTTACAATGGATTCTTTTTGTCATTAAAAATGACCTTTCCAAAATGTCCATATCCTCTTTTGATCGGTTTGATGGATTAGTTTAAGGATTTTAACACTAAAACTTAACTTCCCTCCATAATGCTAAACTAGCCGTTATATTTGAAAATATGAATTTTAAACTTTTGAAAATGACTTAAAACTGATTAACTTATAAACTATGAACTCCTACTGTCCTCCAACACCTTGGAGACTTATTCTAAACACTTCTAACTCCTAAACAACCCCTAAACAATCCTTGATACCCTTGGACACTATTGGTCCACTTACAAAGCATATTAGCCCTTTTTGGACAATTACAATCACGTTTTATTTAAAAAAAATCATTATAGGCTTTAGAACTGCATAGCTGATCTTATTTGATGTTAGGATCTCTCCTTTAATCACTGGTTTCTTCATGAAAGTCTTGGCTTCTTTACATGTACTTGGTGTCTTAATGGTTTGTCCTAGGTGCCCTGCACCATTCTATCTATTCTTTTGCAGATAACTATCTTCGAGGAGTCATTGGATAATCCTTCCAAAGTGATTTCTTGTCCCTCATGCTGGAAATAAATAAGTTAGGTAGATTAAATTTGAAGCATCGTAGGGAGTATATCCATAGAGCCCCTAATATAATATCAATGTCCAATGGTACTACATATAAATCTTCCTAAATGGAGTGTTTCCCCAACTTGACCTCTTGTTTTGGAACATCTTAGTGCATCTAGCCAAAGCTGCTGTGGTTTGGGTGGTAGTAAATCCTTGAAAGTCCTTGGTTTTTAATTTCATTTTTGCAACCAATTTTTTGTTGATGAAACTGTGGGATGCTCCACTATCTACTAGAGTTATAACTTTTTGTCTTTGATGGTACTTCTAATTTTGAGTACACGATCTTTGGAAGCTTGAGTGATGGTGGCTATTATTCCATGGTCTTCATTTTTATCCTCATACTTCATCTTCTTGTGGACATTCTCTTCGTTGTCTTCCTTCGAAGGTTGCTTCTATCCTATGAGCTTGGCTTTTGCATTTGTGCCTTGGTTCCAATTTTTCTTTGCATTTATAACACAAGTTTTTCATTTCAGATTCCCCGTCATGGCAATTGTGCCCTTGTGTCCAAGGTTTTTTGCATTTGAAACATAAGTTCTTTTTCTTAAGTTCACCCTTCTGTGGGAAGTCTTTTTGGTGTCTATCTTTCTTGGGAAAGGTTCTTATATGTTTGTTTGTAGTTCTGACACTTGTAGATGATGTATCCAGACTCAAAGCTATTTCAATAGCATAATTGAGAGTTATGGGTTTAAAAGCACCTACCAATCCTCAAAGAGAGTCTTCCAATCCCTCAACAAATAGATAAGTGAGTCTCTCTTAAGTGATTTCGGGTGCCATGATTGCCAATTTTTGGAATTCCATGGTGAATTCTTCTACTGTTCCTTGTTGTCTTAGTTGGGTTATTTGTTTGGAATACCATTGTGCATGTTTCCGATCAAATCTTTTGATGAGCTTTTGTGTGAACTCATCATATGTTTTTATTTGTTGGTGGCCCTGGGTGATGTGGTCATGGTGCCACCACTCATGGGCCATTCCTGTTATATGGAGTACTACAAATTTGATGGCATTTCCTTTTGTCATAGGACACAATGAAAGATAAATGTCTAATTTTTATACTCATGAATGAGCGGTAATTTTCTCTGATCCATCAAAGGTAGGAAGGGTTATTTTACTCACTCTTTCCTGTAGGTCTTTATTTGGTTGCCCTTTTCTTTTCTTACTAGGGCCAACCCTCATATTGGCATCACAATAATCTTTAAAAGAAATATTTCTCCTAAGTTCAAGATCAATTCTAGACTATGCCTCTACAATCTTGTCAATATCATTTATAGGCGGAGTGTTTTTTTCTTCCTCTTCCATATGCTCTTCTCTAGGTACGAAAAGGGGGTCTGGAGGGTCTAGGGTTTGGTTCCCTAGGAGAGCCATTATTCTTTACGGAAAGGTTGGAGATAGCATCCCTACCATTGTTGATGCAGGAGCGTCATGGGTTCGCTCGGTAGTTGCTTTGGAGAGTACTTGGAGTGCTGTTGCTCGGTTGCAGTGTTGGTCGAGGGGTTCGGTCGTTGAAGGAGGCTCGGTCGCTGAAGGGCTCGACACATACTGGTGCTTGACATATGTTTGTTGCTCGGCATGTATTGTGGCTCGACGATGCTTGTGGAGCTCGGTCATCGTGCTTGCTCAGCGATGCTTGGCTTGTTCGGCATGTGTTGGTTTGCTGATGCTTGGCAATGCTTGGCTGGTTTTGCTCGCACTCGGCAGTTTGGCTTGCTGACTGGTGTTCTTGCAGATCTGGGCAGCCGCCTTGATGCATTTAATTCATGTAGCGTGTGATCGTGACGTGGATCGATTGTGGGGATGTGTGTGGACCTATTTGGGTCTTGGATCTTTATCCTATGTGCATTTAATGGATTGTAATGACCAACTGGGTCATTTAATATTTGTTTACAGGCCGACTTGTGGCTTAGTTGGGTATAAATAAAGAGTGTTAGGTACAGAGAAGGAGAGGAGATTAGAGGGGGTGAAAGAGTTGATGTAAGGTCCGTGGATTTGAATTTGGTGGAAGATACCTTGGTGGGCTAGTAGCATGTTGGCTTAGGAGGCAAGAAGATTGCTTGGTGGCTTGCGAGCACAAGTTTAGATTCTGTCTTGGAGTTCCTACCAGGTTGTTGTGTGGTGTGTCACAGATCTGGACTAGTTAAGGAGGTGATCTGAAACTTGCAGACGACTGTGATAGATCTTAGATTTATATCTTTGTACTTAGCCGTAACCGGGAAGACCATATAGCTCGACATGTTGAATTTAATTGCTGTTTTATGGAAATAGATCTCATATGTTGATTTTATTTCTGTGTTACTAGTTGTTTCCGCTGTCGTTGCTTTGGGCTGCTAGTTTGGATAGTCCATTCTTGGACCCTCCAACCTGCATCCCGTCAGGGGGTATCAGAGCTTGAAGTTCCTGAGTGTGTGGACAGATCGCCGAGGGTGAGGCAGTTTGCACCAGGACCTTAGGTTGGGTGAAGTCTATCTGAGCAGAGTTCAATCTTGTGGTGGATTGTTCTTTCTGGAGTCTTATATCTTTGTTGTAAGGTGGCAGATCGTGGTTTTGACTTACAATTGTAGAGGACTTGCAGATGGATCTTGATATGGATTGATGGTTGCGAAGATGGAAGGTTGATCTTGTTGAGTGGAGGTTGGTTTTGTTGATCATTTTGATGGAGAGTTGTTTTCATGATCAGTTGGTTGTGTAAATTGCAGAGCACGTGTTCGTGGATAATCAGGATGTTGTGGGTGATGATTTGCATGTTGTAGAACATCTTGTTGTGAGCAATGAGATTGCTGGTGTTGTGAGTAAGGCTTGTGTTGATGAGGGATTTCATATTGCTGTTGATGTGGATTTGGCTTTGGATCTACATACTGTTACTGCGAATGTAGAGTTGGATACTCTTATTGCTGAGATGGGTTGTGGTGATAAGTTGCAGACTGACTTGGTTCGGTTGGATGTGATGGTGTGAAAGTTGTTGTTCTTATCCTTGATGGAGTCGAAGCCTTTGGTGAAGATGAAGCTGGTTGCAGAGCTTTCTTTTGGCATCAAAGTGTGGGACACACTTTTCTATTTATTTGGGGAGTCTGATGCAAGAGCATCATGGGTTTGCTCGGTAGTTGCTTTGGAGAGTACTTGGAGTGTTGTTGCTCGGTTGCAGTGTTGGCCGAGGGGTTCGGTCGTTAAAGGAGGCTCGGTCGCTGAAGGGCTTGGCACATACTGGTGCTCGACATATGTTGGTTGCTTAGCATGTATTGTGGCTCGGCGATGCCTGTGGAGCTCAGTCATCGTGCTTGCTCGGTGATGCCTGGCTTGTTTGGCATGTGTTGGTTTGTTGATGCTCAACAATGCTTGGCTGGTTTTGCTGGCACTCGGCAGTTTGGCTTGCCGACTGGTGTTCTTGCGGATCTGGGTGGCCGACTTGATGCATTTAATTCGTGTAGCGTGTGATCGTGACGTGGATCGATCGCGGGGATGTGTGGACCTATTTGGGTCTTGGATCTTTATCCTATGTGCATTTAATGGATTGTAATGGCCGACTGGGTCATTTAATATTTGTTTACAGGCCGACTTGTGACTTGAATATGTATTTAATGTAAGGGTTTATTTAATTTGTAATTTACTAGGCCGACTTGTGGCTTAGTTGGGTATAAATAAAGAGTGTTAGGTAGAGAGTAGGAGAGGAGATTAGAGGGGGTGAAAGAGTTGATGTAAGGTCTGTGGATCTGAATTTGGTGGAAGATACCTTGGTGGGCTAGTAGCATGTTGGCTTAGGAGGCAAGAAGATTGCTTGGTGGCTTGCGAGCACAAGTTTAGATACTGTCTTGGAGTTCCTACCAGGTTGCTGTGTGGTGTGTCACAAATCTGGACTAGTTAAGGAGGTGATCTGAAACTTGCAGAAGATCTGTGATAGATCTTAGATTTATATCTATGTAATTGGTCGTAACCGGGAAGGCCTTACAGCCCGACATGTTGAATGTAATTGTTGTTTTATGGAAATAGATCTCATATGTTGATTTTATTTCTGTGTTACTGGTTGTTTCCGCTGTTGTTGCTTTGGGCTGCTAGTTTGGATAGTTCATTTTTGGACCTTCCGATCAGCACCTCGCCAATTGTTTCTCATGTTTTGAATGGCTTGAAGGAGGAGTTAGTTGGTCTTCTCATTTTGTTCCCTGAGAGCTTGAGTGGTTTGGGTTGTTTGTTCCATAAAAGCCCACAATTCATTGCTCATTTGTTCACTCGTAGTAGGAACTTGTTTTCTCCTCTCTCTCTAATGCCCTTTGAGTCCTTTAGTTAGTTTACACCAACTCTCTTCTGTAGGATGGCAGGAAAGAAGCTCTGATACCAATTGTAATGTCCCCAACTAGGAGGTTGTCAATTTCCAATATTGAGCACACATTGCTTTACAACTAAATCAAATGAACTCAACGAATAGTGAATAATCCATAATATATTTGGTAGATGACATTTGAAATCCACTTCCTTACATCTCTCCAAACTGTCATGTCCCCGTTTCCGGAGTGACTTCAGCATTTTGTGTGGTTAGCCTATTAGCCATTCCCGTAGGCTAAACCCAGTTGGATAGGGAATGTTTTGCTACTGTTGGATATATTTTTATATTTTTGGCCTATGGAGAAATAAGGGAAATAATATTAATTTTTGGCCAGGGAGAAATAAATAATATTAGTTGAGCTCCTAAAGTAATATTATTGAATAAAGTCAATTTTTGTTATAAAATGATATTATAATAAATAAAGTGACTTGAAATATAAAATAATTAAATAAAGCCTTTAAGTGACTTTATTTGGAGAAAATAAAGTGAAAAAGTGATTTTATTAAAATATTATTTTTTCCTAGACCTTGCGGCCCATTTGAGGAAGAGGAAAATTTATTAAAAATAATCTAATGGGATTTGAAGTCCACCTCTTGTGGAAAAGTGATTATAAAGGGGCCAACCATCATTTGGAAAACACTTCTAATGAGCATTTGAAAATATTGATATTTCTCCATTGTTGCTGGACTAACAGTAGCAGCCTAATATGAGGACGAAAACCCTTGGATTTTAGAAGGTTGGACGAAACCCCAACACTTCCAGTGAGGTTGGTTCACTTAGGATTCACCATTGAACAGATTGGCACCATTTTTTATCAAGTTTGAAGGAGTTTCTACCTTTTCCAGCTAGCGTTTTAATGACTTGATTGCAGATTCGACTTCAGACAATTTTATAAAATTATGCAGTCTGAGCGAATGGATTAAGGGCATTTTTATGAGCATTTCAGAGGTGGTTTCATAATTTTTGGATGACACTGATTTTTGGCAAATTTTCAAGGAAAGTGACGACTAGGGTTTGAGTAGTTTTGATTGAAAATCTGCAACTTCAGATTCAATCTGCTATTAACTATCTTTGGCATCCATTTTGGTGTTTAAAATACATATCTTTTGGAGGGTTGTTGGACTTGGAGCACAAAGGACCACAAAGAATTTAAGGATGCACTGAACAAGGTTCCCTTACCAAACTTTGATGGCAGCAGTAAGATGAGTGCATGTGCTTGGATACATAAGCTGGATACCTTTCTTACACTCAAGCCAATGAGTGTAGAAAAGGGCATACAGTTTGCTACTATGCACTTGGAGGGTGTAGCCTATGATTGGTGGCACAATGGATTTGTCTCACAAAGGCATGATATGATCACCTCCTATGATGATTTCACTCGCAAGCTTATTGCCCGATTTGACAGGAATGATATAGAGGTATATTATAGAGATTTGGCACAACTGAAACAGGATGGTAGATTGGATGCATACAACAACGAGTTTCAGAAGATTGTTGTTATGGTAACAGAGATGCCTGAAAAGAGGGTTATTATGCTCTTTATAGAGGGTCTACATGATAGAATGAGAGGGTTGGTAAAGGCTCTTTAAGCCTAAGACTTTGGATGAGGCCATAGAGCTTGCACTTGACTTGGACACCACCCCTAAATCATTTCAACCATCCAATAAAACTTCCAAGAGTTTCAAATCAAATCAGAAATTTTCTAATTAGCTCAAGCATACACCTCCTAGGATGGACATGGAGACACGCAATGAGCTAAGGAGGAAACTTTTCTTTTCATGCAAAGAACCATGGGAGGCCAGTCATAGATGCCTTGGCAAAAGAAAGGTACATCCTTTTGAGGTGACTTCCGATGTGGATGATGAGGAGGTTTAGGACACTAGTTCAGATAGTGATGGAGATCATGAGGAGCAACCTCATATTGAGGAAGAAACAACCCATACTAATGATTCAGAGCACATCACTATTGCGACACTCGCAGGTGTTCCAAGGTATCATTCCTTTGGTGTGAAAGGAGTTCTTAATGGCCAGCGTGTGGTATGTTTGATTGATAGTGGAGCCACACATAACTTTATTGATGAGGGCTTGGTAGCAAAAAGAGGACTTCATGTTGAGGACTTCTTGGAGTTTAATGTGACAGTTGCCGATGGATTTTCTACGAGTTGCACTAGAAAGGTCTCACAACTCAGCACTCAGATGAATGATTATACCTTGACAGATGATTTTATGTGCTCGGCCTTGGTGAGATTGATGTGGTTTTAGGCATTCGGTGATTACACTCACTTGGGAGGTATAGCCAGGACTTTTAGCGGATGGAGTTAGAGTTCTTCTCAGATGGGAAGAAGGTTGTGCTTAAGGCTTTATCTGATGGTAAGCCTAGGGTTGTTTCAGCTAGGAGGATGGAGACTTTATTTAGGCATGATAATGTGGCATGGGCAGCTCAGTGTTATGTCTCATCTAAGACTCCTAATGGTGGCAAACCTCAACATCACGTGGACATTCAGAGGGTTCTAGATAGACACAACTTCGTCTTTGGGGACATTCCTCCAGGATTACTACCAGACCGTGGATTTGAGCATGTCATTGAGTAAGAGGAAGGTTCCAAGCCCGTGATTATTACTCCATACCATCATGCTTGTCACCTTAAGGAGGAAATTGAAAGAACAATTAAGGAGCTCCTTGATATGGGACACATGCGTCCTAGTTCAAGTCCCTTTGCTTAATCAGTAGTCTTGGTGAAAAAGAAGGATGGGACCATCTGTACGTGCATTGACTATAGAGCCTTGAATAAGAAGACAATCAAGGATAGGTATCCAATACCCCAGATTGATGAGCTACATGGAGCAGTCTACTTCTCCAAGATTGATCTTTGTTTAGGGTATCAATAGATTCGTGTCCGAGAAGAGGATGTTCATAAGACAACATTTAGATGCCACTTTGGACACTATGAGTTTCTAGTCATGCCATTTGGACTCACAAACACACTTGCTACCTTTCAGTCATGCATGAACCACATATTCAACAAGCAGTTGCGTAAGTTTGTATTGGTCTTCTTCGATGATATTTTCATATATAGCAAAACTTGGGAGGATCATCTCAGACATCTTGATGAGGTGCTTGGTATCATGGAGGCACAATCCCTCTTTGCTAAAGCATCCAAATGTGAGTTCAGGTTACACGAGATCTTATACTTGGGCCATGTGATTGGTGCTAATGGAGTATAGGTTCATTAGGAGAAGATTAAAGCTATCTTGGATTAGCCTCCACTAAGGAATGTTTCAGATTTGAGAGGTTTCTTGGGCTTATTATAGAAGATTTGTAAATGGGTTTCACAACTTGCAACTCCTCTTATAGATCTTACTAAAAATGGTGGATTCATATGGTCAGATGAGGCTCAATTGGTGTTTGATCGGCTTAAGGATGTGATGAGTTCTTGTCCTGTATTAGCATTGTCGGATTTCACGCAGCTATTTGTATTAGAGTGTGATGCGTCTGGAGGGGGAATAGGATCTGTATTGATGCAAAATAGACATCCCATAGAATATGAGAGCAAGAAATTATGAGATGTTGAGAGACTTTACTCCACCTATGATAAGGAGATGTTGGCCATTATGCATGCATTGACCAAGTTCAGATAGTACTTGGTGGGTAATAAGTTCATGGTCAGGACAGATCATAATAGTTTGAAATATTTTCTTGAGCAAAAGGACCTTAATGAGAGACAACAGAAATGGGTCAACAAGATTCAGGCATATGATTTAATATTTCCTATGTGAAGGGTAAGAAGAATGTTGTTGTTGATGCCTTATCTAGGAGACCTACACTTTTCTCATTGTCTGAGATTTCAGCTGATTGGAAATATCAATTGTCGGTTGAGTATTCCAAGAATGATTTTGCATGCAAGCTCATGGATGGGATGATTCAAGATGACTGTTACAGGGTAGTTGATGATGTCATCTATTATAAGGATAGAATATATTTGTTTCTTGAATCCAAATTAAAGCAAAAAATTTTGATGGCTATTCATGACACGCCATTAGCAGAGCATCCGGGATTCTTCAAGACATATTGACAGGTTAGGGAGAGATTCTCTTGGAAAGGTCTCAAGGAAGATGTCCTTCGCCATGTACGAGAGTGCTTGACTTGTCAGCAGGACAAGTCTGAACATACTTTCCTAGCAGGTTGTTTACAATCATTACCGATTCCAGATCAGAAATGGGAGAGTATTTCCATGGAATTCATTATTGGTTTACCAAGGGTTCAGGGGAAAGATTGCATATTTGTGGTTGTGGATTGGTTGATGAAATATGCTCATTTCTTCGCCATTGTGGCTGAGTATACATCTTAGGTAGCAGAATTATTCTTTCGAGAGGTGCTTCGTCTGCATGGTCTCCCCAAGACCATCGTCACTGATCGAGATAGCAAGTTTCTTAGTGTGTTTTGGCAAGAGCTATTCCGATTAGAAGGTACTGATTTAATCTCGAGCACTAGTTACCACCCACAGACAAATGGCCAGATAGAGATAGTGAATAAATGGGTGGAAGGGTATCTTCACAATTATGTTTTGGGGCAGCATAGGACATGGATCAAGTGGTTATATTTGGGAGAGCATTGTTATAACACCACTTACCATATGTCCATTGGGATGACACCATTTAGAGCTTTGTATGGTTATGATACTTTATCATTTGTTGACTTGGCCCTTGATGACAGTTGAGCTTCTAGAGCTAAGGAGTTATTGCAGGATAGTTTGGATATCCTTAAGGCACTTAAGGATAATATTCAGCAGGCACAACATCAACAAAAGATGTATGTTGATAGACACAAGGTTGAGAGATCTTTTGAGGTGGGTGATTTAGTGTTTTTGCGCCTTTAGCCTTACAGACAGACCACACTTAAGAAGAGTGGTGTAAAGAAACTTAAGCCTAGGTTTTATGGCCCATAGAGGATTTTGAGATGGATTGATGAGGTAGCATATGAGTTGGAGTTGCCTAAGGGATGCAGTATTCATAATGTTTTTCATTTATCATGCCTCAAGAAGGCGTTGGGATAGCATGTTGCTTCCTCACCTGAGCTTCCTCTATTGAATGAGGGGCGTTTGGTTTTGGTGCCTAACACTATCTTGGATATGCGAGAGACGCTTGAGGAATAGGGTGATCAGGAAATATTTGATCTGATGGCATGATTTGCCACTTGAGGATGCTACATGGGAAGGAGAGCAGATTTTACAGCATCCCGTTGTCTGATTGCTTGAGGCCTGAGGGCAAGCAATCCTAGGAAGGGAGGACTGTCATTTTCCCATTTCCGGAGTGACTTCAGTATTTTGTGTGGTTAGCCTATTAGCCATTCTCGTAGGCTAAATCCAATTGGATAGGGAATGTTTTGTTACTGTTGGATATATTTTTACATTTTTGGCCTATGGAGAAATAAGGGAAATAATATTAATTTTTGGCCAAGGAGAAATAAATAATATTATTTTGAGCTCCTAAAGTAATATTATTGAATAAAGTTACTTTTTGTTATAAAATGATATTATAAAAAGTAAAGTGACTTCAATTATAAAATAATTAAATAAAGTCTTTTAAGTGTCTTTATTTGGAGAAAATAAATTGAAAAAGTGATTTTATTAAAATATTAATTTTTCCTAGACTTGGGCGGCACACTTGAGGAAGAGGAAAATTTATTAAAAATAATCTAATGGGATTTGAAGCCCACCTCTTGAGGAAAAGTGATTATAAAGGGGCCAGACACCATTTGGAAAGGACATCTCATGAGTATTTGAAAATATTTATATTTCTCCATTGTTGTTGGACTAACAGTAGCGGCCTAATATGAGGACGAAAATCCTTGGATTTTAGAAGGTTGGACGAAACCCCAACACTTCCAATGAGGTGGGGTCAGTCAAGATTCACCATTGAACAGGTTGACACCATTTTTTATCAAGTTTGAAGGAGTTTCTACCATTTTCCAGCTAGGGTTTTACTGACTTGATTGCAGATTCAACTTCAGACAATTTTATAAAATTATGCAAGTTGGGCGAATGGATTAAGGGCATTTTTCTGAGCATTTCAGAGGTGGTTTCATAATTTTTGGATGACAATATGTTTTTTGGCAAATTTTCAAGGAAAGTGACGGCTAGGGTTTGAGTTGTTTTGATTGAAAATTTGCATCTTCAGATTCAATCTGCTATCAACTATCTTTGACATCCATTTTGGTGTTTAAAATACAATCTTTTGGAGGGTTGCTGGACCTAGAGCTCCTTGCATTTCCAGCTTTGGACATCTATTGGAGGGAGTGTTTGGAGCAAGTTAAAGGCTATATCTTGATCATTTTGTTCTCAGGTTTACAACAGACATTGCTGGAGTTATTTGCAGCCCATTTATCACTCCTCTTAAGGTCTGATTTGTCCATTGTTTCGATCAGCTTGAGAAGCTCTTATTCGGGTATGTCTTGTACATGATTTTGGCTATCATAAGAGCCATTCCGTGTCATTTTCTGAGTAATTTGTGAGTCTGGAAACTATATCAGACCTGATGCAAGTTATAATAAGAATCAATGCATGAGGAATAGAAGTTTCTTTCATTGGTTTATGTTCATTATTTTGCATAAGTGTTATTTCTTTGTTGTCTATGCATAAACATCCATCATTGGCATTAAACAAACAAGCTCAAACATCAAACAAAACTCAAACCAATCGGCAGACATAAAAAATCAGTTGCATGCAAAGTGTTTGACAAAATGCCAAACATGCCAAACTGAAAAATTCAGGGCAGTTCTGGGTCAGATCTAGTAAGGGTTATTACACAATCTCAACCCTAAGGAGGGTAGAAAGTATTTGTCATAGTGCACTCAAATATCAATCAACAAGTGGATTCCCTCAAAGTTTCTAGAACTCATATTCACACCCATCTTGGTACTATGCCTTTAGGGTTTTCATACATATATATATATGCCTTAACTTCTCTTGGGATTCTGCCCATCTTGTGAGGAATTACGCCAGTGGCCAGCCGTTCCCTATAACCTCTCATCCTCAAAAGGGGCTATAGGAAGAGACAAAGGACTAGGATACGAATATACAACTTCCAATATCTATCTATCTATCTATATGTCTAGATACATATATATATTTCTGATGAATTACTATAGATTGATATTAATAACATTTATAGAATTGAACTATAGATTGACTTTGCCATAGGAAATTATGTTCTGATACAATATATACTGAGCGTACATCTTTATGGATTTGTATCTGCTGTCAACTGATGAACAAGTACTTGCTGCTCTGTATAACCCGTTCTGAGATGTCTTACTTCTCAGATCGATGATTGTTCTTCTTCCATGCCTGAAATGAATAGACAGGAAAGTTTCTGTATATCTTACGATTCGGTCGAGGAGTCACGATACCATGAGATGCGTCCTTTTTTCACACAACTCTTGCCATCACTAATCACCCAATCAATAATTTGCAATTCTTAATGATGTGCCTCTTCAAAGATACGAACTGCCACTTAAACTTCTATAATTATTTCTGATTGTATCGCTAGAGCATCGTGTTTCATCCTACATGGCTATTACCCTTGCTGTGTTGTCTCTCTTTTGACCACTGCCATCTATCCCTTCAACGCTTGTTCATTCAGTCCTGAGTCAGGATCGCGATAGGTTGTTATAACAACCACTTACAATCATTTAGTGTCATCAATGAGAAAATTACATTGCTTTGGAATACATATCCTCTTAAGAATAGAAAATTCATTGTGGCAATACATTAAATGCCTTCCACATGTCAACTGTGAATAGGTTTTATTGGATGAACTTGGACATGTCGATTTGGAATAACTTGATTGGTTGAAGATGATTAGGTGCCACCTCAGCATACTTATCTTGTAAACTTCATTATTTCATCACAATGAAGAGATATCTCTTGATACTCAACATTTTAAGCCTTCGATTAATTGTGATGGTTCATATTCGCAAATTGCTTCATCTTCATGAATTTTCTTCATCTTCTTTGTTTTGGAAATCTTCTCTCTGAGTTGTTCTTGAAATCGTTCTTGTCTTGATATCTTGACCTTGTCGACCTTCATGTTGTTGGGTCCTTCATGTTGATCTTGGATTTCCAAAGGAAATTCAAGAGTGAGATAACCTTCTGTTTGTAGAGCAATTCACTTCCTTGTATGAATTTATCTTGAATTGAATCTCCCATGTGGTGAATCTTGTCTTTGAGCTTGAACTTGTTCTCCATCTCTGACCTTGTTCATCGTCATTTTTTGCAAAGAAAGAGAAAACTACTCGTGTTAAGAGAAAAATGCCTTGTAAGAAAACAATCATTGAAACATGCATTTATCTTTCAATTGAGAACTTGAAAACCATTTGCAAATTTTAACCTTCACGAGCCTAACTTTATTCACATCCTTTATTTAAAATCCATCTTACCAATCACTCCCTTGCAGACTTTATTTCTGATTTTACCTCTTAAGGTCTGATTTCAACCCAGTGACAAAATTGTATGTTGATGCCTTGTGAAGATCATGGTTGTCCTTGCCTCAACTCAGTCTTGAAATCAGTTTTTGAGATACTAGGTGAATATTATGCTCTTGCAATTTCAAGGCTTCCTTGAAGTTGTCTTTTATCTTTAATCAAATTTGTACCTTACAACTTCTCAAAATTCACTTGTCTCATGAAATGAAAAGGACTTCGATCACTTGGAGATTTTAGTTGCAAATTCGCCTTCAGGTCTGATTTTCTGATATAATTTTACTTGAATCTGATTTTAATTGCCTTAAAATGTGGATTTCGCCTTCACATCTGATCTGATTATGCTCCTTCAACTCTGATCTTTGTCACTTCTGCTTGGATTCATCTGATTTCCAATCCATCTTAATGTAGTGAAATTAGCCTTGATCTTCTAAAATCGCTTACTTTTGACACAAGCATTTCTGGGGGTTTGGGCAGGAGAGCCCCCGCCCACCAGCGGGGGATCCGGAGGCTATGCGCCGAACCCACATTTTGTGTATAATTTATCATTGTAAACCTTGACAGTTTATCATCAGGCCACATCTAACGTTGGATATTTTGTGCAGTTTGCTTGCCCTAGAAGGCAGCCCTATTTTATGAGGGCATTGTATTACAGCTGTGTATTGTGATGTATTCTGAGAGTCTGATAGCTGCTGAGTTGCCTCTAGATCTCCATTGGTGATAATCTTGTAAGAAGCTTGCTTTGAAGTATATTATGATCTGTTGCTGATTTCTGAATAATATATTGGGTGGCTTTTTGAGTGTGGGGTTTTTCTCCGGAAAGGGTTTTCCCCATGTAAATCATTGTGTTGTGGTATCCATCTTATTTATTGTTTATTTCTGTTAAGTTTTTATAACTGTTGTGAAGATCTGAAAAAGGTTTGGACAATCCTTCTCTCAAGGTTAGTGTAGGAAGTTATTCCGCTACCTTAATTTCCTTTCACTTATAAACTTATTTGGTCAGATTATATAAATTCGGAGCAGCATGAACTTTAATAAATGAACCTTTTGTAGGGTTCAAAGTCTAGTTTAGGATTATTAAGAAAAAGAATGTGATTATTAAGAAAAAAATTGTGAGGTCCTTTATATAGTTTAATTGTCTTGGTGAAAATTTCCAATATAAAATACAAACAAACTGTTGGAATGCATATATGGATAGAATCTCGATTTTACATCTTGTTGCATGGATATGTAAGCATAACCCAAGTTTGTTGCTGTGCATTTTACAGTTATTCTGGAAATGCAAATCTCATTATTAAAGGATCTGGAAGGAATCATGTAGCAATAATCGCCAGTACTATTGGAGCTTCTTTGCTTCTTTCGGCAGTAGCAATTATTGTTTTCTATGTATGCTTTTGGAGGCACTCAACGAAAGAAGCTACAGAAAAATGTGGTTAGCCAATGACAAGTTCTCTGTTTCTATTTTAGTGGTTTTCAGCCAAAATGTGAAGAACTAAGGTTTACTGACTGTGTTACACCTGTTGGTTGTGCATAGACACAATGGAAATGCAAACAGCCACCTCACATATCTCCATATCAGAAGAGAGTGAAGATGTGCTGAAGGATATTACAATAGAAATGACACACTGTTTTACATTAGCTGAGTTAGAAGTTGCAACTGAGGGGTTTAAAAAAAAGATTGGTTCTGGCGGCTTTGGGCCTGTCTTCTATGGAGTCACGAAGGATGGCAAAGAAGTTGCAGTAAAGGTCTTGTCAAGTGATTCCCAGCAAGGAAAAAGAGAGTTTCTGAATGAGGTAAGTAATGGATATTCATTTACTAAATGCTTGTGTACATATCAAATAAATCCCATGATGCATACAAACAATTATGTATCTTTAATTTAATTATATGGATATTTTTTGATGGGCTTAATATAACAGTCATCTTGCTGTTCACACATACAATGCTAGAATTATATTCTCTATTTCAAAATTTAGTATAATTTTTCTTATGATCATGTAGGTTGTTCTGATGTCAAGGATACATCATCGGAACCTTGTTGCTTTACTTGGTTATTGCCAAGATCAAGGGAAAAATATTCTTGTTTATGAATACATGCACAATGGAAGCTTACGAGAGAATCTTCATGGTAAAGCTCACTTTCTCATATCAATTACTTGGAAATGTGGAGCATCGGTTGCATTTTATGTAATTCCTGACTTATTAGGGTTTAACAATAAACTTGTTTAGGCTCTGCTAGTCGGAAAAATCATTTGGATTGGATCAGCCGACTTGAACTTGCCAAAGACGCAGCTAAAGGTTTTATATATCAGATAGATTGTTTATTTTGCACATATTTTATTCCAGTATATCAGATAGATTGTTAATATTTGCTCGTCATACTATAGTTCCATGTGCTGGATCATAATCTCAGAAGTTGACATATTGGATATTTTGGGAAGTCATATTGAATAAATGGGAAAACGGCAAAATGCATTCATAATTACCCATGCAAACCAAGTGAGATAAATATGCCACTGATTATATCGTATTGTTATCCAGGCATTGAATATCTCCACACAGGATGCAATCCAAGTATCATACATCGGGATTTGAAGAGCAGCAACATCCTTCTTGATAATGAAATGAGGGCAAAGGTTTCTGACTTTGGGCTTTCGAGATTAGCAGCAAATGGAACAAGTCATATATCAAGCATAGTCAGAGGAACTGTTGGCTACTTGGATCCTGAGTAATAAACAGAAATACTCACATATAAATTTGGATGTAAACTTAAAAATATCAGTTTTCTAATCCATCAATGATATTTGCAGGTACTATGTCTCTCAGCAATTGACTGAAAAAAGTGATGTTTATAGTTTTGGGGTTGTACTCCTGGAAATGCTCTCTGGTCAAGAAGCCATATCTAACGAGAGCTTTGGGGTTGAATTCCGCAACATAGCACAATGGGTCAGTATACCAGAGCTATCAAGGGATTATATTAAAAAATGGGAAAGGCAATGAAATGAATGGCATCTAATGTATAAATGAGCTTGTATTTTGTTATTTTACAGCTAAACGTAAAATACCAGGCATTATACATCAAGATTAATGCTAGGAATGAACTAAATGGCAGCTGACATAAATTAGTTAGCCTTATGTTATTCTACTGCAAGTGTAAAATACCATATATTACATCAGTATTCATACATTTATTTAATCTGCAGGCAAGATCCCATATTGACAAAGGAGATATTCAACGGATTATAGACCCAGCCCTAGGAACAAATTTTAACATCCAGTCTGTCTGGAAAATTGCAGAAAAAGCAATGCTTTGTGTTCAGCCATATGGAAAACTACGGCCAACAATGTCAGATGTGGTGAAGGAGATACAAGAGGCAATTAACATTGAGAAAGATTCTGAATCTTCAGATGAGGAACTTTCTGATATAATGTCAAGACATTCAAGACACTCTTCACTTATCTCAAACACTCTTGATTCTATTGTCTCAGACCCATCGCTTGCTTTGGATGACTCTATTATATTGCCAAGTGCTAGATAGTTGTGGTTAGAAAGTTGCCAGTAGTGGAGCATATCTTGTACAAGATCGTATAGAAAATGGGTTGCTATCTATTTAAGGAATTCTATCAGAAAGTCTGAACCAAATGATTTATTCTCTCAAAGAACTTGTATGCAGTTTTGATCAGTTCTATACAAAAGCCTACGAACTGCAGAAGGTTAAAGAGTCTCCAACAGAACTTATGTTCTTGCTCCGTGACATCCGATTACTCTTATTCTTTGTATTTCACCATAAAGAGATCCGTCTTATGATCTTCAATGCAAACTCATCTGAAAAGGTTGCATTTGGTTATCTATTTGCATGGATATGGGCATGGCTCATTCTCTGTGAACGATAAAGGCTTCATGAATCATATATACGCAGCTCAAATCGGCATTTGTTGATCCCTGTCGATAGCATGGTGTGTAACATACATGATTCAAACTATCTGATTATTTCTCTCATTTTTAAGAGTATTTATAACTATGTATAGACAGACGTCACTATTCACAAAGCAATCAATATAATCCCTCGGAGGAAGCAATCAATATAATACATGTCAAGCTGAACTATATTGATTGGCCATAAGACGAATTTTCTTTGCAAAATTAATCTAAAATGTATGACTCAACAAACCGAAATAATACAATTAAGCTCTAAAAATAGATTGCATCCTACATTGTAGTTGGGAAGGGAATTGGCTGCGCACGCATCAAACGAGCTTTTGACAAGATAGTTTATGAATTTAATGATCAAATATAATTTAAAATACAGTTATATTTTGAGAAGGAAAGTTCTCTCTAATCTAACTTTATTTTAAAATTTAGCTGAATTAAACTTAGACATCAAATTATAGACATGATATATAGTTATGCATATTATAAATGTCTTAGTTATGCATATTATAAAATGTCTTTTAAAGGATTTGTAAAAAGGTGATCCCTCAGCACCACATCAAGAATTTTGAAATTGCAAAATATAAAAAGATATATATTCTAAAAGTTCAAAAATGAAAATTTATCTCTTCTGAGTTCCATGTAAGTGTTAGTCTTTAACATTTTTGAGAAAGTTTAGTATATGAAATTTTAATTGTTATTTTTGTTAATGTTTTTATTTTTTTAGATTTGTGAGGATAAAATTCATTAAATTCAAAATTTTCTAAGATCTAAAATACATTTATTATATTAAATTGAGAAGGAAAGTTCTCTCTAACCTAACTTAATTTTAAAATTTAGCTGAATTAAACTTAGACATCAAATTATAGACATATATATAGTTATGCATATTATAAAATATCTTTTAAAGGATTTGTATAAAGAAAAAAATATTTGTTTATATTTTTGTGTTGTGTTCAAACACCAAATTGTTATAGTTGTATCTTGCAATAAGACCAAAAATTAATAAATGAAAGGAAGTTGTCTAAATACAAATGCCTACCCAACTATCCAATGCAAACAAAATTTGAATGAATACCATTTTGGATGAATAAATAACAATGTAAAGCTTGACATTTAGTATTTCACCACACAAATTACAACGACCTTGAGCTTGGACAGACCTCAAGATGAAACCCATGGACTTAGACTGTAAGGGTCTGATTTTCGAAGTGTCAGTCCTCGTGGATGATAGGATATCATCAGATGCGGGTGCCTATCATTAAAATGCAAAAATGTCACTTATATGGCACACATTTTGACTCTTGTTTTTACTACCAATAGAGCCTTTTTGTAAAAGTTAGGTTCATATTATATTGTAATTGAGCAAGGATATTGGGTTTTCTTCTTGGTTCTTTCCCAATTGAGCTCTTGAACTAGTTTATTATTATAATAAAATACTAGTGGTTCACCCACTTTTGATTGAAAAAAAACAATGTAAAGCTTGACATTTAGTATTTTGCATTGAATCTAAAATGTGAAATTAAATAAGGTCCACAATAGCGCTTTGACAATGTAAGTAGAGTGTCCACAATCATTTTAGAGTTTGTGTTGAAAACACTTATTTATATATGTCTAAACTTTGAGATTCTAAAATCATCTTATCCCAAAAATGAACTTCAAGCAAAACACATAGGTTGCTCAAATCTAGAAAGGAAGAAACTTTAAGCAAACTTAATTCAATTGATTTAAAAAAAAGGCCCTCATTCTCACTTGAAAATAAAACATCAAGACCAACAAGCATCATAATGAGCTATAATGAAAAATAGCAAATTACTCACATAGATGACCTTTGCATTTTTTAAACAACTTGTAGATGTTATCTATAGTGGTCGGGTTCCTGATTGCTTCTTTGACTATCTAACTTTTCCCTCCTTGATGCAAACATGCGTCGACCCTGTGTTCACAATGAAATATCTTCGCTCAAGTCTTCTCCATATCGTACACCTTGGACAGGTGTCAACCTAGTGGAGCCCAAATGAAATGGCTCAAACCTACTCTCAATAATGTCTGCCTACACGACACATGGCAACATAGATTGCATCCATAGAGGAAATTGCCACACTTGGTATAAATGGAGAATATTCCCAAAGCGCATCGTGGGAACATTCTAAAGGAAACTTTTTCATAGGTGTTGAAGATGGAATGTTTATTGCGAAAAGAGAATTATGGTTAACTTTCCCAAAATGATGACAATTTGGCTAGAAAAGGCACAACTAGCACCCATGTTGATCACATAGAAAATAGAAGAGGCATAGTTGGGACTCATACTGAAGACATAACAAACAAATCATGTCATACTTCTCAGCATGAAGATGGTTTTAACTGATGTAATGATGAGAAATCAGTGGCCGATCTATAAATCAAAAGGGGTTGAATCTATAAAACCCCATGTCAACAATCTAAAAAAGGGTCTATTAGATTTAGAGTTTTAGGAAGCTTTGAAATTTCAGAAGATAGTTTCATAGTAGTTGAACTTTTCAAGTTTCGGCCAAGAGCCATTGTTTATCAATTTGAGATGTATTCTATAAGATTTGTAACTTGTAGCTTTATTTCCAACCTTAACATGTTTTCTCTTAATAAAGTATGGAGACTGTGTCATGGTTGCCTCTCTTTTTATTTGTGAAATTGTTCTATACTGATTTTTGTTATGTCTAGTCCAGTACTTTAGTTATGTTGATCTCTTTGTCTTCCACTTATTCTGAGAAATAATAGATCATGTAACCCATTTACTCTTCCATTAACCTCCAACATGGAAGATAAATTATATCATTTATAGCCTACTTCTCAAGAGGATAAACCCCAAGGGTAGTTGTGCTCTCATCGAGCCCTTATAGGAACTACTTCTGTCTAAGGAAAAGGAACGTTTCTTGGTGTCTCTTGCTTGGATTCCACTCAGGAATGACTTCCTTGTATCATGTTCTTTTTGAAGATTCGTACATCCCTTAGGAGTTTTATGCCTTCATTCAGACCCCCTGTAGATGCTTCCCACAACTAGGATCAAAATATTATATTTTATGTCCTAGTGACTTCATGTGTTTTGTTCTCCTGACCAACAATGAAGGGTTTGTGGTACATCGTGTCTGTCACATAAAGTTAGTAAATCTGTGAACCAAAAGAGTTTAGGGTGTTATGAGTACTATTTGATGAATTCTTAAAGTATTGTAAAAGTTTTGCATTGGCAAATTGCTTCCTTGTAATGTCCCAAATTTTAGGCACATGGGATTGGTTTATTTTTGTGATCCTCGTAGGCTAATCGGGATGTTGGAAGGGGTCGTGTGGCAGAGCCAGTGATCAATTTCCACTCTGGAGGTGTGTGATGTCAGGATTGCTCTTCGTTTGGGTCAGATTGGCAGACTTACTATTTATAGTAAGTGTTTATTTCAGGTGTTCGTCATATTTGCTATTTTTAGCACGGCATATGTGCATTGGTATCAGTGGAGTTGTGGAGTCAGTTACAAAGTTTCCAATTTGAGGGACTTACTATTTATATTTGTAACCACCTAAATTTGGTATGTTCCAACTATGGACCCTATTTGCCCTAAGTGTGATCATACCCTCGATTATGTCCAAACGACCCTGTTACTGCTTGGCATAATTCTTCAAATCAATTTAATATCCTAGGTGATTTTTATCACTGATTTATATTAACTATTATAGCTATACAACTTAAATCAATTTCAACCAATCAAATATTATCAAAATCAAACATGGCTATAGTATTTAATTATAAATGAATTAAATAAATCCCTAAATCAATTATCCACTTGCAAAATAACCCATTCCCCTAGCCTATTTAATTTAATTAAAATGGCTATAGTCCCTTAATTATTAAAAAGTAATTTCATTGTTTAAATAATTAATTCCTATATTTCTGAATGAATTAAATAAGTTTAATTCATTTATTAATATTCCCCTAAACCCCAACCTAACCTATCTCAACCACTTCTACCCTGGGTTCTAACCCTTCTCAACCCATTCACCCTTGCTAATCTAATCCTA
>MU227014.1:1622096-1637112 GCA_018584345.1 Thuja plicata
CCACTTGAGAAAGTCCACTTTCTCAAGCTTGACTTCCTTAAGGTCCACCTTCTCAAGCCATCCTCTTACACCCTTCCCTTACCTCTTTAAGGCTTTCATTAATGCCTCATTAATGAAGATGCCTTAATCCTATGTCTCCTCCATGCCTCATTAATGCCTTGGGCATTAATGGTTCTTACACCTCCATTAATGAGCCCCTTCACTCATTAATTCACCTTGTCTCCCTCTCTCTCTCATTCTTCTATAAATAGAAGCCATTTTTTAGAGTAAATAAGCCTTCACCTTAGATTGTAAATGCATTGTTATGTTGTTAGATTAATCCTAGACTAATATTTCACTTCTTATTTCATGCTTTTACATTGTTATTATTCACATGCTTAGAGCTAGAATGCTTGTTTATCATCTTTTTAGCTTGTTTTAAACTAAAAGTCCTTCATGCTAGGTTGTATTCATCACAGATTGTAGCATATTCTGAGGGCTAATATGTTACTAATCACACTCTTCCTAGTTAGCAGACAATAGGTCGATATTAGTGGGTTTTGTATGCTTTATCTAACCTTTCAAGCTAATGAAATGACTTATTGAGTGTTTGTGTCTTTTTTAACAGGTTCCCAAATACACACACATTTATGGCACCCACCATGGGGCCCAATTTTCAACTTGGCCTTGTTTTCTAACACTTTTTTGCCAATTTGCATGCTCAGGATTCGGACACAGAATCATTTTTAATCATTCAAGATCGCATCCCGGATACGCCATCGCACCGCGAAAAAGTCGGATCGCATCCGAGATTTCCCAGATCGTTTCTAGTTTGGGCTCGCATCTGGTCAACAAGGGATCACATTCGGTGTAAAAGCTCACATATGGTATACTGTGTCGCATTTGGTATAAATTTAGGCTCGCATCTAGTTAAAAATTTTGAGCATCTCGTTTGCCTAACCCCTAACATTCTAACAAGTGGTGTTTTTGATGGTTTGCAGCTTAACAAGTGTTTGTAGGGTATTTTTGAAGGTTTTTGTGGGAGTTTACACCAGTAGATACTAACGTGATTTTACATGTTGCCAACCCCCATCTTGACTTCTATTTCCTTGCTTTTCAAACTTAAAACCATTTCTCCACTTGCTAAAACAACAAGATAATATGCTCTTTTCCTCTTGAGGAAAATTAGAAAGTCAGACGTTGTCTTATCATTTGTGATGAAATTGGGGGTAAATGAACAAGCAAACAAATCACTTAATTCTTTTTGGATAGTAAATGAACAAAACAAAGCACTAAATATGTGGGATTAAAGAACAAGTTCAAATCGCTTAATTCTTTTTGGATCATAAATTGAACAACACAAATCATTAAATCATTGTGGTTAATTGAACAAGGCAAACTTTCCCTTTCAAGCATCCTGTTTTCTTTAAAATAGGAACAACTAAATCAAGCTCAACATAGCTTGAGGGAATGAATTTTGTTTTAAGTGCTTTGGGAGAAAACAGTTTAGATTAGGAGAGTATGCTCTTCTTCCTCGGAAGAATCAGAAATCCAAACATCCAAAGCTCGCCAATCCTGGTTACTTATCATTTAAACAGTAGAGGGCCTGCCGGTTGAGGAAAAAATCTCCCGGGAACGACCCAAGTGAGGACAGGTCTTACGCCGACCCTTCCAACTCACTATAAATAGTTGCTTCCTCGTAGGCCAAAGCCTCAGAATATGGAATTGGTTTTGTTCTTGGAATTATGACATCATTCCTTGAACATATCTGGGTATATGTAGAGCGGAGCCGCTTGAATCTTGCTTGTGAGACTACATATATTCAGGTACTCATAGGGCTATACGCCTCAATTTTTCCTTGTGCAATTCTATGGGGGACAGTTTCGAATGGATTGCCCAATAATCTACAACTTCAACTGAAAGAATACCCGATTCATCCCCGAAAGGGTGATAATCTTTGTGCAAGGAAAAAAGTAATTGCCCCAAGACACTCGTCATATCGTGCCCTCACTTGCGTTTGGAGTCGGCTGATACAGCATCAGGACTGGAGCCATTGTGTGCTTGGTGATGGCTGTATTCTGATTAGCATTTGAGTGTGAACCTAAGTCAACAAGCAAAGATTTTCATCCTCCACCTAGAAAATAGGACAAAATGAGTGTTTGTTTCACCCTCTTAACAATGCAAAACTGTTTGACATGTCCAAAAGCTCATTAAAAAAATAAGCTCCTCAAAACAATCAACAAATTTCAAACCCTGAAGTACAAGTGTTTTTCACACCTTACGACATCTCTTGACGCAATCTGGAAACAAGAAACTTCAAGCACTTCGAAAATGAACTTTTCAAAACTGACCCAGATTGACAAAGACATCATAAAATCATATCCTATTTTTCCAAGTCGCATTCAATATCTAGGATCGCATTTGATATTTAGGATCATATTTGGTCAGTAAGAAGTTGTATCCAGATTCTAGGATCGTTTCTAGTACCATCATAGGCTTACATCTGGGAGCTCGTATTCAGGACAGTGGGCATTTCTAGGAGTTTTTCTTACGAAGTCTTAGTTGATTAGGATACCCTTTTTGCTCTTTAGCTGGTTCTTGTTGTCTCTTCTGGTCTCCCTATTGTTATTTCAAAACACTTTCAAAACGTCCACTTTGCATGCTTAGTCAGTCTTTCACGATTGGTTCAATACGT
The DNA here is from genome assembly GCA_018584345.1 of Thuja plicata. Classification (NCBI taxonomy): domain Eukaryota; kingdom Viridiplantae; phylum Streptophyta; class Pinopsida; order Cupressales; family Cupressaceae; genus Thuja; species Thuja plicata. The sequence goes on from MU227014.1 coordinate 1,624,771, forward strand.
GTGGTCTACCCATTTTCTATCAACAACTTGGTTCCCAGCTCACTATCAGGGCATTCTAACCCTCTGACGCTGGAATCATTTACATCCACCAACAACAAATAGTTACTTCTACCTAGACACGCCCACTTGAATGATCTGAAAACCTTACTTGCACTATTGGGAAACGTTAACAAAGTTGAGGAACAAACTTCATGGTTAACACAAGGCGCAACCAGTACACAACTAAAGGATCAAAAGTGCCTCCTAAAACACCACACTTTCAACGAGAAACTTCTCGCAGTTCCCTTTTTGATCTAGATTCGCCTCCAATGGATAGCAACACTAACAAATGGAGTAAGGCTTTTAAAGGTTATAATGATGGAAAACGAGCACAATCCAAAGGCACGAAAGAGGAAGAAAGACCCAAGTTTGAACATAATCTGTTTGGATTAGACAGTGAAGAAGAGATGCCTGAAGACGAATACGAGAAAATCAAACAAAGTAAACGGATCCATAAGCTATTGGAACGGATAATTAGCGACAATAAAGAAAAGTACTTCCTCCATCTAGCATCCACATGTGTCAAGTTACCCAAAGATTATAATGTGGAAAATCTCAAAGAAAAGGAGGTAGCAAACCCAATATCTATTCTCACCAAACAACTCAATCTAATGCAAACGAAACTCACCAACCTCAAACAAGAGAAGGAGTAACCCAAAACAAAATACTCTTTGGACGCCATTTGTCCATTTCCTTTTGACAAGAGTATCACTATGATCCCGTTTCCTCCTAATGTGGCAAGGCCAAAGTATGACAAGTACACAGGAGAAAATGATCCACATGACCATGTAAGAGAATTCTGTGCTCTAAGCATTGAGTACATGCACAAACCCACATACCTCATGCGACTGTTTCCAAGAAGTCTAGGAGGTAATGCCATGGAGTGGTTTTCAAAATTGAACCCTAAGGTCAAAACATTCGAGGAATTGATGCAACGATTCATCCAACATTACTCCTACAACATTCAACATGATGTAACTATGATGGACCTATGTAACACCAAACAACAAACTGGAGAATCATTCACACACTTCCTACAAAGATGGAGGAAGATTTTTGCACGATATTCAAGGGTCATTCCCGAAATGGAGAAGATGGAAATCTTCGTTAATAATCTAGTTCCTGAATTGAGCTATGCTCTACAAATGCAAGACTCTCCTAGCTTTGATAGGATGATTAATAATTCCCTCCGTATTGAGGAAGTCATGGTCAAAAAGGGAGAGATCACCCTTCAAAATGAAAACAAAGGCAGTAACTCCAACTCCAAGCCTAAATGGTGGAAGCAAAACAAAAATGTTGTTAATGACGGAGTCATTGATGCCTCTAACATTAATTCTAAACTCGAGGCATTTAATCTAACCAATGGCATGCAAGCAAGCAAAGATGCTAAGGTAACACCTCCCGTCCCCAAAGAAAATAATGATAACAACAAAGAACGAACCTGGACTTCAAAACCCCAAAGAACATTCACTCCTTTGGGGGAACCTCTTGAGACTATTTTAAAAACATTGGTGGATAACAATGTCCTTACGATTCCCGATTCTCAACCGTGGGAACCAAAGGTCAAACCCAGGTGGTGGGATGATAACTCCTATTGTGTATTCCACAAAAACAAGGGACACAAGACTAATAATTGTCTCAAACTTAAACATGTCATCCAAGACCTCATCGAAGGGGGTAAGATGAAATTCGACGGGCATACTACCAATGAGGATCATACAACATTCAACAAACCTTTTTCTAATTACAATCAAGGAGAAACATCTAAAGGAAAGGGTAATGAGGTAAAATACACCTATTCCAAGAGTGATAATGTGATTAATATGCTCAATATTAAAACTGAATCCATCAATGTGATCACGATTAAAGGTACCTCATCCTCCTCAAATGCTGTCACACGGAGCCAAGCACAGGTTACAATCAAGGGACCTCCAAAAATGACATCCACATCAAAGGTTCTATTATAACTATTCCTAAACCAGCAGCAAAACATGTGGTCACTATCCCCGAAGCTAAATATGACTTGGTAGACCAATTGCAACAAACCGCTACCAAAATTTCCATCTTTGAGTTGATCAAGATATCCACTGTGGATAGAGAAATCCTAGAACAAGCTCTACACGCTGCTAATGTTCCAAAGGATATCAATATAAACAAGTTTCAAGCGATGGTCAATCACATCTCCACGCCACACTACCTCTCCTTTCATGAAGAGGACGACAATTCATTGACCCATCCACACAATCAACCACTCCATATCGAAGTCCTTATTCATAAATCCCGTGTTAGACGCGTATTGATAGATGGAGGCGCAAGATTGAATATCTGTACACTGGATCTCGCCAGGAGACTAGGTCTCTCAAAAAAAACAATTGACACTAGAAACAAGATAACCATCAAAGCTTATGATGAGGAAGAAAGATCCTCCAGGGGTCTTATTTCTCTCCTTATCAGAGTTGGACCGATTGAGAGGAATGTCATATGTCAAGTTTTGGATTTACCATTGGTCTACAATATTCTACTAGGCAGACCATGGATTCATGAGATGCAAGCTGTACCGTCCACTTATCACCAATGCATAAATTTCCCACATAATGGGGTGGAAGTGACAATTCCTGCAGATGCTAACTACACTTGCAACAATATCAAAGCAGGTAGCATGATCCCTCACAGCAAAGAGGCTATGGATGTAGTTACTCCTAAAATTACCAAGGACATGGTTATGAAGAGTTTTAGCAAGACCTTGAAACTCGAAGAAACAGGTATGGGAGAGTACAAGATGGACTTGACTCCTTCACTGACAGACCTTCCGGTGTCACCAAGATCATATGGGAAACCGTCATCAACATTCACGCCTCTAGCATTCAAAGAGCCAGAAATACACAAGGCAACTCGCATGATAAAGGCATCCATGTCTTCTTCAGATAACATAGAAGAACAGGCAGTCTTGAACTGGCTTTACAAAGGAGAACCAATGGAATCTGAGGTCAAACATGTGAAGATATCCCCAGAGTAGAATGGAAAGGGATATGATTTCCTCAAACAAATGGGTTACAAAGGAAAGGGACCTCTAAATGACACAGGACGAGGGATCATTGAACCTATTCCCATGGAGTTCCGCCTCAATAGAGATAAAACAGGACTGGGTTTTAATACTCAATCCAACAAACCTACTTCAAAAGAGGGTCCACCTTCTGAAACAGGGAGTGATAAAATAGATGAGATAATATTGGAACCACGGCCTTATGAGAGATTACTACATATTGGTACAGAGAATCTGGAATATCAAGGAGAACGCTATGAACCTAGCTTTGAGGTACCATGGGATCTTCACACTCCTTTGCTAGCACAACCTCCCATTCCAGAGGTAGGAGACACCATAGCAAAAATCACTCAAGAGGAACCCCGGCCACATAATTTACATCCTAACTGGGGGCAATTGGTCACAATTTCACATGTCCTCGATCTACATCACTTTGATCTTCAAGAAGCTAACCGAGTCCATCAAATAAACATTGCTGAATATTTAAACAGATCTGATGATGATGTCATAGATTCTCATGACTATGAGTGGGATCGGCTATCTATTGCCTCTGAAGATATTGGAATAGATACGATTCACATGTTTGTAGCTTCCTCAGCTCCTAGTAAACGAATAGACACTCCTTTCAATGATACTGATCCTTCGGAAGCAGAAGAAGAGTTCCTTCCCCCGATAATTGATGGAGACACTGGTGAATACATAAGTCTACGAGAATTTCATAGGCTACAAGCAAGAAGCCTCCTTTTACAGAGGGATGATGATGAGATTTCTATTGATGAGTCGCTAGAGTTCGATCCATCTATGACTGACAATGACCCTTTTAACGACGATCTCGCTCTTATTGATCTAAATATCAAAGAAATTAACTTAATAGATCATGTCATGTCGGTTAATGGTCTTGATGCTAACACGATGTTGTCCTTCCCAGAATCTGACTCCCTAAAATTGGTACTTCCAGACCTAATTGATTGGACTAAAATAGATCCTACTCCTATCCTTGACTTTCCCAATGACCACTCCCTAGCTTGTTATCTTAATGCTTGTGAACCTTACCCTTCTTCCACCAATGTAAGGAGCGAGAACATGTCACAGGAGGATATCAAGTTTCTTAGTCACAAACTGAAAAATAAAAAGAAAAAGTGGACTGATGGTGAAAACCACTCTGTGGCAGTATCAGATCCCAAAATAGTAAAGAAAAAAGATGTATCCAATGGTGAAAACCTCTCAGAGGCACCAAACGATGAGACTCTTGATATCCTCCCTGAACACTTTCAGGAAAGATCTTCGGTATTGATTGAACCAACATAGCCAGTAAACTTGGGCACTGTTGAAAATCCTCAGATAGTTCATCTAGCACAATCTCTATCAGAAAAAGAGAAGATACAGTTCACAGAGTTCCTGAAGGAGAAGAAGATCAACTTCGCATGATCCTACACTGATATGCCAGGGCTAGATCCCGATCTCATTATGCACCACTTATCTATAGCTCCCGGGATTAAGCTCGTAAAACAAAAACTTAGAAAGATGCATCCTCATGTTGCATTATTGGTAAAAGCAGAATTAGAAAAGTTGTTGAAAGCTGGATTTATTCGAGTCATTGCCTATGAAGCATGGATTTCTAATGTGGTCCCTGTTTCTAAATCTGATAAATCTATTAGAATCTGTATGGACTTTAGAGACCTCAACAAAGCATGTCTAAAAGATGACTTCCCTCTACCAAACATTGACATGATCATAGATCTTACAGCAGGCTTACAGATGTATTCATTAATCGATGGATTCTTAGGCTATAATCAAATCAAGATCGCCCCTGAAGATCAAGAGAAAATTGCATTCACATGCGCATGGGGCACATTTTGCTGGAACATCATGCCATTTGGGTTAAAGAATGCCGGTGCAACATATCAAAGAGCTATGACAACAATATTCCATGACATAATGCACAAGAACATGGAGGACTATGTCGATGACACATTGGCTAAATCCAAAGAAAGAGGTACTCACATTGCTGATTTGAGAAAGATATTGGATCGAATGGAACAATTCCAACTCAGGCTCAATCCGAAGAAATGTGCCTTTGGAGTCCAATCAGGCAAGCTCCTAGGATTCATAGTATCAACAAAGGGAATCGAGGTAGATCCTGCAAAGGTAAAAGCTATTCTAGAGATGGATACTCCATGTAACATCAGTCAAATGAGGACGCTACAAGGGAGACTCCAGTCTATCAGGAGATTCATGTCCCAACTTGCAGATAAGGCACAACCCTTTACCAAGCTACTACATAAATGGGTCACCTTCAAATGGGATGAACATTGTGAAGCAAACTTTAGAGAATTGAAGGGGTACCTGGCTGCTCCACCTATTCTTATGGTGCCTATTCATGGAAAACCCTTACTCCTATACATTTCAGCAACAACTACATCCCTAGGAGTATTATTGGCACAAGAAGATGAAACAAAGAAAGAACGAGCTATCTACTACATTAGTAGAACACTAGTCACTTATGAGCTCAATTATAGCATTATTGAAAAATCATGCTTAGCAGTCGTCTTTGCATCACAGAAATTGAGACACTACATGCTCTCTCATATAGATAGCTCATTGCTAAGATCGATCCTCTAAAGTATCTTTTGAGCAGAACAGCATTAACAGGACGTTTGGCAAAATGGGTCCTAATTCTAAGTGAGTTTGATATTGAATATGTAGAACAGAGAGCTATCAAAGGATAGGTACTTGCAGATCAATTGGCTGATTCACCACTCCATGATGATGAACCTTTACTAATTGAATTTCCTGATGAAACAATCATGAATCTCACTGAACATCCCTGGAAGATGTACTTTGATGGTTCATTCACTCAACAAGGATCTGGAGCAGGGGTTCTCTTCATAAATCCACAAGGATACAAGATTCCCAAATCTTACAAATTAATGTTTCCATGCACCAACAATATCTCAGAATATGAAACATTGGTCAATGGCCTCAAGCTAGCTATATAATGGAAGATCATAGAGTTACACGTGTATGGTGACTCCCAACTAATTATCAATCAAGTCAATGGGGATTATCAAACAAAGGATGAAAAGTTGATACCCTACAAACAACTGGTTGATGATATGAAGAAGTACTTTGTCTTTGTCACCTTCCAGCAGATACCAAGATCAGAGAACAAGGCTGCGGATGCTATGGCTACCTTAGCATCCATGTTATAACTAGAGGAGCATCAATTTCGCTACGACTTCTTGGTGGAAGAAATATCCTATCCTGCCTTTGCTAACCCTGAATACCAGGTAATATGTGCATTGCATACCCCAGATCAATCTTGATATGCCAGTATCATTACGTACCTTTTTGACCAAACCATTCCCACCAATCTATCCAGGAATGAGAAAATATCCCTGATTAGGACACCATCGCGTTACATTCTCATAACTAACAACGTATATCGACGCAGTCTTGAGGGTACACTTCTTCGGTGTTTAGAACTCGAAGAGTCTGATCTAGCATTAAAAGATGTCCATGAAGGTGTATGTGGATCACACTCGAATGACTTTTCATTAGCCAAGAAACTGCTTAGAGTAGGATATTATTGGCCTACCATGGAGAAAGATGCTATTCAATTTTCAAAATCATGTCTTAAATGCCAGACACATGGAAACCTTATTCATGCTCATGCCAGAGAACTGATACCTTTCATAACACATTGGCCATTTCAGCAATGGGCCTTTGACTTGGTTGGACAAATATATCCCAACTCTTCAAATGTACACAAGTTTATCATTATGGCCACTGAGTATTTCACAAAGTGGGTTGAAGCCATGCCGCTAATCAAAGCCATTGGCAAACAGGTGGCTATGTTCATTCTGAACTACATTATTTGTAGATATGGGATACCCTCTTCAATTGTGACAGACAATGGGGGCCAATTTAAAAATCAAGACCTTGATGACCTTTGTGAACAGTTTCATATTACTCAACATTGTTCCTCAATCTATTATCCTCAAGGTAATGGACATGCTGAGGCATCAAACAAGAATATTCTCAAGATCTTACACTGAACTGTAAGCAAGTCTGGCATCTACAATTGAATCCGGCACTATGGGCCTACAGAACAAGCATAAGAACACCAACTGGAGCCACACTATTTTCTCTAGTCTATGGTGCTGAAGCAGTATTACCTATTGAGGTTGAAATCCCATCTTTGCGTATAAATCTACAAGGACTAGTTACTGATGAACAATACCGCATAGATAGGATAAATTCCCTAGACCTATTAGATGAGCGTAGGCAACAAGCGTTCGATCACCTCAAAGTGTATCAAGCACGAATGTCCAGAGGTTACAACAAGAAGGTCAAACCACAGAATTTTGAGGTGGGAGACCTTGTCCTCAAGGAGAATCCTAGGAACCAGCCTAACAGAGAGCAGAAAGAAAAGTTTGAACGTAACTGGCTGGGACCTTATGTTATCACTGCCACTTTTGGGACTGGAGCTTATTAGTTAGCTACACCTGAAGGAGACGTTCTTTTAGATCCTATCAACACTCTACATTTGAAGCAGTTCTACGCTTGATGTTCAGCTAGCCGAGCCTGTACAACAAAAAGTTCTTGCAAAATACCAAAAAAATTCAGAAAATTGATCCTGAAGAAATCCAAAAATAGTGGAAAAGGTCCTTCAAAAATGGGTATCCTTGGTGAAAATCTGGTAAACAGGCGCCTTGATACTACAAAAACATTCAAAAAAGCAAAAATAGAAAAAAAATTGAAAAAGATAAAAGTGCCTCGATGAGCACCTGGTAAAACAAGCATCTTGGTAGCAAAAAGAAAGAAAAAGGTCTTGCCAAGTGGTGAAAACCTGGCAATCAGGCATCACTTGTGTTCTGCGCTCCATCTATCAATGCACTACTAATACTAGGCCTTCATAATTTTTCCTGTGCTCATATGCTGACTTCATTTTCCTACATGACTATCTTATCCTCACTTGGGATTTGTCTCTCTTTACGTCTTAGGAATAAGTCATTTTGCACTGGGGGCATCTTTGCTGGCATAGTCAGTTGCGGTTGCTAGGTTTCTCTAGGATGGTTTGCCTCACAGACATAATGTTTCTTGACACATGCAAAACAATGCCACTTTCCAAAATAAGGGTGTCTTTTCACAACATCAGACACGACATTTACATTAATGGAGGTCCTACAAAGCCGTATTGGATCGCAAACAGGAATGGATTATCCTACCAATGCACAGACATGGAACACCATATTGCTGGTATTACAATTTTTTTGATTGATGAATCTCTACTGTATTTGATATATAAATGAACAGGTACTACTTAAACACACAGTTGATTAATGGTTTGATTATGATTCTTTAATGTCTTGATGATGTTTTCAACTAGGGGCATCTAAGTAATTATAAATTTTATTTGATTGATTCACAATTGATGATTTATTATGTCTTCTTAGTTACTCAATGACATCTGCGCAAAGACAAAGAGTCGCAAGGATAGGAGGCATAATGTTTTCTTGAATTTCTCTGTGTGGTGATTGTTCCAAATGATCCTATAAATTTCACCTAACTAGGATGTTTATGGTAAGAGCGGCCACTATGGGTGGATAGCCGCATATATCTTGATCTTCGTTATGTGTAAATTACGGAGAGGTTGAAACAATTTTCTTGTCTATTTTATGATCCAGATTCTCACTAAGGTATACGAATCATAATGAACCCAAGGATATGAATTTTCAAGGTCATTGCGGGTCCAATATCTTGCCTTACTCAGAATCTAGTATATTAAAAGGAAGGTGACTATTTTGTTATCCTGGCTTCTATGCCTTGATGCCTAAGTCTATTTTTGACATTTCAAAAAAAAAAAACATAGTATTCATACTTTCATAATATCAGTGGGTATTAGTGATGGTTGTACTATCCGATGGTATCCATTTCAAAAAGAGCCCAATGATGATAAAAATGTTGCAATATTTGCTAATCAGTGACAAGGTCCTAAGAGTCTGCATATAGCTACATTTAGAGATTGCATGGTGCCTTTATCAAATAGAAATAACAACATAAGGAATTTTAAGCTAAAAAATGGTTTCTATCTTCTTCTAAAACATCAAGTTAATTACATCATCTATATCACTGATATCAAATATTGTTGCACATCCATAGCATGCATTTTGCATTCATTGAAAAGAGGGAACATGAAAATACAAAAATAAAAGCATCCATGTATTGCATTTTTACTTTTTCATCCTAAAGTGCATCCATACATCTATTTGGCATAACTGAAAAATTAAAAGAAACATACATTTGCATTTTCACATAGGTATCATTTATAATATATCTATATCAGTAATGACTCATCACATCCAAATCATAAAATGATGTTATCATCTGCAAAATTAACTCATCATAAAACCAAGATATCATCACATGTGCAAAAAGTTACATTTACCACATCTATGGAAGCAAAAAGAACTCATGAAACATGTCCGAATCAAGAAACTGCATCAGATGTATATCATCATAAACATGGTACAAATCAAAGCATACAGAGTATTAGAAAGCATAAAGTGTACCAATGAGAATAAAGTGTATCAGTGAGCATAAAGAGTATCAGTACGCCAAAAATGAATTAGATATATGTATGAATGTAATATACAAAAGAGGGGATCTCAGCAGGATCCAGATATACATGTATGATCTCAAAATGTGCCTGTCAAAATGCTACAAAATCTTAGCTCTATCCCGCCCCCTCTCCCTGGTCAGGAGGAGGAGGAGGTGGTGCAAAAGGTGCTAATGGAGGAGGCATGGCCCCCTCTGACTGCTGGGCCACTCGAGAAAATGTAGGAGCTCTCTGCCGCTCTAGAACTACTGTGTGATATAGGGCGTAATAATATGTGGCTCTCTGTCCCTGATAGATTGCTGTACGGGCCTGTGCATCCCTCTCTACCCTCAGTCTCTCCATCTTCTTGTCCCGATCTATAAGCAAGGCATCTAATATAGCCAGCCTAGACTCTGCTGCTATGGCTCTGGCCTCCAAGGCTGTAATCTAAGCTCAGAGCTGCTCTCTCTCCTGCTCACATCTCGACAAAGGATCTCCATCCCTGCCTGCATCCTAATCCTGTGGCCTCTCTGGTGGTCCCTGCTATCGTTGCCTCTGCTGGTCCCTAGTCAGGAGTGGACCAGTATCTCTCTATGGGGCCATGAATCTGAACCTCTACCGTCTACCCTACCCACTTCCACTGGCACCACCTGTATCCATGACCTCTCCACCACCACCCCTATCATCTCCATCATGCCCATCATCTAGAGGAGGACGCCTACCATCCCTACCAACATCTCTGCCACCATCACGGCCCCCATGTCTCCTAGGGGCCCTGTCTCTACATCCTCTACCCCTGACGGGTCGGTCATCCAGATCATAATCAAGTGGCTCCTCTATGCGAGGAATGATCTCCTCTGGCATAGTGAATCGAGGAAAGGGATACTGGAGCATCTCAGCAGCATATCCATCTGAAACACCCGCATCCTCGACATCTGGACAAAGGTCCTAGTCTACTGCCACCATGTCTCAGATCTCCTAGTGTGCAGTCTCATAAGTCAACTATGCACCCCATAGAGGTGTCTCATCTCGGGTACGAGCATAAACTGCAACATCCTTTGTACGGCCTTGTCGCCGACCATACTGCCTCAAAACTCTGGTGATCAGAAAATGCTCTATAATGTATCTCGTCTGGCCAATTAGATATCTGCTATGACACAAAAATGGAACCTGCCGGGCATTAGAGGTCCACACCTCACAGTCTTGATAAGGTCGCCAGACAACCTCGGTCATATCGTCAAATAGGCGGCGCCAGTACTCAACCTTGCCCAGATGGGGCTGCTGTAAAAGGCCTGTATACATGTATATGTAGGGCTGCTTAGGTGCCCTCTGCCTATCTACAATTGGCCGTGTGACAAGGATGTGATCCCAGGCCCAAATCTGTAGAATAAGTATACTGACGGTCATACTGCGGGTGTGATGGTATACAATCTCATGGAGCTCTCTGTACATGTGCTCTAATATATAGCTCCCCCAAGAAAAATGTTGACGGTGGGCGATCATCTGCTCAACAATGCTCACCTAGCCAACCAGGAATCCATGCTGACCTCTATCTAGCATGAGGATGCCGCCTACCAAACCAGCTAAGTACACAGCTAATCGACCATAGTGATCGACCATGTAATCCCATGGAAAGTATCTCCGGTCTATGGAATCATCCTGAAAGAATTTGCATGCGGTACCAATCGCCATGCCAGCTCTAGACTCAAAGAAAACCTCATGTCCAACCATCGGTACGCGGAGTATCCTCCAGACATCCTCCGGAGTCACCGTAATCTCTCCTGTCGGTAAACGAAAGGTGTTGTGCTCAGAATGCCATCTCTCAGCCAGAGCAGTCAACAATCCCTGGTTTACCCCGATCTCGGGTAAAACTATCAAAGAATGCAATCCACATCAGATCACGGTCATTTTCTCATCATCTAACAATCGGCCAAACAATGCAAGTACACGTGCAGGATAAGTGCCGCGAAAAGTGACTACCTCAAACTGGGCCTGATTTTGAACACAACAGTAAAACATCAGAAACTATCTACATCAAGGGCCAGAATCCTACTCCGCTAAATCATTCCAAGTTTGCAGGACACAAACAAATCACAACACATTAAAATTCTAAGTCTTCTACCAGATGCGATCCTGGAAATATAGGATGTGATTGCATTTACCGGATGTGATCCCCGAAAAATAGGATGCAATCCTAAATGCGGGGTACGATCCCAAGTAAATGGGATGTGTTCCCCTGATGGATTTTCACTTAAAACAAGACAAAAACATTAACACTGGATGTGACCCAGGAAAAATCGGATGCGACACAAAAATCCAAAAAAACCATATGCAATCCAGAAAAAATCAGATGCAAGTCGGGATTGACAGGATGTGATCCGAAATCCCAGATGCAATCCTACATTCAACTAGCTCTAAAACACACAAAATGCATGAAATTGAAAATTGCAAAATTCATAGGGTAGTTTATCGAGCACTTACCGGCGATGGGTAGTCGGCTGGCCGCTGATGTCGACAGCTCATCTCAAAATAGTGCTTCCTCACGGGGACTACCATCTTCTCTGTAGAGCTCTCTGAATTTCTATGGAGGAAAGTGAAAATGAATAGTGAAATGGTAATTTTGGAGGCTTATATGGGTCTTTTGAGATATTTAGGGGTT
>MU227014.1:1644364-1660757 GCA_018584345.1 Thuja plicata
ATTTCTTTCACAATGGGTTTGCAGTCTCTCTCATTTTGGCCGCCATAGCTTTCTGAAGTACTTCTCTCTTCTGTCTTCTTCTTTCTTGTAGCAGTGTTTGCATGCAGGTTTCTTGGGAAGATTTGACGTTTGTCAAATCCTATATGGTATCAGAGCTGATCTGCTGTTCGCTGCTCCTGTTTCATTGAAGCTCAGAGGGTTTCAGAAGCTTTTTCGGCTTCTTTTCATGGTTCTGGGGGGTCTCTGTTTTTGGAGGCACTTTGGGCCCAAACTATGGATGATGAGCATGGTGGTTGTTACCTTTCCTTGACAGAGATTCATTCCTTGCAGGAGGTTGTCAGGATTTTGAGACTGGATTATTTACTATTGGTAATCGATCAAGATCACTTGGTTGAGTGGGGGAGTATGACATATGGGGCACTCACGGATAGAGAGGAGGAAGTGAGTGAGATTACTCAGGAGCTCACAATGACTTTTGGGGCTTTAGAGGACACTCAGTTGGTTCTCCAAGAGTCGCAGTTGCAGTTGTGAGAGGTGACTATGGAGTTGGAGCGGATTCAGTCTTTACCAGCCATAGATCCAGTGCAATTACATATATAGTGGTTGGTAGTGAGTCAACTTACACAGTAACTAGTGATGGATGTGTTGGGGATTCACTTGCATCCATCCTTGAGACATTTGCAGTAGATGCAGAGGAGGTTAGTGCATTAGTGGAGGACAGTAGAGATAGTTTTGTGGTATATGTTCTCTAGTTGTTAACACGATGATAGATGACATAGAGTAGGTTTTTGGGAGTCCTATGGTATCCAGTGTGAATTTGTCTGAGATTTGTGTGCTAGTTGTTGACACCACTCCCTTTGATTCCAAGGACACAGAAATGGTATCATCTGGTTTGGAGGCTACTTCTCATGATGATTTGTTTCCTTTTGTCGGAAGCAAATCTATTCCTCTTTTTTTATACAGATGATAGTGATAGGCTGTTGGTAGTGCCACAGTTTCAAAGGGATCAGTTGTAGATTGTAGGGGAGCATGTTGATGTTGCCTCTTATAATTTCTATTGTACGGAGCCATTCATGGAGTACTTTCTTGAGAGTTCAGTTTCGCAGGAGGGTCCTTTTAGAGCTTCTGAGGGTACACTCATCTGGGGTTCTCACAATATTCATATTTTAGTGAGAAATATTGTAGATACCTTGACTACAATGCTTCATCATTGATATTTTATGGTTGGGTTTGTTGAGCGGGTCACTTTGAATCCTCCTTAACCAGTTTTTTTAGAGTCAGAGGTTGGATCCATCTCTTGATTCTCGGTTTAGTATTGATGAGCTGCTGACACAAGTCGAAACATTTCACCATGATTACATTGTGAGGAGTGCTCATCAATTCTCTTTTGACCCACCAGTTGAGGACTTGTTTTCACATCGGTGTGGGTTGGCTCCTGTTTTTTATCATCCTTTTTGGGATGGGTTTTCTCCATCTACAATTGATGGGTTTGGTTATTGCAAGTTAGCAGGAAATGACTTGCAGGGGCGGTACATCCAGGATGGCTTTACAGTGGATAGATATATGGATTGCGGGAGTACACATGGAAGATTGGAAGGGTGTGCAGGGAGCTCTAGTTTGTTAGATGGTTTGGGATATCCATTTCTTCTTATTATGGATGGTTGTGAGCTTAATCTCTATTGGGATCCAAGTAGTGACAAGGTTGGCACTGCAGATTGCATGGGTCACTATGGTTGGCATGGTGACAGTTTGTTTGGGTTGGCTTCGTGGAGGGTGATTTCATCCCAGGATTTTGCAGGTGATCATAGGGACATTACTCCATTCTATCCTTGGGATCTAGGTGGACTTCTGTGTTTTGTTTTCTAAGATTTCTTGGTGTCAAGCAATTTTAGGGACGAAGGACTATAATGTACCCATTTTCAGACACATGGGATTAGCTTATTTTTGTGACCCTTGTAGGATAATTGGGATGTTGGAGGGGGTCGTGTGGCAGAGCCAGAGGTCAGTTTCCACTCTGGAGGTCTGTGATGCTAGGATTTCTCTTTGTTTGGGTCAGATTGACAGACTTACTATTTATAGTAAGTTTTTATTTCAGGTGTTTGTCATGATTGCTATTTTTAGCAGGGCACATGTGCATTGGTATCAGTGGAGTTGTGGAGTCAGTTGCAAAGTTTCCAATTTGAGGGAATTACTATTTATAGTAAGTCTATTTTTGGTAGTATCTATTTGGGGCAAGGGGTCCTGGTGGTGGACTTGGCAAAATATTTGTATTGACTTGGGGATTTTTATTGTTGAGGAGTTTGTAATTAATTAAGTTCACTTAATTAATTATATGATGATATTATTTTATAAAGTCAAGTCATTAATTAATTATAATGTATTTATAATTAAATGCTATGTTATTTAATGAAGGGAAATGTGATGGAGTATTATATTTCAGTGAAAGTTTATGCAAGTATAATTTTATATTGACATAATCATTTAAGTTATGCAAAGTATATTAATGAATCCTAGAGTTCAATTTGTATAGATACATTATAAATACCTCAAGAAGTGAAATTTGAAGGGATTCTTGATACATCATTTTTTATGAGTTTGGTGTTTCGGTGTGAAGTATGGAACCAAGGGTTTCATTTTATTGATCTGGAGAATGTGAATTATTTCAGATATCACTCCACTTTGAGTCACCTTTTTGGCTGTGAATTGTGTCTTCTTCAGTGGCTGTAGCCAGTGGTCGAGATTGCAATTAATGGTGGAGGAGTTTGTTTTAGGGTTCAACATTTGTGGAATGGTGTTTTAATTTAACTCAGCATCCATTTTAGAGCAGTGTTAGATATTACAATTTCTGCAATTTAAGAGCCAGACATGATTTGGTCATGTTGGATGCTAGCATAGTTGTTTCTAAGTTGACACCAAGGGAGCAACATTGCATATTGTTGCGATTTATTTCAGCATAAGCATATTGATGTTGGATTCGGTATTCCAGGTTCTTATAGATGATTTTGATTGTTTTGAATTTTATCTCTTCATGCATTATAGTCTTTCTTTAAAATATGAAATATGAGAGGATAATATGCTTGTGCATTGTATCTTCAATTCTTTTCCTGTATTGCAATTGATTTATGTTTAAAATTATAAAGGAAAAAATCAATTCAATGTTTGAACTAGAAATAATTCATTAATTTGGTGTAAATTGAGGGTTAGAGCCAGGCAGGCTCTTTACATTCGTTTTGCTTAGCTCAT
Source organism: Thuja plicata (assembly GCA_018584345.1). Lineage (NCBI taxonomy): Eukaryota > Viridiplantae > Streptophyta > Pinopsida > Cupressales > Cupressaceae > Thuja > Thuja plicata. Next base: position 1,647,608 of record MU227014.1, read on the forward strand.
TGTGAAAGGTTCTCTTTCCCTTTTAACTCCTCTAAGTATGAAGAGTTGGATTTTAAAATCTTGAAGGTTTTTTCACAGGATGCACTTTGTCCCACTTCTGTGGAACTTCTTGACTACCCTTATTTAGGTGTGAGCCTCTTAGGGATCAACAACATTTTCTCACACACCTGATGGGACCAATTTGAACATCATTGCCAAAGTTAGTACACCCTTTATCTCATAAGTTTTAAAAGAAACGACTAGTGCACCTGGTGAGGCTACATGTATATATGACCCTACCATAAAAGCATGATCTGGAGTTGTCAAGTTTCCCCTTTTTATGCTACTCCTTAGCCTTATCCTATTGAAGGATATAGTATTCTTGATCTCCAAGAAATTTTATGGGAATTTGAGAATGAGATGAAGGAAATTGAAGAAGAGAAGCAAAGACAATTTGGCCTTTTCTTCTCGTATATCCCTATACAAAATGTTGAAGGAACTTTTGTTGAGAGAACAATGGTTTCTGAGGCCAAGGAGGTTTGTGTCCACTCATCCAAGGGGCCTTTCTTCTAGAAGACTCCCCTTGATTCAGGAGATCTCTTCTCCTTTTCTTTTCATGATTTCATGGCAAACACCATCTTGTTATTTGAAGGAAAACCAATTGTATGAAGGTCAAAGGATGAAACCAAGTCTCATTTCAGGTAAAAAGCTAGTATCAAGATCCCAATGAAAACAAAAGGCTTGATCTACAAATGATTGAAGATGAAGGACACACACATGTGTAAAATGAAATAGGGGAGCTAAATTGTTTCCTCTGGCAACTCCCTTACTTCCATGAAATTGAAGAATGCATGTTGTTCAAGAAAAGGAGGATCCAGAGTCGTAGATGGAGATAGAGTCATCTCCAGTACCCAAGGTTGAAGAACGAATCAGCCAAAAAGATAAAAAAGTCCTTCCCTTGGGATTTGGATGACAAGAATAAACATGGCAAGATAGCGAAGATAGCGACATGCTTTTCTGGAGTGATCTAGAAATTTTTTATGCATCATTCAAAGATCATTTTACATTAACTCTGACAGAAAGAACTAGTCCAGGAAGAATCATGAACTTGGAGACATCTAGCAGCAAACAACAAGTAAAGGAGATCAATCATGCGAAGGAATGTTATGTACTTACCTATGGATGTCCCATCAGGTATTTATTCTAGGATTTCCAGCTCACCAACAAGTCCCTATCATGCTCACATCAGAGCATGAAGGTAGTTCATTTAAAGTATATCACCTTGCACATGTGTCATTAGGAAATAATCTCAACGTGTATATTTTTATTATTTTTCCTAATGCACCATGTGTTGTAAAACACGACCCCATTTTTTCTGGTTTTCTCGAGCAAGTGAAAGAAACATGTAAAACATAAAATGTTAGGTCGTAAGGGAAGTTATTTCAAAATTCTGATTAATGGGACACTTTTAACTTTGTCATATAATTTGGTTAGAGTAGGTAGGTAGGATGTTTTTATTCTAAGAAGCATGACTGCATATGTTCCCTATGTCAATGGGTCCCATGTATAGTTTTGTTTTCCCTAAGTGCATTCTGCACAAGTGTTTTGAGTTTTGTTGGAGTTGACAAATGCAAGTGGCCATTTGTTAGTTAACATCATCATATAAGCAAACATTTTTTTCTAAGGTGAAAAAATTTGGAATGTGTTCGTGTTAGGAAAATCCGCACCTTGTGAAGAGAAAAACATGCTAAGGCTCGAAGTAAGGTTCATTTTACAAACACATACCCTCTAGAGACAAGTATTTTTCTAATTCACCACTGATTGTTGTATGCAGTGGGCAAATTCTCTCACCATGATATAGAATAAAATATGAATTTCTTTGCTCTCATTTTCCATCTTATACTATGATTAGAAAGCCTATGCGTAAAGGGAAAGGAAAGGTTGCAAAATGAAGGAACATTTTCCATGCATAAGAAATATAGAAAAGTAGTTATATTTTTCGTATCACTAAGCTGCAAGGTTATAAAAGTAGTTGTGTCACTAGAGCCTGAATGACCATTTGAAGAGTCATTCTCATTGTCCCTTGTGTCTTCTATTCCCATGTCTGAAGAAAAAATTCTCTCCCCCTAGAGATCCTTGTTGTTTGAAGTACCTAGGCCTTGCTCAAAAATAATACGTACTCGAAACTCATCCATCTATCTTTGTTCAAAGTATGCATTAGGACTAGCAAGTTTCTTCAGAAAATTTAGCCCATGGCTTGCATAACACTAGTGCATAGAAACATATTTGGTACAAAAATTAGACAAGAATGGAAGCCAAGGCACCTCAACATCTTTCTCAAATTATGCCTCCAGGTCACTTGCCAAAGAAAACCCAATTCCATATTGAGCAACTCCCAAGACATCATCTAGACCCTATATATAGTCATTCCCAAACAATCCATGAGTGAGTTGGTTTACTCCTTCCTTTTAACTCACCTAAATCAAGCAGTGACCCTACAAACCAAGACACTATGCCAGTATTGACATGGTATTGGTCCTCGCTATTCAATAAATCCTCACCCAAAATCCATTTTACAACAAGGACTAAGTCACTGTCTGTTCACCGTCTGTGTTTATCAGATGTATGAGTCATTTGTTTGACACTCTACCTAGAAAATAATTCTGAGCTCTAGTGGTGGTAAGTCTCACCGGTGTATCCATGACTACAATACATTGTGGTGCTAATGCTCTAATGCCTAAGAAAATCATAGAAAATTACTCTATTTAGAATGATCTATTAAGATATTGATGTTGTTATTTATAACTGTTGAAGTCACTTTACACGCTTAAAATTTTATTGTTTTTGGCAAGCTATCATATTGAAATGATCCTTGACATACTGGGGTTGCTTCCAGAGGACACCATCATCACAGTAGACATTTAATATGTGCATTTAGCTGCTTAATAGTGTAGATGGTAAATGTTTCATACTCATAAGGAATTAGATGCATTTATTTGTCATTTACAATGAAAGATTATCTTTGATAATGTTCAAGTACTAACTCTTATATCAAGGTAGTAGAGATATTACATGTCATATCGTGTGCAGGTGGCATTGATTCTAAACTCTTAACATAATTACACATTAATTATTCTCACGACTTAAGAGCAATGGTTGATTTTAATACTCTTTCTAAATGAAAAGTATAAAGGGTGTTTCTTGTTACCACTTTGATTCCAACCTAAAAAGGCCTTCATTGTCCATATTCTTAAAAGAGAAAAGTTAAAAGAAAAAGAAAATGTAAAGGCAACAAAATGCAAGTTATGTAGGTAACTCTATAGGGCTATAGATGCTTGGTTGGTAATAGCGCTATTCTCTATGGAATCAAAGCAATATACTTTTTGTGGCTATCAATGCCTCTCTAGCAACAAGCCTCTGTTTGATTGACTTTGAGAAATAACTCCAATTACATAACTTAGTATGAGGATGAATTTTATCCCAAACTATCTCAGAATGGGAAGGATTAAGACATGTGCACAACTTGGAGGGAATGAATGATTTCACTCATATGATATGACTTTAATGGCTTAGTTTGCAATGACATTTTCCTTGATTGTCTACTAAGATTATGTGACCTCAGTTGGTTCTTTCTGGTTTTAGATTTCTTCTTTTTTTCCATATTGCAACAACCTCTTAGAAGCCTTATTTATATCCAACCTTTCTCACATATTTCATCTATGCTGCAAATTTTTGTGAGTGGTGACCTTTCTTTTACTTCCTTAAGGTTTATTATGTTGGAAATTTTTTGATTACATGAGAGTTACTAGAAGAGATGATATTGCATGTAAAGCAATTGGACACTAATTTATGTTTTGTCAAGCTTCCTATTAAAATCCGATCTGAGATACCATGCATGAGTTGATGAAGACTCTATTGCCTAATGGATCAAGCCAGTCTACAAACCAGAGATCATAAAGTTCAACCTCAACAAGCTGAGGTCCCATGTGACTTGCAAAATCTATAGATGTTATCTACAACAATTGGTCTCTTGATCAGTTATTCAATTATCTAAGGTTCCCCTCTCTGATGTAAACACATGGTGACCTCACATTCACAATCATATATCTTCGCTCAAGTCTCCTTTATGCCTCACGTCTTGGACATGTGTTGACATGGTGGAGCTCAAAGGAAATGACTTGAAACTTCTCTCAAGAATGTTCACTTACCAACACATGGCAACATAGATTGAATTCCTTGAGGAAATGGCCTCATGCAGTATGAATGGAGAATATTCTCAAAGCACATTGTGGGAACATTCTAAAGGAAACCTTGTAATTAGAATTGGCCTATACCAATTCACCAATTCCAGGTCAATTCTAGCAACCAAACGGGTCGGGTGTTGAATATGGAATGTTTGCAAAAAAAAAGGGAATTATGGTTAACTTTCTGAAAATGATGGCAATTCGGTTGGAAAATGTACAATTGGCACCCATGTTGGTCACATAACAAATAAAAAAGGCATTATTGGAACCCGTGCCAAAGACATAACAAACTAATCAAGTTGAACCTCTCGACATGAAAGCAGTTGTAGCTAATGTAATGATGAAAAATTAGCGACTAGTCTATAAATCAAATGGGGGTTAAATCTATAAAACTCTAGGCCAACAATGTTAAAAAGGAGCTATTAGATTTAGTGTTTTAGGAAGCTCTAAAATTCCAGAAGATAGTTGTATAACAATTGAACTTTTCTATCATTGGCCAAGAGCCATTGTTTATCAATTTGAGATGTATTATATAGCATTTGTAACCTACAACTTGATTTCTAGTCTTAGCATGTTTGCTCTTAATAAATTATGGAGATTGTGCTCTCTCTCTCTCTCTCTCTCTCTCTCTCTCTCTCTCTCTCTCTCTATGACACCGTTCTATGTTGATTTATGTTATGTCTAGTCTAATTTACTTATGTTGATCTCTTTGTCTTCCACTTATCTCAATAAATAATGTTACTGCTGAATGACATTCCTTTAAGGTTGTTCCATGAAGAAATTTATCAAAAACCTCAGCCTCGAAGACTGTAATAAGATTCAGTTCACCTCGATGTTTTAATTCAAAACCTTTGAGTTCAATTACAATAAAAAAATCCCTTGATTGTGATATTGCTATCAGGATTTAAATATGTAGTTTTTTGAGTCAAATTCATTGACCCATGTTTCATGAGAATGGGTTCTTGTTAACCACTACTCATGAAATATACATCAATGGTTTTAATCAAAAAAATACATAGTTGAATTGCGATAGAAATATCACAATTTGATTTGCTGTAGAAATTATTCCCTTGATTGTGATATTGCTATCAAGATTTAATTGTGTAGTTTTTTGAGTCAAACTCATTGACCCATGTTTCATGAGGATGGATTCTTATGAACGTCTACTCATGAAATATAGGTCAATGAGTTTGAGTAAAAAAACTATACAATTGAATCCTGATAGCAATATCACAATTTGACTTGCTACCTATCAACCCCTTGATTATTTTGATTGCAACTATTAGCCCCCATTTTGGTATACACAACAATGATGTTGAGAGAGATTGTTTAAAATGATTTTGCACATGCCAATTGTATTTTCTTTGTCATTTCTAAAGCCCTTTAAACCAAATTATTTGTAAATATCTTGCAATCATCGCATTCATGTGTTAGACGTTCACTTAATGCATTTTGTCAAATAATTCTTGTGCGTTGTCTACACTCCCATGTTCTCCATAACATATGTGAAAGTAGGGTAGTTCACAACTATAACAAATGACAAAATGACCTTATCATTAAGATTGGAAAGAATGAAAAATATGTGAAATTAAATTATCTTTTCATTGATATAAGTTTCAGATCCGTATCATTTCATATGAGATTATACCGTTCAAATTATCGATTGATGTGCATAGGAAATACACAAACACTCACGGTTATAAAGTTAAAATTGTTAATAAGTCTTATTAATTAAAAAATAATCAATTTTACAATTATTAAATAATTAGTATGGCTGATCTAATCAATTTATAATTTAATTTTAAAGATCATAGAGATTCACTAAAACACCATATATGTTTCATGTGCGTACTTTATGTTATTAACTAAGTCATTTATGACTTAAGAATATTTTAATAAATATAATGATGTTATATAAATAGAGTTAAATAATATGTGAAATTTTTATGCATGTCTTCTCTCATGTGATCTTGGTGTTGTTAAGTGTTAATGTAGTTAGGTTGTTACCCTAGGTGGCTTTTGTCTTCGGACTTGTACTATCTTATGATTTTATGCCTTTTCTGCCCTTTGGGTTTCATATTGTGAAAAATCTATAACCTATTTATGTCACGATTGGTTCATGTGTTTTATTGGGTACATATGTTATAGATGTCATGTGTTCCTTTAGTCCTTCATCTTTATGTTATTTTACCATAAGAGGTGACAACCAATATTGTGTTGAGTTGCGATTTGTTCACTTGGTCACCTTGTTTCTTCTACTATGATTGTTCAATGTTTTGAGTGATGATATTTTTTTATTATGATTTACTCCATCTTGGAGAGAGATGATTTTGATGCTATTGAGGATCATTATTTTGGTGATACAAGATTTAGAGAATTTGGTAATTGTTTATTGAGATATCCATTATGGGATGGATGACTTGTTGAGATGTCCATTATGGGATGAACAATCTGGGTCATTGTATAGGATGTATTATTCTTTGTTATGCTCCAGGATTTTCATTGATGACTTTCATGATTTAATGCTTTATGAGAAGTCTTTTATGGTTTTGGCTTTATCTTCTTTTGGTCTTGTGGCTGGGAGCATTAGGGTAGGTTATCTAGGAGCATAGAGGGGAAGTGGCTTGCAATGGGGGTCAGGGCCCTAAGAGGCTACTAGGGTAACTCATTGTAAGTGACCTAATACGTGATAACTTAATGAAATTAATTGAGAGAAAATATTAATAAGATAAATATGTGCCTCACCCATGCCTTAAGTGCTAGTACAGGCTAAGGATGGGAGTAGGAGAAGATGCTTGATAAAGGTCTTGCATGGTTAGAATCCTTGTTTGTATGAAAGGATTACTAAGCCACGTAGAGTCACTTGGGGGCCAGGGTTCAGAGGGGCTACTAGAGTAACTCAAGGGTAGACTTATGTGATCACACTTCCCTATATGGGTTCTCGGTTCCTATGTAAGTATTTGGTACACTTGCTTTGTCTCTTGATCTTTCATACTTATAGCTTTGAAATCTTCTTGTTACCTTTTTATTCAGTGTACCTTTACATTATTTTTTCTTGTTGGTTGTTTTCCATGTGTGTGGGCATGTTGTTATCTCCTTAGCGCGGTGGGAGTGGACCTTTGGTTTCATGTGGTCGAGTGGTAGTGATTCTTATTACCATTGAGATCTGACGTTCGTGACTTTATGCTAGGATAATCTTTTTTGTAGTTGTACCTTCTTGTTCTTCATTGTTGGAGACTTGCTCTTATCTTTCTTATGTTGTTTGCTTGTATCATTGTATCAGTTGAGACATTTTTGGATTATTATATTGTACTTCGTATTGGGTTTTATTACATACCCTGTGACTTATGCAGTGGATGTTGGTTTGATATGTATACCTTATGGTATCAATTGTTTCTAGATTTCATTTATGAGATGATGTTCTTGTATATTCATTTGCATTATATGAAGATTGTATATGTTTATTGCATTTAGTAGATTAGTTAACTTAAGTAATCCTACGTCATGGAACCCTCGGGATTTGTAATCTGTATTGTAGTATGTATTGTCTTATGTTATATTGCTTCCGCATTGTTATTCATTTTCAATTGTAACTCATTAAAAAAAATTGTTAAGAAAGCTTAGTAACATGTTTTAGGCTTGCTTAGTAACATGTTTTAGATTAATCTCTCTTGGGTTATCTGACGGAACATTACAATATCACAATTTGACTTGCTACTTATCAACTGCTTGATTATTTTGATTGCAACTATTAGCCCCCATTTTGGTATACACAAAAATGATGCTGACAGAGATTGTAAAAAATGATTTTGCACACGCCAATTGTATTTGCTTTTTCATTTCTAAAGCCCTTTAAACCAAATTATTTGTAAATATCTTGCAATCATCGCATTCATGTGTTAGACGTCCACTTAATGCATTCTGTCAAACAATTCTGGTGCGTTGTCTGCGCTCCCATGTTCTGCATAACATATATGAAAGTAAGGCAGTTCGCAACTACAACAAATAACAAAATTCCTTCTTCTTCACGTTCGAGTATGTATGGTTGCAGGCACACGTTTTCACCGGTTATAATGCAACAGACCATGAGACCACATTTCTTTGAGAGATAGTTCGAGCACTTTGCCTTCGAGTCTCTGAGACCTTTTCAACAAATCCATTTTCTGCAGACGTTACAATCATTGCATTCCTCGAGATCACATTTCTATGAGGCATTTTGACAAACAGTTCATGTGCATTGTCAATGCATCCACATTTTACATATTACATACCCACAAGAGCATTTGCCGATTGCACTTGCTTGAAAGTTTCTAAAGACATTTCAACAAATCCATTTTCTGCAAATTTTGCATTCATTGCATTCCTTGCGATGCTATCTCTTTGGAGCATTTGGTCGAGCAGTTCACATGCATTACCAATGACTCCATAGTTTGTATGCGTGCTGAAACTACAACTTTTAACAATAATTTGACTTCTGCGTGCTTTGATGGATGTGGAAACCTGCATCAAAACTTGTGTTCGGCTCTTCTCTGAAGCATTCAATCAAAAAGTTCGCTTGCCCTGTTTACATACATTTTATCAGAGTTTCCAACTGCAATGTCTGATGAAAATCCTTCGCACCGCTGTGCTTTTATGCATGTTCATAACTTACTACAAGGAACAGCGCGCTTGCATTGCAAACCATGGTTGAAATGAAATGTTTTTAATGACATCTACGAGACCACCGGTCTAAGGGACCAAAAGAGCAAGTTAGGCATCCTGCTGCGATTTCTCCAAGTTGTTCTTTTTGTTGTGGATCCGGATTAAGAAGCTTGCTGTCTTGTGTAATCTTGCCTCTTCAAAAGTTCCTTCATGCTGCGACCACTCCTTTGCTGCAGAAAACACAAATTCTCTCTTCCCACCTCTTTTTAGGGACCATCCATCTACCAGTTTCACATTGTAAATGGCTGACTCTCTATTCACTGCGCCCTAATCCTCACTGCCATAGTCATTTTCCATCCACAGGGTTACATATTATTATGTTTCCCCACTTGCCACCTCTTATAAATCAAAATCCACATTGCAAGAGTAGATTTAAAAAGAGGTTATCGTTTGATTAAGATTATTGCCACTTTAGTCTTAGGGTTTGTGCTAGTTAGCTGGATCCATAAGTTGCTTTGGTCTTATAGACATTATTAAAAAATTTCATTCATTCATTCATACCAAAAAAGTGTAAATATTAAAAAAAAACATTGCCTCTAAATGCGTTGGGAACATTTCATAAACTATGCTTAATAATGGTTTTATATTTTCACCCCTAAACAAATATAGAGAGCACAAGAACTTTTGCTTATGGATTATCAAAAATATTATTATTTAAATCATTAAACGATTTAAATAATAATTAAATTTTAAAATCAAATTTAAGCGGCCAACGCACATGGACTCACGTGTTTCAATTGCAACCCATATGAAACTTAGAAAATGCGGAACCTTATAGCTCCACAATTGATCACATCAAAACCATTAACTCAAATTTTTCAAACTCTAACAATAGACACGTCAGGTCTCTTTATGGGTCCGACTATTTTCTTTTTGTTGTTCTGGAACAATTGGACCCCTAAACTGCCTTGAAACTACAACTGTATTCTTTTGGAGCAAAAAACGTGAAGTGGGTTGTTGTTTACACTTGAATTCTGACTTATTCTGCAAATGCTCAAAATAGATAGATAGCATCCTAAATTACCTTCAAAAACTAACCAAACCTCATCACGAGACCATGAGATCAAACACGCATGCTCATTGATGTAATGAGAATCAGACTGCCAAACAATTTTGTATGGCCTGCTCTAGGTTGTGAAATATTAACAGTCAAACTGTGTCACTTAGCTATTTATGAAATTGAACTTGTCGAAGCCCAACTGAACTCACCAGATCACCACCTTGAAAAATATTAGATCTCCTCCTAGGAAGTTGCCACTTGGGGGATTAGTTCATTTAGGCCCAATGAACATGTGTGCAAAGGGGTTTTTCACCAATCAACTTCCTTCACAAAATATTAAAGGTAAAAAATGACCCCTTTGAAACCTTTTAGAAATGTAGGTATCAAAATTATGAAAACTCTGTTTGCTTTGACTTGGAAAAAATATCAAATCAAATCCCCAAGTTCTACAATTGTGCAAGGCAGTATGAGCCTTCAAAGAATCACAGGATTCAATTCATTCCACTTGACAATCACCTGACTTTAAATTGTCAATTCTCAAAGTTAGCGTTCTGACAAACTTGACATTGTGCACAAAATGAATCTCAACAAATTGCATGTGTTTTTGACCTAGTAAAAATGTCAAACAAGGTGTTGGGGCTTGGAAAATGGACATGGAAGCACATTAACATGGGGACAATTGCAGGAAATAATTAGTTTTTCATGAAAATCATTTGACTTCAAAATATTAATCCCTAAAATTGACAACCTGGCAGGTACACTAGGGTGTTGGCAACAAACTTTCTTAGAACGCTTCAACTTGGAACTTCAAAAACACATCAAATTTGAATTATGGGAAGCTAAGGATGGACATGTGCACTTAATGATAACAAATGAACATGATCCCAAAGTTGTTTGCAATGACAATGAACATGCTTCATGCTATTACTCTTCAAAATAGGTCATCTGGACAAATTGCAAGTGTGCTTCTAAGTGTTGCAACTGATTTTTTCACCATGGGCATTTTAAATTTTGCCAAAATTTGAAGGTGCTATCATAGTGATCACCTCAAATTGTACTTCTTCATAGATTTTATAATCTTCACATGTCACTTCAACAAACTCAACTATAAAATTAGATGAAACACCATTTTTTCGGAAGAGTTGCTGAAGAAAGATCTATATCACTTGCATTTGACTCTCAAAGTCCACAATGGGTGGTGATGGTGAATCTTGTATAAAAAATTCTTCTTTAGTCTTAATAAATGTATGCTATCTTGATAAAAAAAAATCTCAAGGTTTGAATCTTCTTAAAAATTTGGATCATTTTCAGAGTGAACATGTTTAAGGAAATATCAATCTTTAGCATCAATATTGGCAAATCCTCCCTAGACACATAGATAGTGATAATTGAGTGATGTAGTGTCCCTTTCCAAGATTCTTAATAATAATATCAGATTTGAAACATAAACAAAAACCTTCACCAAACTATTGTTAGAATGTGAAGTTGATGCTTTCTAGTGGTGTTGTCATTGATGTCAACATAGTCATATCTCAGCTTTTGTTGTATCGGTTACTATGTTTTTGGCATAGTGTTGTATCGGTTGTTGTGTACCGAAAGACTGGTGTATCGGTTGGAGTGTTTGGTGTGTTCACCGATAGCTTTTGGTCCTTGAAATCTACATTATGGTAGATTGTATATTTTTGGTTCGATCCTATGTGGATGTGTTTCGGTCCCATCTTTGGTTTTGTAACATGCTGTTTAAATCCATTAGAACTGTGTACTTTGGAGAAGGTGTTGTGTAGTGTGGCATGTTGTATTGGTCAAGGTGGCTCTCATTTCATTCCTTCCCACTGCGGGAATGTTCTGGTGCGACCTATTTCAAATTGTGTAGTTGATCTTGTGGATCTCATGGTGTTGTATAAGTAAGGCATGAATATAAGAAAGACATAAGCATATACAAGTGTATGCATGAGTGTCTTATGTGTGGAGTATATGCAAAGTGACTATGAATTCATGTGAATGAGATCCATGTTCGTGCGAAGCAGTTTGTAGATCTTAGAGGTGGATTATATTCCTTTTCATATCTTCCGACAGCGATCCCTTGTGTATTGACAGTGAGCCCTTGTGTATTGGTAGTGAGCCCCTTTATCGGTAGTGAGTTGATCGATAGTGAGAATTTCTAGCACCGAGCCTTCGTATGAAATCACCTTTTGGTGTCACCTTAACATGTTTTTTTTACATTTCATGAGAATTAGCTTCTCCATGGTTTTACCCAAGTTGGGGTTTCTACGTAAAATTGGGTGTTCTCTATTTTGGTGTTCCTATGCATTTCATGTTTGTATTTATTGTGGATGTTTAATGTGGTAAACTAACAAATCTTAAGTTGTTATTGGAACTATTTAAGTGTTAACCGACAGAGAGAAAGTTTTGTAAAGTTGTGTGGGAATAATTGATTCATTCCCCTCTCAGTTATTCAGCCTATTCAATAATTTGTATTAGAGCCTGGTTCCTCAATGAAGAGCCTTACTACTTGAGGCAGATTTGATGGCACACAAAATGACTATTCCTATGTTCGATAGATTAGACTACAATTTATGGAAAGATCATATCAAAGGATACCTGGTTTCAGTTGGTTATAAGACATGTAAGTATGTAGATTCTAAGTATGTTCCTCCACATAATGGACCAACTACTCTGGATGAAATTGAGGAATATGTGGAAAATGAAAAAGTAAGGTATGCTATTACTTGTTCTTTATCAAAGGCTGAATTGGTAAAGTAATTTCATTGAAGACAACTTATTTAATTTGGAAAAATTTGAAGGAAATTTATGAAGGAAATTTATGAAGGAAATGACAGAGTCAAGTTATCTAAGAAATTGACAACTAAGAGACACTACGAGAACCTGGTAATGGAAGACGGTGAAGATATTAAAAGCTAATTTCAAAGAGTTGAGAATGTAGTGAATGAGATCAAGAACAAAGGAGGAACTATTACCGATGAGGACTTCATGGAGAATATTTTGATGACATTACCAGAGCGTTACAGTGACAAAATTTTAGCAATTACAGAGGTGTATGATCCGAAGAAGTTTACCAAAGAACATTTGTTTGGTACCTGTTGGTAAACAGATTGTTCTTCTTTTATACTCCTTATATTTTCCCAATTTATATTAAAGAACAACTTTACTCAACAGTTGGGAAACTGTTTCTGAGAATATCTAGTTTCCCTCTGAATTGAGGTAC
>MU227014.1:1693792-1708651 GCA_018584345.1 Thuja plicata
CCTCTCCCTTTAGTGTTATTGTTAATTGAAACATCATCATCACCGAAGTCGATCGATTCATCCTGGTACTGGTTATTTACTTGAAATTCATCTTCAAGGTCATCTTCATGAGAGATATCAGGTTCTGAAACTTTAGGTTCCCCAATTTATTGAATAGACTCTTGTGTAAGTTGATAACTTCAAAGTTGTACAGGTTCCTTTGATGACGTACCTTCCTTACTTTGACCAACACCATGACCATTGTATCTGCCCCCGCAAAAGTATGAAGATATTTTTCTGCATTTCGTTGGCCTCTCTTGGACATCTCCAGATTCTCCACCTTCAATAGACCTCTTCCTATTTAACTTTGACTGTGACATCTCCAACAAATTAAGGCTGCAATAAAATTTTACTTGAATAATTATAAGATACTAAGGACTCGTAGTCTTTTCGGTTCACTACCGATCGCAATTGTTAGCTCAGAATCAACTAATTTTTTGTACTCCTAAATCTCTTGAAACTATCCTTATATAAAAATGCTTATTTTGAATTTTGGCGAAGGGGACGACATTTGCATATGATAAAAACTAATATTTGGCGAACCTCGTGTAATTCCAAGTAATTGACTAGGCGAATAGGGCAAGAATTTTGGACACGGTGAATTACGATGCACGGCGAATTGGGTCCTAGTGCAAATAAAATTTTAACTTGGGATAATGGGACTTTGGTGAATGACGATCCTTGATAAATACCCCTTCCTTAATCCATGGTGAATAATAGTAAATATACAATAGATAAATGGGCGAACAACCCCACTATCGTAGTGAAATTACATGCAAATAGTAGCAAACAACCCGACCAATTAACATGTTTTCTATAAAATCTGGGTGAACCGGTCAAATAGCACACTATGCATTTTTTCACCAAATTCTATACGCTCGACGGGACATATTCGCCAATTGGCAAAGAATCGCCACTAAAAAAATCCCTGACATGGGGGAGTTTTTCCTAGTTCTTTGTCATTGTTATCCAAGGGGGAGAATTTTCCTGGTTGTTTCTATGCTTTTTTATTGATGAATGTTGCCATCAATGAAAAATGGAGAGATTGTTAGAATGTGAAGTTGACGCTTTCTAATGGTGTTTTCATTGATGTCAACATACTCATATCTCAACTTCTATTGTATCGGTTATAATATTTTTGGCATATTATTGTATCAATTGTTATGTACTGATAAATTGGCATATTGGTTGGAGTGTTTGGTGTGTTCACAGATATCTTGTGGTCCCTGGAATCTACATTATGGTAGATTGTATGCTTTTGGTTCGATATTATGTGGATGTGTTTCAGTCCCATCTTTGGTTTTGTAACGTGTTGTTTATATTTGTTGGAATCATGTACCTTAGAGAAGGTGTTGTGTAGTGTGGCATGTTATATTGGTCAAGGTGGTCATCATTTCATTCCTTCCCACCACAAGAAAGTTTGGGTGTGACCTATTTCAAATTGTGTAGCCGACCTTCTGGATCTTATGGTGTTGTATAAGCAAGGCATGAACATAAGAAATACAAACATGTACAAGTGTATGCATGTGTGGCTAATGTGTGGAGTATATGATAAGTGACTACAAATTCATGTAAAGGAGATCTGTGTTTGTGTAGAGAAATATGTAGATCTTAGAGATGGATTCTATTACTTTTCATATCTTCCGACAGTGAGCCCTATTAACTAACTGATGGTAATAATGATGAAGACCGAGTTTAGAGGAATACAAGAAAGTAGAATGGTTATATCAATTGTTATTTTTTCATTGACACCAAGCAATTGATTTCTAGTTTATATTAAGTTTCCATATCAATCAGAGAGGAACTTAATTGGGTAGATAATAAAGATCAGTCAATAATAAGGTATTATTGGTATAATTGTTTTCTACTTAACATTTGATGTTGTTAAGTCGGTAAAGCAAGAAAGGACAAGTCAGAAAAGGGGAAAAACCTAGTTACCAAGAAGAGAGAAGTCACTTGGTAAAGTGAAGTGTTAGTTGTTTGAGAAAAGAAAATTCAGTCACCGAGAAAAGTTGAAAACTAAGCAGAGGTCAGTCACCGAGCAAGGTTGGTAACCAATAAAATTCAAACACCAAGTTAAGTTAGTCACCGAGTCACTGAGTGCATAACAGAGTTTGAATTCAAGGATCAGAATGCATTTAATATGAAGGCACAAAGATCAAGAAGATGCTAAGGATGAAGATGAAGTTTTTTATAGAGATCTACGGTCATGAAAATTCAAGTTTAAAATCCAGGATAAAGATTAAGTGACAAAAGGAAATTTGTGAGTTCCAATAATAATGCAAGTTTTGAGGTAAAAGTTAACCATTTAACCAAGTTGAAAATACATTTAATCAATTCAAAATGATGATCTAACACCTGAGAGAAAATAAAGGAAAACCTAATCAAGGAGATTAAGGGGAAAAAACTAAGGCCTGTATATTGATGAGCTTGTAAGTTTACAAGAGAGATGCTGGAAAGTTGAAAGGTTGAAGTGTGGTCAACCTACTGAGTGAAGCTGAGAAGCGAAAAGAGATGAATCAAGTCTAGAGGAGAGACTGATGAATTATTGATGCCAATAGTGATAGAGAGCGAATAAGAGATCTGATCAAGAAAGAGGTAGTTGCAGTTATACATATCAAATCATTTCACTATTTCTTATTAACCTTTGTAACAGAAAAATCTCTTAACCGAGTGGACCTAATAAGTATTTTTGTAAATCCTTGAGAAAGGTAGCATTCTAGGATGAATTTTTAAGTCCTCTAACTAGGCCACTCCTAACAGGGTGAAGATCTTAATAGATCTAAGGTAAATCCCCTAATAGGGTCACATCTAATAAATGTGCATTGTAATCTTTAACATGATTGTCTCTTAACCGAGAATAATTCAGAAGAGTATTTCTTTTTGTGGGTGAAAATTCCCATAGAGGTTTTTCCCAAATTGGGTTTCCTCGTTAAATCTGGTGTTATGTGTGTTGTATTGTTAAGTGTGGATGTTAGTTTCATATGGTATATGTTATTGATTAAGATAAGTAGATTTATCTTAGTTTCGGTTGCTTTTGTTATTTAAGTTGCCGAGTTGAATTAGAGATCTAAGTTTTAAGTTATAAGATTCAATATTTTCTTATTCACCCCCCTCTCAGTAAACCACCAATTGGTATCAGAGATGGTGTTTCAAGAGATAAGTTTAATGGGACTTGGGTTAAAGATCTGAAGATGTATAATAGGGAGACACCTAAGTTGAACAAGAATAACTTTTCTACATGGAAAAACAGGATGAGGTTGCACATATATGGAATTGGAGATTATGCATTAAAACATCTTGACAATGAGTACTCACCTCCACTGGTTGGTCCTTTGAACCTTGAACAAATAAGAGAAAGACATGAACATACACAAGTTATGATAGAGATATTATCTACTCTCACTGACCTAGACTTCAATGATCTTCAAGGATGTGATAAAAAATATAGATGTGGGACAAGTTAGCACTAGTATATGGTGGAGATAAAAATGTTCAGAAGGCTAAAGCTGAAAGGTTAAGAGGCAACTTTGAATCTATGATAATTAAAGAAGGAGAAACAATTGCACTATACAACACAAGACTAAAGGAAATTTCTATCCCTATCAGAGGTGCTGGAGGATATATTGAAGAATAAGATGTTACAAGCAAGTTGTTGAGAATATTGTTACCTATCTATGTCATTCGAGTATCTTCAATACAATAAATAAAATTCATTCCTTAGATGACTGTTACCCTAGATGCTATGATCGGTAAGCTAACTGATTTTGAGATAAATGATTTTGATAACACTTTTCCTGCTTCTTCTAAGATTGAATCTACATTCCAATCATCTTTGACTATTAGAAAGTCTAGAGAATCTAGATCTAGTGATGGATATGAAAATAGTGCTATTGAAAAATTTCATAGTTGTAAAAGTGAGCTAGAGGAACTATATGTTGAAGATGAAAAAAATGAAGCTGAGTTTGAAGCTTTATTAGCTAGGAGACTACCGAGAGGTAAATGCAAGTATCGAGGAAAGCTACCTTTGAAGTATTTAAATGCAATAAGATTGGTCATTTTGCTTCTAGCTATCTTGACAATAATGAGAAGAAAGACAATAGAGATAACAGGAGAAAGAATAGATTCAGAAGATACAAATAATTTAAGAACAAAGGAAAGAAATCATGCTACATTGTTGAAGGAGGATCATTTGATGATGAAACCGACGATGAAGATGTAGAAGTTGTTTATGTTGCTATTAAAGATGAGTTTGATGAAGAAAGGTATGTAGAAGAGAAATCCCTAATCTCACAAGTAAGTAGAAATGATACATGAATTATAGACAGTAGTTTCTTGCACCATATGAACGGTGATACTGATAAGTTTATTACTTTGAAAGAGCATAATAGAGGTAATGCTAGATTTGGAAATGATGCTCCATATCCTGTGAAGGGAAAAGGTTCTATAATTCTACTGAAAAATACTAAATGTGATGATGTTTATTGGGTTGAAGGTCTAAAGTACAATTTGTTGAGTGTGGCACAATTGAAAAATATAGGACACTGATTGGAATTTCAAAACAGGAAGGTAAAGGTATTTGATTAGAAGGGAAGTTTGATTTCTACTAGAGAAAAATCTAAAGGTAACCTATTCTACCTTGATACTTCCATAAAGAGTTGTCTGTTTGCTAAGATTGAAGATGTATGGTTATGGCACAAAAGGCTATGTCATGTGAATTTTGACAACTTAATCAAAGTGAGTAAGAAGAACAGAGTAAGAGGTCTACAGAGTTTAGACAAACCTGAGAATGTCATGTGCAAGGACTGCCAAGTAGGTAAGATGATCAAATCAAGCTTTACAAGCAAATATTACACTACACAAGTTATTTTGGAGTTAGTACACACTGGCCTATGTGGTCCCATGAGAACACAAAGCTATTATGGAGATAAATACTTCATTTTTTTTTATGACTAATCTAGAATGATGTCGTTCGTGTTTCTAAAAGAAAAAATTGATGCTTTCCAAATGTTTAAGTGGTACAAGGCTAGAGTTGAAAAAGAGACAGGAAGACAGTTGAAATGTCTGAGATCTAATAGAGGAGGAGAGTTTACTTATGATGAGTTTACACTCTTCTACAATGAACATGGTATAAAGAGATAAATGTCTACATTGAGGACACCACAAAAAAATAGGATAGCTGAGAGAAGAAACCGATCTATTGTGGGTTGTGCTAGATGCTGATGATTGAGAATGAAATTTCTCAAACCTTCTGGAGAGAAGAAATCAACACTTCTTCTTATACACTTAACTAAGTACAACTAAAGAAGGGAACTAACAAGACACCTTATGAGATCTGGTATGGACACAAACAGAATGTAAGTTACTTTAAATTATTTGGAAGTAGGTGTTATATTCTAAAAGATACTAGAGATGGAAAGTTTGAATCTAAAGGAGATGAAAGAATATTCTTGAGATATTCTACTAAGAGAAAAGCCTACAAATTTTTGATTAAGACTACTAACAAAATTGTTGAAAGTGCAAATGTGAGGATTGATGAATTTGCAAAGAAGAATAATGAAGATAGAAGGAAGGAACCTAAGGATTATCAAAGATTTGTTTATGTATAGACTAAGATTCCTGACACCTTATCGAAAGCACAAACAAAGGAAGAAGATGAGCAGAGAGATCCTACACCGAATGATGGAAATGAAGATATACCACCGGCTACCAAGCCTATTTTAGCAAAGTATGTGAAGAGACACCACTCATCGAGTAAAATCATTGGAGACAAGACTGTTGGAGTTCTGTCAAGAATTAAGGTAAGAGACAACACATGCTTAATATCTAAATTTGAACCAAGAAAAGTGAAAGATGCATTAGAAAGTGAAGATTGGATGAAAGAAATGAAAGAAGAGTAAGATAAAATTCAAAAGAATAATACATTGACTTTGGTACTGAGACCAAAAGATAAGAATGTAATTGGTACTAAGTGTATTTTCAGAAATAAGTTGAATGAGCATGTTAATGTAATCATAAATAAAGCAAGATAATTAGTTTGCAAGGGATAATGCACAAGAAGAATGTATTGACTATGGTGAAACTTTTGCACCTATTGCTAGATTAGGATTTAGAATCATACTAGCATATGTAGCTTATAAGGGATTGAAAGTTTATGAAATGGATGTTAAGTCTGCATTTCTTAATGGTACTCTAGAAGAGGAAGTGTATATTGAAAAAGATGAAGGATTTTCTTAGAATACTAACAGGGACATGGCATGCAAATTGCGTAAAGCACTATATGGCTTGAAACAAGCACCTCAAGCATGGTATGAAAGATTTCATTCATATATAATCAAGATAGGATTTAAAAGAACAAGTGACAATAACAATGTGTATCTGAAATGTGATAGTAATAACAAAGTTATAATTGCTAAAATATTTGTTGATGATATTTTTTTTGGAGGAAATGACACATTGTGCAGATCTTTTGCTGAGGAGATGAGAAAGGAGTTTGAAATGTCTATGATTGGAGAGATTAAATTCTTTCTTGGACTTCAAATTCAACAAGTAAAGGATGGGATCTACTTTATGCAAGAAGTATATGAGACACTCTACAGATCAATGATTAGTATGTTGAAATATGTAGTACATAGCTCACCCGATATTGCTCATGCAATAGGGATTGTTGCAATGTTTTATTCCGATCCAAAGGAAACACATATGTATGGAGTTAAGAGAATCTTTAGATATCTAAAAGGAACTAAAGATTTTGACCTACTATACAAGAAAGCAAGAAACTTTGAGTTGAAATTATACACTGATGGTGATTGGGTTGGAAACATTGATGATAGAAAGAGTACAATTGGAGGAGCTTTCTTCTTAGGATAATGACTAGTTACATGGTTAAGAAAGAAAGAAAGTTGTATTTTATAGTCTACTGCCAAGGATGAGTATGTTTCTGCATCTAGGAATTATGAAAATATTGTATGGATAAAACAACTACTTGAAGGTATGCAAGAGGAGATTACCGATCTAGTCACTATTTATTGTGACAACACAAGTGCTATAAACATATCAAAAAATCTGGTAATGCATTCAAAGACCAAGCACATATCTATAGAGTATCACTACTTGAGAGAGAAAGTTCAAGACAAGCATGTAATGTTGGAATATGTGAACTCCAAGGAACAACTAGCTGACGTATTCACCAAGCCACTACCGAAGGATGATTTTGAGTATCTTAGAGGTAAATTAGGGGTTCTAACCCTATCCAAAATTCATTAGTACAAGAGACATGTTGCATCGATTCTAGGATTCTTTAGAATATCTATTTTTTGTGTTGATTCTAGTGATCACACTTTAGGTGATGCCTAAAGTTGTGAAGGGGATTATGTATGCAAAGAGATATCAGTACATGCAAAGTATGATTAACTACCTGAAAAATATTTTGGGGGTATGAATCTTTGGCATTTATGTCAAAGAGGGAGAAGTAAGTAATTGATGAATACATAAGTGGAAAGACTGATGACATTAAGTTTTTCCATTAGTATACTTAAAGGGAAAAACATGATAAAGGTCATCGATATAGACATAATTGATGGATAGCAAGCAAACCCGACGAGATTAAAATATCTATCATGAAAAATGCTAAGTATAGAATTGCCTGATGAACATCAATGAGAGTCAAACCGGCGACAAGCATAACCGATGATACAGTTTTTGAGAACATCGCCGACAAAAGAAGAAAAGGCATACCTGATGAATAGTTCAAATAAGGGACACTGACGGAGCAAAAAACTAACAGAGTAAAGAATGATACAAAACTGACAGAGCAACCTGACCATCAGAACTGACAGTAAGTTATAGAACCCGCAAAAAGTGGATTTGACTTTACACGTCAGATAAAATAGTGTAATTCTATTTATAGAGTTTTTACTTGTTTTAAATATTTACTTGAAGGACAAGAAAGCATATTGTAAATTTTTTAAAGCATCCTAATGGATCTAAAACATATCTAACTAAAGATCAAGGTCAAGTTGTAAACCTTGGATCTAGAGTATTTGAAAAGCATGAATCAAGAATAGAGCTAGAAACTAGTATAAATAGATGTTCAATCATTTGTAATCAGAGAGACTTGTGATCAGTTGATAAATGATAGTAGCCATGGAGAGCATCTAAGTAGAAGGAGAGAATTCATGCAAAGTACAGAAACATAACAAACTAGTTATCAAGAACATCGAAAGGCTACCGACGAGCAGAGACAAGGTATCACTCAATCGCTCAAGGTGATTACATTTACATTGTAAGCTATACATGATCTGATATCAGCAATTAGAGATTGCATTCACTATCAGATCAACATCTATATTGTAGTTGCATTCTAACAAGTGCATCACAAACAAAAATCCTTTTGTAGAAGGTGGACTTAATATTTCTTTGATAAATCTCTTAACAAAGTGCACACCTAACATTGTTGCTAAAGCTTCTAACAAAGTAGATCTTAATAGGTCTCCACTCTAATACTCTTAACAGGTTAGATAATTAGAAGTGATCAGTTGTAAGCCTTTACCGCCTCCTTTCTTATCTGCAGATAGTGAATTTTTGTGGGTAGACATCCCCACCGCAGTTTTTACTTCCTAACAGGAGTTTTCTGTGATATCATATCATGTGTTATGTGTTATTTGTTTTCATGAATGTTTCTTGAATGTTTACACATATAAAGAAATTACATTATGATTTCATATACATATAAAAAGATGAACAGATAGATAGGTATATACAAATCTGATGACACAAAGGTTAATGGGCCAATCATATAAAAAGTTTTAGAGGTACTGATTCACCCCTCCCCTCTTAGTACATCATTCCAATAATTCCAACAATTGGTATCAGAGCTAAGTCTCTTTCTTGAAAAGCTTAAAGACTTAAGAGAAAAGATCCATGCAATGGAAAAGTATAGACTGGACAAGACTATTGAGAATGAGCAGTTGCAAATTCAGATTTACTATGAGCAATATAAAGAGGCGAGAGTAAGCATGAGGAAGTTGCTTGATGAAAGAAAGATCATGGAAACTAAGCTTAATGAAAAAGATTATCAAGAAGAGGAGATCCTAGATTACTTCAATTATGTTGAATCATCAACAAGAAAAGCATCAGACAAATAAGTAGAAGAGATCACAAGTCTATAGGAAGTCAATCTACATCTGATAGAGCAAATCAAGATGCTCCAAATCGTTCAAGAGACTCAGATGGTAAAAATGATTGATGCCATGAATGATTCAAGAAAAGCTAAATCAGAGAGAACATTGGCTATTGATGATAGGAGGAAAATCACTGAGAAGCTACAAGAAAAAGAATCAGAGATTCAAAGACTTACTGATCATCACCATGAGATTACCAACCACATTATTCTTATGATTCAAGAGGCAAAAATATTAAATATTGAACTCATTGAGAGAATACAGATCATTAGCGAGCTAAGGGAAGAAAATAAGAAACTAAAGCATGAAGTCAAAATTCAAAATCAACACAATGAATTGATCAAGAAAGCTGAAGATAGAAATAAAAGAATGGATGATTTCCTTGATGGTCAAAGAAGAGTCAACAACTACACAGGAATAAGATGTATCAAAAATGGAGAATCATCTAATCAATCAGATCAAAGGACTATGTATGCAACTCCAAGGACCAAGAAGCTGTCATGCAATCACTATAGAAAACCAGGCCACACCTCAAAAATTTGCAGAAACAAAATGAAAGGTATTCCTCAATCACAATCTACTTTCATTGGTAATTGTTATAAATGTCACAAGCAAGGACACAATGCATATGAATGCAGATCCAAGATGACAAAGCCAAAGAAGGAAACCTACATGGACAAATATTGTCCTACCTGCAAAATGAATGGACATACTTATCAGGAATGCTGGAAAAAGAATAAGAAAGCATGGACACCAAAAGAACCTGATAATGGCTACAAATCGACAAGAGTAGGCAACTCATATGTTTGGGACTATAACACATGGGAAAATTGCACAACATGTGGAAGGTATGGTCACATATCTGCCAAATATATGAGAAAATGGACTAGAAAACCAAGAGGATGGTTCAATCCAGGTATGACATGTTTACGTTGTCATAAGATTGGATATGTGATAAAAGATTGCAAAGACTGACTGACAGAAACAAGCACTTATCCCAATGGAAACACCATTGATGACATCAAGAAGATGAGAAACAAGATGTGGGTAAAAGCCATAAACAATGAAGGTGCTGGAACAAGCAATGCAAATAATGACGCCCCATCCAATGGATATGGTGGCATCACTATCTCCAACTAAATTGCACAAGTAAGGAACTACATTATGACAAGTTATATTATGCATCGGTTCCATTTACATATTGAACATATAGATAAAATTAGCATTACTGAAGATGCACTATATTGTTACTTGTATTATTATTGAAAAACCACCATCGGTTAATAGGTAAAAATTAGCATCGGTGAACACACACAGAAAAGTTGACACTACTTACCGAAATGTATCGGTCATTACACAAAAGCCAATTCGCTAAGTGTAAACCAATGGACATCTGTAATCCTTGAGCCGACAGAAGTTGTCATCGTCATTTCACCAAAAATCATCGGTGAAGTCATCAAAAGATGCTAACAATCCTGATACTTTGCACCTCCACCGAAGATGTTGTTTATATCTCAACTGATGAACTCAGTCCTTGTATACCAACAAGTTGTTGGGCATTAATGACAACTTAGGGCACAAAAGTTATAAAAGTGCAATGGAAGAACTCATTTCACACCCGCAATTTTTGAGCAATCAAGCAGAGATGAGAAGGGTGATTGAAGAAAAAATTGAAGTGTGACCTCAACAAGATTCCAACTCAACTCAAAGGATTCACGATCAATCACAGAGATTCAGTAAGTACCTGCATTCACCGACCGCACTGTTTAATTTACGGAAAGCCCTAAATTTCTGAAAACAATGGCATCTACTTCTAGAGTTGAAAAGTTAAAAGAAGATAATAAGAAAACAATCAATCTTATCAGTAGAGGCACTTGTGTTGAACCTAAATACAAGCTGCACCTATAAATCGCATCACAACCTGATGATTCTAGAGCATTCTCCAGAATCCCACCTAGGGTTTTTCTGGTAGAGGACGTAAGGTTCTATATACATTGCAAGATCTCAGAATTAGGATATCTAGACCTAGATAATGCCTACAGGGCACTTTGTGATGAAGCTAGAAACCTAAAAAAAGAGCAAAAGAATCTAGAAGTGAAAGGTCGTACGAGTGCGTTATAATTTCCCAGAGTTTTCAAGACAGAATGGATAAAGATAGTTCTCAACAGAATGCATAACTAGACACTATGGCTTAATAAGCCAAAAAAAATAACAAAGGATGTTATTCATGCAGTTAATGGATATCCTACAACCAAAAAACCACAAGCTCACAAGCACCCATCCCTGAAGGAAGTGGAAAAGCTAACTGGTGCAAAATTAGACAAGAGAGGTCTTAAGGTTAACACTATCACCGATGAAGAACTCAATTTTGGTGCATGTGTGGTAGGATACAAGATATTCCAGGCTAGCAGAATGAACAACATAGCAAGCACTGCTGTGAGCACAGCTTACACGATCATCAAACAAGGGAAGAAGATGGATCTTGCAAAGATTTTGTTAAATCAAATCGAGGAGAACATGAGTACCATAAGATCTTCAAGAACAAACACTTGTAAGTTTGGTTCCCTCATTATGTGCATATTCTTTTACTTTGAAGAATACTTTCCTTCCATAGGAAAACTAGTATGAGATACAAGCAAACCGGTAACCATACAGATATGTGAGCATATAGAGTCATTAGGAACTGACTTTGATAACCTAATGACTGGGTATTTCAAAAGTTTTAAAGAAAATATGCAAGAAAGGACTAGGATACCTGAAATTTTGATAGAAGAATACAAAGATGATATATGTTTCATGGTAGATACTGACTTTACCCATATCAAACCAGTAATACCTAGGATGTCTTGGCTATCACATTTAGAATATGAGATCAAAACAGGACAAGCCACTGAGTGCATCAAGGCACTATTGAATGAACCAGTTGACAACAAACAAACTAGATTTGGCACTAATGAAGAAGCCAAATCAAAGATCAAGATAGATCTTACTGTCAAGAAGATTATGAACAAAAAGGATAAAATGGTTAAAAAGTTAACCAAGTAATTTGCAGTTACAGAAGAAGGTGAAGAGGAAACAGAAGGAAAGGAGGAACTAACCGAAGGCCAGTCACCTATTGGTGAGGAAACATATAAGAATGATTTAGAGGGTACACACTCAGATTCACCACCTCCACCTCCACCTAAGAAAGAAAGAACAACAACCGCTTCTAGAACAAGAAGCAAAACTGCAAAGGAACAAACTCCTTCACCACTTAAGAAAGGTAAAGTGAGAATCTACAGGAGAAAACCAGTCTCACCTAAGGAAATACATAACAAAAGGAGGAAATGGGTTAGAACAAAAGAGGATCTTGAAGACTCAGCTATGGATGAAGCTGACATAGATGTGCAAAAAGGGAAAGAACCCTTGATCCCAAATAAAATTGATGAAATCTGTAAGTACACAAAAGAATCAGCATCTATTTCTGATCCTAACATTAGGAAATGGTTAAAGTTTGATCCAGAGGACAAAAACAAGATAGAAGATGCTATTATAGTCAAAATGTGCAAACATCATTATGTTCCACTACAATTTTTAGAATATGACGTTCTTAAGGAACTATCAGCAAGATTGTCTGCTAGATGGACATTTTCTCTGCATCAAGAAAAGGAAATAAGAGAAAGAGTACTTGTTACTCTTATGCCTTCAGATTCAAAGAAGGAAGAGATAAGTGAGATGATGAAGAAGTATGAAAAGTAGTTCTCACCAAAGATGAGAGCATATGAATTTCTCAAAGGGAAGCTGATTGGTCTTGAAAAGGACAGCAATAAAAAGTGGAGCAAGATACTTAACATGCCAACTAAGGAAGCTATCCCAGAGAAGGAACACATCATCATCAAGGATATACAAGATGACTCATCTGTGGAATTAGATAAAGAAGAGAGTGATCCGGCAGGCCCCAAATGTACTGAAGTTATAGATGAAGTATGGCCAGACACTACTCTATACAAAACTCAGGATGATGAAAGCCAAAATCCACCAAGTCCAATTCATATTGACTTGAGTAATGAAGAAGAAGTTACCAAAGTAGATTTGACAATAAAAGATAACATAACTAAAGATATCAATGATGAATCATGGTTGGATAATATTATCAATGACACTATAGGAAAAGACCCTGCAGAAGAAGTGCAAAAAGATGAAGATATCAATACTGCACAGGGTAATACCGATGGGCAGGATACAACTGTTGACACTGCAGAAGTCAATACACTGACCAACATGAACGTTTTGATACAAGTAATTGAAATTGAATCAAGTCAGGAGAAATCATATAAGAAAGATGATGATATACCCAAGGACACAGGTAATGAACAAAATAAAAATGCATAAGATACTCGAAAAGATACAGATACAGAGATGAAAGATGCAATCGATACTTAGCAAGAGGTGTCTATTAAGAAAGACAAGGAAGCATAAAATAAAATAGATGAAACACTAAGAAAGGATAAGGAGAAAGAAAAGAGTGAAGAAGTCAAGTAGGATGAAAGATTGAAAGGAAAAGAAGATAAAACTATTGATACACCCAAGGCCAAAGAAGAGACGTCGTCACAGAACCAACCAGTGGACTCAAAATAGAAACAACATGATGCTTCATCTTCTCGACCTTCACCTACAAAGTCAATCCAATCTCAAGGTTTACAAATGGTAGTACACAAATCTGCCTCCCAGTCAAAGAAGAAGAATAAAAAGACATTAAATAAATATATCTTGGCTATCACACTTGATGAGGTAATAGAAATACCCAAGTAGGATGTATCTACTTTAGATACTGAAGCACTTCAAAAGTTTGGAGTGATGTGTCAAAGGAAAGAAATACAAGATAAGATGAAAAAGGCACATAGAGAATCCCAAGCACTTGATAAGGCAAGGGACATTCTACATCAACTTGTTCCAGATATCAAAATTGAAGATAACATATCAGTCATGGAACAAATAGCAATTCTTACCGACACCATCACAAATCAAAATGTAGATGCAGAGAAGGAAATGGAAGAACAGGCAGAAATGAAGTATCAACACAAATTGGTTGAAAAGATTAGCCAAGAAGTGGCAGAGAATAAGGTAAAGCTCTCTGAACTAGAAAGTGAATTAGAACCAATGATTGCTGAAGCTATTACCTTAGTTCAGAAACTGTGCACACTAGAATATTTCACTAAAGAAAATAGTGAAAAGTTGTCACAACTAGATTCAGATCTAATAGCTAGTGCACTAAGTTTAACCTTTGATCCAAACACTATAAAGCTACATCATGAAAATATCATAGAGGTCAAAAGATTGAGAAAAAAAAAATGGGATGCAGAGACTCAATTTAGAAATGAGGTTACAGAGCTGCAAGCTCACATATTGCCAAATCTCACCACTCTGCAACAACATATTACAGATGCAAGAAATCTGATCTCAACCCCAGAAATGTCTGTGGTAGACAACATATATGACATGCATGTGAGGATATCACTTGAGCATATGGCACTTGAGAATTTAAAGGATAAATGGGAGAAAATGATGGAGGAAATCAAAGCCTCACACTCTCACATTTTTGAAAAGTTGTAAGTACCTTTGCCCTCATTATCAAAAAAGGAGGAATGTATACATATGT
>MU227014.1:1711972-1722264 GCA_018584345.1 Thuja plicata
GATAACAGGGTATAAACCCAGTCGAGGTCGAAACCCACAGAGATCATCTTCATCTATGACCAGCTAATAATTCGAGTCCAGATTGTAGTCATCAGTTGTGTTATGAATGCAAAAACAATTTTGGGTGGTTCTTTAATTTAGGTAAAGCATACAACTACAGAGCCAGACATAGCTAAACTCGAAGACCGCCTGAATGTATTCTGCAATTAGTCGTCAGGAAAGAACTGGATCACTGCAATTAGTCCTTGCCGTTGCCGTTACCTTCCCCCTTCAGCCCAGTCTCCCGCCTGTAATTTTGGCCATTGCCGATACTTTTCTGCCCCATCATTTTAATTCTACGTTTTTCGTTGAAATAAACAGCCAAGTCTTATCACCGTACCATTTCAGCCAATGCTATCCCAAAAATTTTCTTTTTTTTACTTTTATGCACGTTTTGGTCAAAATTTCGACCAACACGGGCATAAAAGTAAAAAAAAAGAAAAGTTAACTTTTATATTGCGACCAAAACAAACAATTTTGCTAGTTGGTCGAGAACTTTGGTCAAAATTTGTGGTCAAATCTATTAGTGTAGGATAAAGATTAAGTGGAAAAAGGAAAGTTGTGAGTTCCAAGAATAATGCAAGTTCTGAGATAAAAGTTAACCTTTTAACCGAGTTGCAAATACAATGAATTAGTTCAAAATAATGATTTGAAAGCTAAGAGAAAATAAAGGAAAACCTAATCAAGGAGATTAAGAGGCAAAAACTGAGGCCTATATATTGATGAGCTTGTATGTTTACAAGAGAGATGCTGGCAAGTTGAAAAGTTGAAGTGTGGTCAACCTACTGAGTGAAGAAAAGAAGAGAAAGGAGGTGAAGATCGAGTCCAGAGGAGAGACTGATAAATTATTGATGTCAGTAGTGGTAGAGAGCACATAAGGGATCTAATCAAGAAAGAGGTAGTTGTTGTTATACAAATCAAATAATTTCACTGTTGCTTAGTAACCTTTGTAACATAAAAATCTCTTAACCAAAAGGACCTAATACATTTTTTTGTAAATCCTTGAGAAATGTAACATTCTAGGATGAATTTTTAAGTCCTCTAACCAGGTCACTCCTAACAGGGTGAAGATCTTAATAAATATAAGGTAAATCCCCTAACAGGGCACACCTAACAAATGTGCATTGTAATAATTAACAGTAATGGCTCTTAACCGAGCATACTTCAGAAGAGTATTTCTTTTTGTGGGTGATGATTCCCATAGAGGTTTTTCCCAAATTGGGTTTCCTCGTTAAATTTGGTGTTATGAGTGTTGCATTGTTAAGTGTGGATGTTAGTTGCATATGGTATATGTTATTGATTGAGATAAGTAGAGTTATTTTAGTTCCAGTTGCTGCTGTTATTTAAGTTACCGATTTGAATTAGAGATCTAAGTTTTAAGTTATAAGATTCAATATTTTCTGATTCACCCCCCTCTCAGTAAACCAAAAAGACCCTATGTATTGACAGTGAGCCCTTGTATATTGGCAGTGAGCCCTTGTGTATTGGCAGTGAGCCCCTTTATCGATAATGAGCCTTCTTGTAGTGCATATTTCTGGTAGTGAGCCTTTGTATCAAATCACCTTTCGGTGTCACCTTAAAAGGTGTTTTTACTTTTCATGAGAATTAGATTCTCCGTGGCTTTACCCAACTTGTGATTTCCACGTAAAATCTATCCTTCTTTATTTTGTGGATCCTATGCATTTCATGTTTATATTTATTGTGAATGTTTAATGTGCTAAACTCACAAATCTTAAGTTGTTATTGGAATTATTTAATTGTTAACCAACAAAGAGAAAGTTTTGTAAAATTGTGTTGTAATAAATGATTCACCCCCTCTTAGTTATTCAACATGTTCAACTACTATATCCAAATAACAACAATAATCATACTCAAACCATAATAACATTTGTCTATACATACATAAACTTTCACAATTAAATCACAACTCTAGCAATAATTTATATGGATTCAGATTTGATTTCTATAACAATGTCGATGAACTTCATGAATTTACACCCATTAAAATAAACACCTTGGATGAAGATGAAAAAATATCCACAACTATCTAATTTACATTTCCATAATGAATGGGGATGTTGTAACAACCATTACAACAATAAAAAACAAATGAAAAATACAAATCTAGAGAAAAAATGTACCCATGAAATAATAAATTGTACAAACCTTGAAGTTGCAATGTATTCCCTGAATGATAATTCCCTCAAGAGCCAAAGGGTTTCTATTCATTGATTCAAGAAACCGATAGTTTTCATCTATTGATCACAATATCTTATGAGTTTTCATTTGCATAAAGACTTGAATATAAAGTGTCTAGAAGATAAAATGACATAATATAGATCATTATAATTAAAACATTTACCTAGTTTTATATGTTATTCCCTAAAAGATCAAACTAGTTCACCTAGATCCAATTTTATGGCAAGGTCCAAATTTTAATTCTATATGCTACATCACATGTTGGGCTTAGCGAGCCTTTTGTATGTTACACTGCATGTTGGCCTTATGATCCTTACATTTTTATTAGAGGTTCATGGTTTCTCCTTATGACTTGGCATGGGTTGGGTGGTATATCCAAATTTGAATCCTTGATAGTTCCTTGGCATACATTGAGAAACAACTTTGATTCCTAATATTCAACAATGCTTGGGTATGAATTAAGCCACAATCTCAATCCATGATGTCTCCTTGATATGATTTAAGAAACAACCTAGATCCCTAACCTTGGGTAGGTTCTTGACATGCATCAGACAAAAAAGTTGAACCTTGGTCCTTGAAAACTATCAAGCATTAGTTAGGTGGCGATCGTGACCCATGATCTCTAATATCTCCCTAAGGAAGAAGTCTTTCATCTAATTTTTGAAAATTGAAAATTAAAAATATTTCTTGTCCTCAATCAATGCAAATTTGGGATTCCTAAATATCTCCATGTTAGTGAGTTGAATCATGAGGTAATGAAGCCTATATCCTGTACTTGTTAGATGATGCATCTTCTACCAAAGAGTCATGTGAAAACCCAAATGTTAAAGTGCCTTTATGCCAATATCATGAATCTATTGTGATTCCCATGTAATCTAAGATCTTGTACCTTTTCACCTTCAACTTGGATCAAGAAATGAAGACAACCAACCATCTACATGTGGTCAATCTGTTGACTCCCATATAACCAAGTGTTGTTGTATGCATTTGCAACCATATTTTTGCTGTGCCACTCCAATCCCCAAATGAGTATGATGATAGCTCCCTTGATTTTTTTTATTATATCATCGTACTATAGGTTGGAACCCTTAATTTCTCTACTGCATCACCACCCGTAGTCAGACCTTCAACTGGGTAGCTATCATCGCCAACCATGTAGACGCACAGCTAAAGAGCGTCCTCTCGACTTCAAAATTATACATGAAATCCTACATTCTATGGGAAATGGCCCAACAGAGACCTTCTTTTCAAGGTTTATAGACAGTGGGCATTCTCGAGAATGGGCCCGACTAGTTAGTGCCATGGGAACATTATCCCCAGGTCCAGTGGGAACTTAGCTTCCCAAATTTTTGTAGGGTAAATGATGCGTTCATTTACTAGAATACTTTGACACTTACTCAGGACTATGGATACCGGTTTTCAAAAGAGGTGATGAACCTGGTGAGTACTTATGGGAATTACTTCATTCAATTCCAGTAGCATACATACATTTGGGTGACCGGCTTCTCCAGGAAACCCTATCTACTCCCTTGATATTGCGGGGATAGAATCATTCTTTTAGAATTTTGCAGACAAATTCTGGAGCTGCATGCCCTCTTCACATTGAAGAAGGTTACCAACATCCCATTCCCAATCTCTTGTGGGAACTATTCTTGCTTCCTGGCTGTGGTGAAGGAAGTAGAAAATGATCTAAAGAGTCTGGGACTGGTGGAATTCCACCATACCATAAGCAATTTTGATCTGCTGGGTAAAATAGTTGTTCAGGCTTAGAATTATCACCCTAACTCAGGCATTAGGGCTACATGGAAATTCCATCCTCACAATGGAAACCTTCTCTAGCTATGGGTGTACTATGATTGAGAAGGAGTCTCTGGGTTCTAGGTCGGTTCCTATCTGATTTGGGATATCACCTCTTGATTTGTAACTTAGTGGGAAAAGGGAAGAAGGATTTAAAACTAAATGGGAAATGGGGTGATACACCAAAATGAAATCAGACTTTATTTGGAAAAACTGATGCAGTAATCCTAACTCATATACCACATTTTGATACTTCAAAACTCTGATCAACATATAGGTTCAAAGACTTGGATACTAGGGTATAGACAACAAATAACTTAATCAGTCAACAAACATACATATTCTTCATGAGGTCTAGATCTTGTCCACGTAGAGGAGGAATAATAAACATTCACTTCTCCTAGCTACCAAAATGAATAACACTTATGAAGAAAGATGAAACAAGATTCTGAAATCAAAACTCAAGAGCATATAGGAAAAATAGATCATTTGCTTTATTATCCTCCAAAAATTTGACAAGTAGGTTACGAATAGTATCTCCAAGGCATCAAGGAACAATGAATTCACTTTGATCCTTTTCTCCAAGATCTGCAACTCAATGGATACAAAAATGCATGAAAAAGTGGTATAGGAACAAAATAGTTCACTAAAACCTCTTCTCCCCTGATTCTAAACCCCTAACTATGAAGTAAAAGGTCCACTAAATAGCCCACATGGCTAATCTCAAAAATGAGATCTCCCTAAAAACTCTCCTCCAAAACATAAAGATTATCCCTAAAATAAAGGCCTAATCCATGCCTACAAATTAGCCTCCCAAAATTTTAGCTTAATCCCTAGTTTTATGGCATAATTGATGCCAAAAATTAAGCCTTTGAGGTTAATTTTGAAAATGAAAACTGGCCCTAAAAGCTAAGTCTCCAATATTGGTAATTTACAAATATATCTTTTAAAAGATATTACCAATATATATAACTTGTTATTGAGATAAACTCAATATTGAGCACTAAGCCTAAATATTAAATTTAAACTAAAGCCTAAAAAGACTTAAGTTTAAATTATTATAAAATTAAACTAAGGCATTCCAACACAATTCAAGCTTATTAATAAAATCTCCAAAGGCATGCGCAAGTTGATACTGGCGGTTTCTAGAGCTGGTTGTCCACGTACACTGCAGTTTGACATGGCATTAACTTTCACATTTGAGGACTCCAAATTTTATTAAAACTTGCAAAGGCTTTCCATTTTATCTCATTTGCTCTTCATTTTTGATATTTTCGCATTCTTATGGAGAGGGACTTAGGGTTTGAGCCACCGCCACACATTTCATCTCTGGTTCTTTGCAAAAATGGGAGTTCTCCTCTCATAGTGAACTCATACTCTGCTGGTATCATTACGCCATAATGTATGGCATTACTTATGCATCCATTCTACAGTTGAACTCAGGCTTAATGCCATCAGTTTGAAAATGCCATGAAATGGCAGTGTTATGTATTATTGCAAGAAGCTCGGGCCTCTTCATATACCGCGGGTTCCACCTATTATTTGGGGTTTTAAATGACATGAAACAAGGCATTTCAAATTTTCATAAACTCAGTCTGTTCTTGGACTCTACTAGAGTGCTTGCTGCAGTAGAGATCTAAAGAGCTCAGGCTCTTCCATATACCGCAACTGTATGTAAATTGGAAGCTCTTCCTTCAAAAACTCAGGCTACATATAGTATTGGAGCTTGGGCTTTGTTTGACAAGAGATAAGTTCAACTTTTTCTATCTTGTCTTCTCTTTTAACTACAGTCTGAACTCTCTATTTTTAAATACATAGCTTTTGAAAGCTTGAGTTGTTAACACAGATTTCTTGTTAGTAAAGTTGCATGCACTTTGCACTATTTTTCAATCAATGCTTGCGATGTTTCCTTTGAACTGTCGACTCCATAATTAGAGTCTCCTTCATTAACTTCCTGTTGTCATTGAATTTGGGGCTATTGATTTTATAAATGCTTGAAGAATCTGCATCTAATGATTGAAGAATCTACATCTATTTCTTTCATGATTCAATGCTTTTACCCACATAGCACTCCTCCATTGGTTGTCTGTAGCTTATATCAAGTTGATATTGCTGATGCATACTGTCATTTTGATGTCTTCATGCTCACTTGTCTGAATGTTCACTGTTTGCATCTTTTCTTTTCCAAATATGAAAACTGTATTAATAACAACATCATTTTTCTCTGAGGTATGCATAATACTGCTAGTTCAACATACCAACACAATGTTGTTATAACCGATTCTATCTTACATCTGCATAACTCTTTATTGCTCTTGATATGCACTGTCATGGTTGAATGAAACAAACACTGGATACCCAAATGGCTTATTCTATACATTTGAACATATGCAAGTTGTCATGTTGTTACTGAGATATGAACTCCATTTTGTCAGCTTCATCTATTACTGTCTGAACACTTTTCATCTATTACTGTCTGAACACTTTTCAATATGCAATTTCTTTAAAATAGAAGTCAAATAACATAAAAATACACTGTTTATTCCAATTTTGCACAAAGCATTGCATCTGAACTTGTTTAAATATGTACTTGGCAGCATTAGATAATAACATTGTTATTATACCTACCATCATTGCTTGGGCTTTTGACTGAATATGTAAAATAGCATCATTATTTACCTTACAGTCTGACATATCTTTACAGTATTTGAATGTCTCTCTGTGTATACTACTGATATCTGCATATTTAGCATTAGATCATAGTGACCCATATCTTTTATGTCTCTAGACAAAATTATTATTTGATCCTCTATATATGTGCACTATTTAAAACTGCATCTTCATATGCACGTGACTCACATCTGATATCATTTTGTACATTAATGTTGAAATATGCATTTGAACATTTCTTTCTTTCCTGCACAATGAACATCTAGCATTCTTTCATTCTTTAATAATGCATATTGTGAAGTTAGAGAACGTGCTCGTGACACTCACTGCATCTTTTAATTATAGAAAAGGTTTTCATAAAGATATATCTTTTTGATGTTATTATTCAGTCAATGTAAATGCATATCTTTCTATTACATTGATATCATCAGCAAATATGTAGTTCAGGGAGTTTGACTGATGCATGGTATCTTTTAGGCTTTTATGTATTGCTTAGATCCAATTGGATCTAATATCTCTTTCACACCATGATGCAGGATACAGGACCACAAATGACCTAGAGTGCAGGACAATCAGAGACAAGACCTAGGATATGAAGACTTTAGATGATGCAGATGAACAACTCCAGAAACTAGAAGACCTCTTAAAGGCAATACATAGACCCTAGACTTCATCATGCTTCTCTTTTACTTTCTTTTCTACATATGTCCTCTGAGTTTCAGTATGCAAGATGTGACCTTAAAGGAGCGCTTGTCTAATACATTTAGTATGAATGCATAATGTAATGATCATTTATGAATATGAAAGTGTGAATTTGATCAAAACTTAGAGTACAAATATAGTCTAATAATATGAATGTAATAGCAACGTATTTCTTTTGCATTGGCTGAACAGTGATGTCAAAGAGATGTTTCTTCATGCAAATTTTAAAATGTTATGACTGCTATCTCGCATGTGAAAATTTTGGGTAACAATTCTGGAGACCTCTGATGGATGTCTGCCTGCTTGACATTGGGACTAGTAGCCTAAAATAGTCCATTGGGCATTGAGTCTATTGATCATCTACGGAAACCCTAAACCTAATTTGTTTATATAAGAAAACAATTCCCCAATGATTGTGGGTATGTTTATGATTTGTGGTATTGAAGTAAAATTTCATTATCACAAATTGTAAATGTATTTTTGATTATTGAGGAATGATTTCCTTGTATTCACAGAATAGGAAAGCAACCTTGGAAGACCTTGCAAACTTGAAGACTTATTGAAAACTGGGAAAACTAAAACTAAAACTGACCTAAATGTGCTTGACAACACTTAGGGAAACTGGAAAACTAACCTACCCTAACCTAAAAGGCCACA
Organism: Thuja plicata; assembly: GCA_018584345.1. Taxonomy (NCBI): domain Eukaryota; kingdom Viridiplantae; phylum Streptophyta; class Pinopsida; order Cupressales; family Cupressaceae; genus Thuja; species Thuja plicata. Next base: position 1,720,037 of record MU227014.1, read on the forward strand.
AACACTGCTAAACAAAACCATTTACTGGTTCATTAAAATATTTGCCTTTTCTCACTAACAACAGATGAGATGCATGCATATAGGCAATTGAAAAAATATGCAATACAACTTGAAGGATCCGAAACTCTTGAAGCATATCCTGAAAGTGAAATACCAGATCACATACCTCTTGGATTTGATCAATATCAATGCATTTTTGAGGTGAATAATCATGCTGGATATGTTGCTCTATAATAGGGATCTTAGGAATAGGCCCCATTCTGGAAAGATGCCTGATTGGGTAGCCTCTAGAGATGTTAAATTTTGGCTTTATGCTGTTGGATTCTTTGCTTCCCTCTGGTTCCTCATGGCTGTCCTGCATCATTAGCTACCATGTGAGCTCCTCTTCCATGGTCAAAACATCATCATCTTTCGTCAAGTCAGCTAGGAACTCATCAAAACTATTGATCTCCTGGGAATCTGGAGCATTTTTTTCCAGCTTGCCTCCTTACACATAACCATTAGAAAGAATGTCCTCCAAAATAGAGCCCTTTTGAATAGGCACAAACTCTGACATTTCAAGCTTTTCACAAAAATCTGCAATAATGTTGTCAAAATCATTCTCTAAGCTTTGATCAATTTCTTGATCATGGACACCTTGTTGTACTGAAGTGACCAGAATCTCCTCTTCTTTCTCTTGATCTACAAAAGAGGGTAACTCCTCAAAGATAAGTACAACCACCTCTTGCTGGTCAAAAAGAGTCTCCTGTAGCAAATGATGCAATTTTTTGACTATCCATCTCAGAATATACAAGATCTGCAATCGAATCCAATACTTCTTGTTCTATCAGATTTGAGCTAATAACCTCCTTCTTAGTTCCCTGATTTGGAGATGACTCACATGTAACCACCTTGATAAGATTTGGCATTTAGAAGGCAAGGTGCTTAGTCCATGAGCGCTACCATGACAACTTGGTATCTTGCTCATCTAGCTCATCTATTTTACACCTCTCTGACTGAGAATCAATAAAGTGGGCTGGTTGACCATGCTCACTCAGGGGCTCTTGTAGGGGCTGTCTTACTTCTTCTGCAAGATTATAACTTGGAATTTTCAGCTTGGATCCTTCTTGGATTGTAGGCTAACTAAGGTACAAGAAGCTGCTTGAGCTTCTAGCTCTTGTAATTTTTTGTTTAACTGCCTCATCTATTCCTCTTTAAATGAAACTTGCTTGGCAAATAGCTCCTACTCATACCTTTGAGCCTCCATTTCTTGTTGGTTTCTGTGAGCTTGATAAGATAGCTCCTCTTGATGCATGCCATACTCTTTCTCTTTCTCAACAAATCTCATTTGTTCTTGAAAGTTCTTCAGAATATCATCAAGGCTCATGTTTGGAACAAGCTGGGGATAATTCTGAGAATCATCAAAGAAACTACTTTGTGGCTGCTGGTATGCATGCTGCCAAGAAACTTGTTGCTAGGCTGGAGGGTGGTAAACATGAGATGAGTGTTGTCCTTCAAATTTCAGAACAAAAACAACAGCAGGGTTGTATTGATATGATTGATATTGAGAACATGCAGAAACATCTTCTTAAAATGGAGGATAGTAATCCATCTTAGGCACCAAATCTGCATAAAACTAGTAGATATAACCTTAGAGCCGCTAGATATGCATAACATTGACCTCCAAACTGCTTGCAACCTATTGGATGCATATCAAAACCAGTAGGAAATGTGAAATATATAACCTTTTAGTCCCATTGGGCATGCCAAAAACTGTTCAGGCTTAGAATTGTCACCCTAACTCAGGCATTAGGGCTACACGACAATTCCATCCTCATGATGGAAACCTTCTCTAGCTGTGGGTGTACTATGATTAAGAAGGAGTCTCTGGGTTCTAGGCCGATTCCTATCTGATTTGGGATATCACCTCTTGATTTGTAACTTAGTGGAAAAGGGAAGAAGGATTTAAAACTGAATGGGAAAATGGGGTGATACACCAAAATGAAATCAGAATTTATTTGGAAAAACTAATGCAGTAATCCTAACTCATATACCACATTTTGATACTTCAAAACTCTGATCAACATATAGGTTAAAAGACTTGGCTACTAGGGTATAGACAACAAATAACTTAATCAGTCAACAAACATACATATTCTTCATGAGGTCTAGATCTTGTCCATGTAGAGGAGGAATAATAAACATTCACTTCTCCTAGCTACCAAAATGAATAACACTTATGAAGAAAG
>MU227014.1:1773237-1807044 GCA_018584345.1 Thuja plicata
TTTTGCTTCTCCCTAAGTTACACTTAAGGGGGGGTGTTAGAGTAATTTAGTAATTACTCTTTTGTGCTTAAGTTATACTTAGGCAACTTTCTATTTTCTGAGAGTTTCTTTTTTAGGGCTTCGGTATCCTTTATAAGGAATCACCGCTTAGTTTTATTTACACAGAGTTTTGTATTCAATATTGTTGTTAATAGAAATTATTCTTTTTAACATGGATATCTCTTCTCTCTCATTTTGGCCGCCATAGATCCTTCTATCTTCTGTCTTTTACTTTTGTTTATGTAATAGCTATGCATGCAGGTGTTCTTGGGAAGATTGCAGTTTAACAATCTTAACATTGGTTGTCTCTCTACTTTGCGCAAGTTATAAGCTACAAAGTGTTTCTTTAAACATCTAATAATCTTGTATATTTTAGAATCCATCCTCTCTTTTAATTTTGCGTGGGGAAATGCCTACAGATTGCGCAAGCATTTGATTCTTATGCAATTTGCAACTTGCACTTGGATTTGATTTATAACCTTTTAAAACTTCCTTTGCAGCTCATACTTACATTGGGATTGTTATTTGCTGAGTTCAAATGCTTTTAAAACCTTCATGTCTATGCAATATTGCCTTGAAGAATGGACCCTGTATGTGGTTCCTAAACTTACAGTGTCCATCCTAATAATCTGCACTAGAAACCTTTTAAACTTCACTTGCAAATTTCAAATTTAAATCACCATGGTCTGCGCAGCCTTTTCAAAACTCCAGTCGAGCATTGTATCAATGAAATCATGAAAATAGTATAACACATCCATATAAAGAAGCTTTGGTAACATTCCTATCAACATAAGAGCACTAAGCCTTTAAGTTGCAAAATTCTTGCAAGTTGCCAATCGGTGAAGTCTCTATCGAATATGAAATTGTTGCCAAGTCTTTCAAAACTTTTGCCAATATATTGTGCGAATTTTTTTTTTTTTGAATCTAGTTTTATCTTTATCAATCTGTATTCAAACTTCAATTTCTTTGTCTCTCTCTTGGTATTTCATCTTATAGTTCCAATGCCTCAAATATACTTTCACCTTCCTTAAGTACAAACCATTATGCAAATCATCATAAAACTAACTTTACAATCACTTTTGCAAACTGGACTTTTTAATGGCAACTGGCCTCCGAAACTGGTCTCAAAAACTGACTGAAACAAGTAACTTGACTCTGGCACTCGGAAAAAAGATTCATTCATATATAATAACTATGCATGCAAGAGGGCTTCTTCAGATTCATCCTCTGGCGCAAGATATAATTATCCAAAGTTAGTACTTCAGAAAATCGTGCAAATGCAATATGCTAGAACATCACAAACTTCACCCGGATAGGCCACTGCAAAAATGACTAAACCAAGCTCTGAAGTTTCACCATTAGATCAAACAGTACATTCATATGCAATGAGAATGGTCCCACAATCGGATCTTGGAAACAACTTTGAGATAAAAATTTACCACTCTCAAAAAATTATTAATTTGCAAACTTAGTTCTGTTCTGCATTGCAAACTGAATAAACTACCTCTGAAACTGAATTCATAAAATCACTAGGAAGAACCTTCAAAATCTCAACCTCTGAACATAGATTCAATGTCATGTGTAGAATACAAAACCTCAATTATCATGTTCTAAAAATGAACCTTTCATCTGAAATAAATCTGCAAAGTTAGCACCTTAACACTTTTCTGGTTTTAAACTCGGTGAATATGCATAAAACTGATATTCAACTTAGAAAAGTGATCAACTGGATTGGTCAAAGTCTGAAAATCCTCAGGTGAGTTCACTTCCAAGTCAATAATGCAAAACAACTTTCAATTATTCTTGACCATGAACCGGGTGCAAACAAGGAAAGTACAAAGTAGGTCACTTAATTCTGGATTCTGCACTTTCAGTGAAATATTAATAAACCAGAAATGGAAAGGCCCTGTAAAAATGAAAAAATGGATTGGTAGGAATCTATAAATCTTCAAATGTGTACACTCTTATGTTTAGAATATGAGGGACAACTCAATTATCCAAAACGTTCAACCGGGTATACATTTTCAAGACCTCAAAGTAGACAACTTAGTAATTCTGCACTTGAATACTCAGGAAATCAGAATTATTCACTAATAGAATGGTTCTAGAAAACTTGTCATCTGATTTCATAGGGATCTGGAAACTAGCAATATTGGTTCATTTTCATGCTTAAAATACCTGGGAACACACCATGATTTTATACCTATCTATCTGATCAAAGATGCAGGCCTTCAAAGTAAGGTATTCAGAAATCTGCATTCAACAATTTTGGGAAACTTAACAAAGTGCCAACAGAATCAGACTGGCAAACTGCTCAAATGGATTCATCATGATTTGGAAACTAAAAAATATGAAGTATTTGACCACTGGAACATAGTACAAAAGGAATTTTCTCAATTGAATCAACTGGTCAAAATTTATAACCAGTCAAACTGGGCTATTCAGATTTTTGGGCAGAACAAAGATATACATAATTTTGGGCAACCAAATTTGGGGAATATGGAAAACTTATCAAACTGATTTGAAAAATCTTGGGTTCTAAAACATAGACTCTCTAATATGCATGTAACACATTCCCAAAGCAGTGGCCTATGAAACTCAACAGGGTGCAAGATATTCAGAAGCAAACTAGGCAAGTTACAGCGAAATGACACCTTAGCAAAAATGCAGATTTAGGTGACCATCTCAAAATGACTACTCCCTAAACATGTCAGATTTGGAATTTAGGAGCTGGAACCCACCGCAAATGTTAAAATAAAGGTTCTGAACCCTCTTTGTAAGTGGTATCTGATGAAAATCATTAGGCTATTTTTACAAGCACTCAAACTAAGCCTTCTCACAAAATTTTCAGGGGTACTTACCTTTCCTTATTGAAAATTTTAACATGGTCACTCCAAATTTGTGCCAAATTTGGGAGGACCAACATAAAGATTGATGAGTTTGTAGAGAGAAGTGAAGAACAAAGTGGTAAAGAGCCTAAGGACTATAGGAACTTTGTGTATTATGAACCTGATACTATACCAAAGACACAGGCAATGATGATTGGACAAAAACCATGACAACCAATGAATTCATCAGCATAAACCTTGTTGCAACCTATGCAACCCGAGCTACTAAATAAAGAAACCTAGTCTTAGACTGAAGAAACTGAGTCATAGACAGAGGGAACCGAGTTGCAGACAAAGGTACTCGAGTCTCAGACAGAGGTGCCCGAGTCTCAAACAGTGGAACTTGAGTATCAGTTGGAAGAGTAGAACATAATGTTTGAACATGGTAAACCAAGTGGAACTAGCCCATAATCAAAGAGGAAGGAACATGTAATTGCCAAATATGTTAGAAGGCATCATGCACCTGAGAAAATAATTGGAGATCATACATAAGGTATAATGATAAGGAATAAAATTAAAGGTACATGTTTGCTTAGTGAAATTGAACCTAGATCCATTAAAGATGCGTTAAATGATAAAAGATGGATAGAAGCCATGAATGAAGAGATTGAGAAGATAGAAAAGAACAAAACCTGGACTCTTGTACCTAGACCAAAAGACAAGAATGTGATTGGTACTAAGTGGGTTTCAGAAACAAGATGAATAAAAAAGGTGAAGTTTCTAGAAACAAAGCAAGATTAGTGTGTAAAGGATATGCTCAAGAAGAGGGTATTGATTATGGAGAAAAAATTTCTCCTGTTGCAAGAATTGAAGGAGTCAGAACTCTTCTGGCATATGCTCCACATAAAAGATTCAAAGTATACCAAATAGATGTAAAATCTGCATTCTTGAATGGAATTATGGAAGAGGAAGTCTATATTGAGAAACCTAAAGGTTTTGTTGATCCTAACAAAAGAAATATGGTTTGCAAATTGCACAAAGCCTTGTATGGACTAAAGCAAGCTCCTAGAGCCTGGTATGAAAGATTGCATGGTTACCTAGTAAGTATTGGATTTCAGAGAAATAATGACAATAATAGCTTGTATATCAAAGAAGGACCTCATAACAAGGTACTATTAGCATAAATATTTGTTGATGATATACTATTTACTGGATATGATGATTTATACAAAGCATTCTCCGAAGCTATGAGTAAGGAATTTGAGATGTCTATGTTTGTAGAAATCAAATTCCTTGTTGGTTTACAAGTTCATCAGATGAAGGATGGTATCTACATTACTCAGTCTAAATACATCAAAGAGATACTGAAGAAATTTGGAATGGAAGATTCCAAACCAGTTGGGAGACCTATGTCTACTGGACATAAGTTGTCTAAGGATGATGACTCAAAGGAGGTAAATCAGACTACCTACAGATCCATGATTGGTAAACTTCAATATGTTGTTCACACTAGACCTGATATTGCATTAGTAGTTGGTATTGTTGCAACATTTTTAGCTAATCCTAGAGAGAATCATTTGATGGTTATCAAAAGGATTCTGAGATATCTTAAGGGTACTGAAGAGTATGGATTATGGTATAAGAAAGGAGGAAACCTTGATTTGAAGACTTTTACTGATGCTGATTAGGCAAGAAGTGTTGATGATAGGAAGAGCACCAGTGGTGGAGCGTTATTCCTTGGTAAGAGGTTAGTCTCCTGAACTAGAAAGAAACAAAATTACATATCTCAGTCTACAACATAGGCAGAGCATGTTGCTGCAGTAGTAAATTGTTCAAATATCATATGGTTCAAACAAATGTTGTTAGGTATGAATGAGGAAATCAAAGAACCAGTTATTATTTACAGTGACAACACTAGTGCTATTAACATCTCAAAGAACCCTGTGATGCATACTAAGACTAATCATATTGCAATAAAGTATCATTTCTTAAGGGATTTGGTTCAAGACAAGGAAGTAGGGTTGGAATATGTGAATACTAAAGAAAAAATTGCAGACATATTCACAAAACCGTTACCTAAGGATGCATTCTTGTACCTTAGAGGAAAGATAGGGGTGATTCCCCTAACTTTGGCTCACTAATGGACAAATTAGTGATGCATCAACCGAGCTAAAAAATAGATTTAACATGTTGATGCAGATTGTCAGAGCTTATTGCATATGAATTAGTACATTAGGTACACTACAATTCATTGGATAGAGTCTTTAGCATTGGTTGTCAAAGAGGGAGATATTATTGATGTCATGCAAAAGAAATTATTAAGGGAAAAATTATTGATGATAGAGGGAGAAATTTTATCAGAAATAAAGATTAATGTAAGAGGGAGAAATCTGTATTTCAGTGATTGTGAAGACAGAGGGAGTTTTCTGGATGAGGATCGGAATGAAGCTAAGGGCATTAATAAAATTTTATCCTTGTTAATGTTTCTCTATAATTCTTTGTATTATGACATGTTGTGTTGCCATCAATGCCAAAGAGGGATATTTTTTATGACAATTATTCAATTGTGTATTGTCATTGATGTATACACAAATGTAGTTATGTTACACAAATGTCTATACCTAAACCGAGCACAGTCAGTGTATGCCATGTTCTCTCGGGCATTGAAGAAGACCAAAGTAATTTTCAGTTCTAACCGAGTTCACTCGGGAAATACAATAATGGTCAGGTATTGAAGGATTAAAGTGTTAATCGAGTTATGCTTTTAGTGTCAGCCGACCAACAATAGTTTACATTTTATGTTTAATTGGTTATATGCAGTCAACAGACTTAAGTTTTATTATTTATTTGGAAGGTTATTCAAGCCGACTTGACAAGACCTATCATATATATACAAGGTCAATTTTGGATTGAATGTGTGTCAAGGAAATATATGGTAGAGTTTTGATATGAAGAGTGAAGGAGAAATCAAATGGGATTCTGATTAAGGACAGAACATCCAGACAGATCTGCAATATAATATTTGATCAGTAAGGATCCAGTTTAAAACCAAAGTAGATATTTGAATCAACAAAGATAGTTTCTTGGACAAATAGGTCAATCCATTGTTACTCTCTAACAATTGTAGCAGTGATCCAAATCTCTTTATAGAGTAGACATAAAAGTCTTTCATAAATCCTCTCACAAGGTGACATTTCTACATTGAAGTTTTTGAAGACCTCTAACAAGGCCACTCCTTACAAGGTGATTAAATCATCTAATAGGGTCACACCTAACAGTGTGTATTGTAACCTTTAACAGGGTTGACTCCTAATAGGGCTCACTTTAGAAGATTGAAAAATAGTAACTAGTTGCAATTGGTATTTTTTCCCAAATTGGTGTTAGGAATAGGAAATGCCCTATTCTCCCAAGAACACCTGCATGCACATCTGTCACAAGAAGAAGCAAGATACAGAAGATAGAAGAAGAACTATGGCGGCCAAAAAGCCAGAGACATGATATCCATGTTGAAAGAAATAAACTTCTATTATCAACACACTGAATACAATACAATCTCCTTACTAAAACAAAAGAAGTGAATCCTTATAAAGGAATCATGAAACCCTAAAAGGGAAACCCTAAGGTTAGCTAAAGCAAGCTAGAGTGAATAGGTGAGTTAGTAATTAGATCATAATGATTTAATTAATAACCTGATAGACTATTACTCTAACACCCCCCCTGAAGATAAGCTTAGGGAGAAGCAAAAACCTAGGAAACTACTGCAGAAAGTAAGAAAGATGGGTCCCAGCAACAAGGACTGATCAGGTATCCAAGTACAAAAAATAAACTAGATGAAGGAAACTAAGCCTTCAATCTAGGGAAAGTCCCAAAGAGAGGAACAAGAATGAGCAAGAAGCATCTCCGAAGCATGGAGTTGTAAACTCTATCAGAAGAAACTGCTGGAACCCCCACTGAAGTGCATGACCAGGTAGAGAAGACAATGTCTAAAGAGCTGATCAATTAAACCAAGGAAGCAACAGAACCAACAGGTGAACCCCCCCATAATGCTGAACAGGGAGAGGTGACAGGAACACTGAAATGCAATGCCAGAAACATCTGCAGAAAGAAGAACCAGGAACACCAACAGTGCAACAGAAGTACAAGCACAGGATAAAGAGCAATGTCACCGACACACAGCATGGGCTAATGTCATGGAAGGTATGCTCACTTGACAAAGGTGGATGAGCCTAAATGGCATAACATCATAACCCCTCGTGGCACTTTATAACAGAGTGCAAGTACAAAAAACACAAGGTGTACAAGATCCTAGAAATTCAGAAGTAGGCACTTTATCACAGTGCATTTATAGAAATGAAAATGCTACAGAAGAGATACAACAAGCTCAGAAGTCAGAAAGAAGAGAGCCAGAAGTACAGTAGAAGAGATCCCAGGACCTGTAAAACCCAAGCAATCTGCCAGAGTGCAAAAAAATGCCAAACTCAGAGGAGAGATAACCTAGAGTAGAATCTGGAAAAAATACCCCTGCAACTGAATAGTTCACTAAACCAGCTTTCTGACGATATCTGGTTTGCCAAAAAAGGATTCCGGATGAGCAAGATATGGCTCCTAGAAGGCAAAAACAAACATCAGACTTCAATAGAAAAAAATGCTATCAAAATAGAAGAACCCAAAACCTTAACCTCCATCATCAAAAATTTCTCAGAAAGATCTTTCTGACGGTATATGGAAGTCAGAAAAAGACCCTCGGATGCTCAAGATAGAGCGAAAACAGTCCAGGAGGGTCAGAAAGGCCCCAAAAACAAGTTTAAGCCCCTGGGGCTAAAAAAAATTAGGCCCCCTGGGCACATGGCGCGCGCAGGGAGCTGGGCCGAAGCCCCTAGTCTGGCATATGACCGGCCGCATAAACAAAAGGCCTGCGGGGGCTAACAGCAGAGCCGCCACCGGGCGGAGCGGTGACCGCCGGTGGAGCGGAGGCTGGGCGACAGGGGCTGTGGAGGGCGCCAGAGCGGCTGTGGGGCCAGGAGGCGGCGGGGCCAGAGGAAGTAGTGACCAGCGGAGCTGCTGAGAGGTGCGCAGCCGGAGGAGCCATAGGGAGGCGCTGCTGGTGGGGCCGGTCCATGGTGGGGCGGTGGCGGTGTGCCGGTGGCGCCATTGAAAAAAGCACTGGCAGCGCTAAAAGATAAACAAAAATCCTTTGAAAAAAAAGGTTTTTTTTATTTTTTTTAAATTTTTGCCTCGGTTTCTGTGTCGTACGGCACAGGAAACCAAATTTTTTTTGCCTCAGAGTCTAGTAGTCCAAAAATGACAAATTTTATGTCATTTCTGGGGTTTTGGGATGCTCTGAGCTCAATGGCAATGTCCGTTTGAGCCCAAAGTGACCATAACCAAAGCCTGCCCCTGAAACACCACAAAAAACACTAAAAAACCTCTAAAACCCTCTGTGTCTGGTACGCTTCAACAAAATATGAACAACCAGCTGCAGGATGGCTCTGATACCATGTTAGGAATAGGAAATGCCCTATTCTCCCAAGAACACCTGCATGCACATCTGTCACAAGAAGAAGCAAGATAAAGAAGACAGAAGAAGAACTATGGCGGCCAAAAAGCCAGAGACATGATATCCATGTTGAAAGAAATAAACTTCTATTATCAACAAACTGAATACAATACAATCTCCTTACTAAAACAAAAGAAGTGAATCCTTATTAAGGAATCACGAAACCCTAAAAGGGAAACCCTAAGGTTAGCTAAAGCAAACTAGAGTGAATAGGTGAGTTAGTAATTAGATCATAATGATTAAATTAATAACCCGATAGACTATTACTCTAACAATTGAGTTTCCATGTTAAATCTTGGTGTCATCTGTGTACATAATATTTTATTTATGCTTTATGTTTCTACACTTAATCACTAAAGGATAGTTACAATTAATATATTAAAGATTTACTTTGTTAACCGAGTAACAATAGAATATCTTTGTTGATCAAGTAATAGTGATAAGTTTGATTAAGACATCTAAGGGACTTGGATTTTCTTTTGTGGTAATTGATTCACCCCTCCCCTCTCAGTTACTCAACTCATTTCCAACACTATGAGTGCCACATTCACATCCAGTTTGTGCCAAGTGTGAGAATCCTCTTAAGGAAGAATATCTAATTTCCTTATTAAAGGAAATACAAAAATGTGACATGTCCTCCCACTTGGACTAGAGGACAAGAACAATATAGGATTCCTTGGTTTATCCTTTAATTACATAGTTCACCAAGGAAAGATTAATTTCTAACATGTACACACAAGAAAAATGAAAATATTTAGGGGGGAGGGGCTTGTCTTGGTCAATCCCACATTTAGGATTTAAGCTTGAATTGAAATAAAATCATGTAAAAGAATGACAAATATAAATATTCACCTCCCTTGTCAAAACTTCATGTATGGATTCGAATCCGCTACCCACAAAGATGTATGAATGCTTGTATGTAGGATGTAGGATGTTGGATGTCTTAACAAATGTAATATATCTACAAGTGCCAAATCATAGATCATAGATGTAAGTATGCTTGAATGGTTGAATGGTTGAATGCTTGTCCAATGTTGATGAGTGTAAATATCCTCCCTTGATGGCCAACTTTACTATCTCCAATGAAAAAAGAATCTAGATCTATGGAAGGAAATGTATGCTTGACTGAATGGAATGAATGCCTTCAATGAATCCTTTCTTTTCTTGAATTCCTTGAATGAAACTTGAACTTGATAGCTTACAGTTGATGGCCTGAGCATGTAATGGATCTTTGTAAAAATTGGATATATTGAATTCATGGATCCCAAATGAAGTGACTAGGCCTCATTTTATACCAATTTCGGGTGACAAAACAATAAGAGCCGGCTGCACTGGGTGAGAAAATATGAAAACCCCCAAAATGGGCCTGAGCTCCAATGAAAGCAATTCCCTAAGTACAGGTCGAGACTTGACCTGTACCCCTAGGTACAAGTCGACTTCAACCTATACCCTAGGAGGCACAATCCTCGGAAAAGGTCTAAGGATCTCAGGGGTGGAAAAGAAATGGTAAAAAAAAGACAAAAATGAGGAAACAATGACAAATCAAGCATAAATGCATCACATGTTCTAGGAGATCACCAAAATGGGGCCTAAAAGGGTCTTTGAGCTTCCAAATTAATGGGTGCTAACTTTTAAGATGGTACAGATACAAAAAATGCTAGCTAGAACATAAGTGTCCTCAACTAGCTACCAACTTTTATGACACCATCATTCAACATTTGGTTATCCAAGCTAAAAATTTACTTCAAAAAAATATTTTTTGCAATGGTAAGTGAGCTCGAGTGCAAGCACACCTCCAATAGATTACAAATAGAGATAGGGGAATAAAATATTTCCTTCCATTTGTATAACATAAACATAAATATGAATAGATTCCCTTCATGATATTTTCTTATGACTCAAAATCTAACCATGTTAGGATTATGCAAACATTTTAAAAATATTACAAAAATATTTTAATTGATGAGTTGGTTGGATAGTCATTTCTACCAATTATTGGAGAAAGTATGGCTAGTTGCATGTCTCAAAAAATCAACTTTAGTATAGCCATTTCCTTGATAACTAATTTTCTATAGAAAAATAAATGATGAATCCCCATATTGTATGGTATTGGAAAAAAACCTTGGAATAGATGGTCTTACATTAGAATTTATAGCATTCCGTGTCGCTACATACAAGAAGACTTCTACAATGTTTACCTTGGAGGCTTTGAAGTGGGATCGGGGGATATAAATAATTAGGATTTTGATTATAAATTATTTCTAAAGGAAAACATGGATATATAGTTAATAGATAGAGATCTGTCATGTTAATCAAGACCACATACACAATCTTCACTAAATCCTTGGCTTGTATGATAAAATGTATTACCTAGGAGATTTTGAGTAAAAAAATTAGTTTCTTGGGAGAAAATTTTATTTTAGATAATTCAGTCCTTGCTTGGGAGATTGTTGAATGGATCCAACAAATCACCCAAGATACCTCAACAATTATTAAGCTTGGCTTTGATAAGGATTATGATCACATTCACTCATTCTTAATATGATAAACTACTTAATATTTGGGCCAATGATCTATAATCATAGTAGAATGTTGCTTATGGATGTTAACATTAGAATTATTGTCAAGGGTTCCCTATGTCCTTGATTTCCCTTGCAAAATAGATCAATACCATTCCTCATTGACTTAGCTACAAATGATATTGGTTATATTTTTCAATAACCTTTGTCTACTAACCTTATCTAATATATCTCACTATAATTGAAAATGCCAAAAACCCTAACTTTGAATTCACATGTTGCTCATCCAAAATTTGGCTATTAAAAGTGACCCACATCTTCAATATTTTGGATCTTTTTTGCACCAACTTGGGTTCTAAACTAGCCATACATAAAACTAAGTTCATTATGACTTTGCCCAAGTCTTCATCCTCCATGAATCATAATAGAATGGATAGAAGTGAAACGTGGAACCATGAAAATATATATCGACATTCAAGTTTCCCTTAAAGATATGTCAAATTGGCTCATGACCAAATTAAAAAAGATCTTTTTTTGAATTGGATCACTTGGTTCTTATCGATGGCTAGTAGTATCCAAGTTAGCAATAAAATTCTCATTGCTACCCATGTATATATTTCATCCTATTGAATATCGTCTAAACCTTATCAGAGTCAATTGAATCATTTAATTAAAATATTTATTTTGGCTAAAAATGAGGCAACAAGAAACCTCTACCGTCCACATCTTGGCTACATCATATCTAACCAAAATAAAAAGTGAGGTTGAGCAGTATTGATCTTTTGATTGAGGTTATCCATCATACAACTAAATGAATTGTTAAGGATTTAGAAGGGGAATCTCCCTAGAAACATGTAGCTCAATTTCATATCCAATCTACCTTAGTTAGCTACTTATGAGTTATGGTCAACTGTTAAAAAAAACTCTTACTCTTTTTTTTTAAAACTCATGGGTATGCTCCCTTTAACACCACATTAAAAACCCTATCAATTTACCTTATAAATATTTGTATTGATATAAGAAAGCCCTTAGTCTTGACCTAAATTTTGCTTCCTCTTCCATTTGGTGGAACCATTTAATCCAACATGAAGGTAAATCCTCAAGTGACACCAAGGAATTTAAAGACAAACACCCTTTTAAAAGGGGAATATGGGTCTTGTGTGATTTGTGGGATCTCAACTTCAATTAGAAATTTGTAGTAGCTTCTTGTTTTCTATTTTTTCCACCATTAGCCCATCATAGATAACTGATCCGAGAAACTTTTTATGGGCTTAATGCAATATGTTTTTGACACATGCTTGGAAAATTCAATGTGTTTTTGATATTCTATCAATAATATTGTGTGTTTTCTAGACCAAGTAAAATATAATACAACACCAATATTTTCATCGATGAGATGATCCTTGGTCGGGAGGACTTATTTTTGTGTCTCTCCGATTGGATTCAAGGCAGACATTAGGGAGAGATCTTCTAGGTCTCCCAGATGAACATTTAGGTTTAGCGAGACATGCTTCTAGTGTCTCTTTGATGGAGGCTGGAAGAAAACAAAGTGTCTTTTTTGCATCAACAAGACAAACATAGGAAAATGGGAGTTATGTTTGGCTCTCTCCAATATAACTAAAGACATCCATCAAGGAGATATCTTTCTTGTCTCCCCAACGGGCTTTCCAAAAGATATGTGGTCCACTTTCTGCATTGGTAAGACACAACTATTGGAGGGAGTTCTACCCGAGTCTTTTTGACAAACCAACATGCTCACATCGAGGTGACATTTTTTCTTTCTCTTCGATGAGAAAATTCAGTGTGTTTTCTGCACTCGATGTGATTTTTTACTAGTGACTATGATGTGCTCGAGGACTAAAATTCAATTCCGAACCACTTTTTGTGCCCTGTACACATGACACCAGTGCATCCCCATGCCCATTTATCACATTCTGGGATATGGGTTGTGCTTTCCAACTATCAAATGTATTCTTTTGGCCATTTCCTATCACTTCATGGATCAGATGTACACATAGAAATCAAATTTTGTTATGATTTATTTTATTTGTTGTCCTATTGTTCTGTAATCTTAACTCTAGTGTGGTTGGATTTTGAACTCAACTGTTGTATTATGAGTTATGTCTGATCTCTTTAAAAGTCATATTTGTACATATTTTTGGTTGTTCTCATTTGTTCTTTTGTAACAACTTAGGATTTGTAACTATAAATTTTCTTTTACCATATGCCAATGAAATCTTGTGTTACCTTTTCTTACATTTAGAAACCTATGCATGTTTTCTTGCCTTGTTTGAATGCTTCTTTCTTGTTTCAAATTGTATTTTGTATTAGATCTTCTTGTGTTTTTTGTACTATGAAAATCATCTTTCCTTGCAACATCTATTAAGTTGTAACCTTCATATTTTATTTTGGAGTAGGAATGATACTAGGAACTGTGTATGTTAGAGGTTATTGTTGATATTATGTGCAGTCACAAGAAAGGAGAGACCATGTTTAATTTGGTGCATCACCCTTGTTGGAACAACTAATTTAGTTTATGATATGATGTTGAACTGATGATAAGTTGATAAGTTATGATGTTGTCATTGATGTCAACTTAGTGTTTGTTGGCTGACTGTGTACCTACTATGCTAATGTATGTTCAAGAAATTGAATTCTGAGTTGTAGAGAGAATTGGAGTGTGTGATCATACAGGAAGACTAAGTGACGTATCTAGATGCTAGATATCTATGACCGCAAAGATTTATCTTATGTAGTGAGTGAGTTATGATTGAATGAATTTTGACAGGTTAAGAGGAAGAACAAGATGTTACACGTGAAGAATGATTTGATGATTTTATCAACAGTGTTTGGATTTAGATGTTGTGGTCATAATATGTGTATCTTGGATATGTTGTGAGGTTGTGGTTGTGACTGCATCATATTTTGATGATCAGAAGGAAAATTTTCAAGTGACAGAAGGTTTCTCAGCAAAGAGTTAAAGGTGTTCTTTAGAACAATCAGTTAGATCTTTGACCGGTGATAATGCACCGTGTTATGATGAGTGTTTATGTGTTCGAGGGATCATGGTGTTGTTTATGATTGAAGAGGATTGATGATTTGGCATGTTGTGATCATTTGTGATCAGATTTATTGGAGGTTGTGCAAGAACATTAAATAATGTAGTTTGGTTTGAATTTTCTTTGTCAAATCGATGTGCGATGAGTTAGAAGGCCGACCTGAGTTTTTTAAAAGGGTTCTAGATTTGTAACACGTTTTAGGGATTGTTCATTGAGAAAGAAATATTGTAAAACATTTTGTACGGCGGTTAATTGTCGTAATGTACTTGTATTGTATAAATATGTAAAATGGTGAAGTAGACAAGTATAGATCATGGATGCAGAGGTGCGATCGAGAAGAAGAAGAAAAGATAAGTGTTTCTGCATGTGTAGTAGAGATTTAGCTTGAATTGGATCTATATTGGAAAAGGAAGTTCTATTTTCTCAGATTATTTACTTGTTGATTTCTAACTGCTTCATCAAGCTAAATCCCTTAACCAGGTAGATCCTAACAGGTCTGAATTATAAATCCTTTAATAGGGTGACTCTTTAATTAGGGTTTGAAATCCTTTAACCAGGTTACTCCTAAAAGGGTAAAGCTCCTAATAGGGCTAGAGGTAAATCCCTTGACCGTGTGACTCCTAACAGGGTCTTGCTCTTAACCGGGCATTATTGTAAGCTTTTAATAGGGCTAAGCTCTTAATCGTGCATACTTTAGAAGAGTGAAAATTTTAGTGGGTGTCATCCCCACACGTAGTTTTTCCCAATTGGGTTTCCACAAGAAAAAATTTGGTGTTATTGTGTTGCATGATTGTGGATGTATATTCTTATTGCTTAAGCTTTTCATGCAATGAATGTTTATTAATGCAAGTGGTTGAATGATTAATGAAAATTTGGAATTGTTAGATTACTAATTCACGCCCCCTCTCAATAATCTTGGCCCTGATAATACTAACAACGCCTTTACATTTTTGCATTCTCCTTGTCCCCTTTTCCATGAAAGTGTTAGTTTAGCTTAGCTTAGGTGCACCCTGATTGGAAGGAAACCAACCTTCTCTAGAGATTAAACCTCACATGTGCAAGTCCCACACTTGGAGGTTGTTTCAATGTTTCACAAGGTTTCTTGAGGGTCATACCCCAAGAACAAGTGTAAACTTTTGTAATAACACCTCTCAAAACCTAGTATAATCTATCATTGTTTGATAAAACTTTGATCCTTGAAATATAGCTTGTTCCCCTCAAACTTTGTCATGATAAATTTTGAAATATTGGACATGTCTAATTCTTCCAATGTCCATTCTCTCCCCTTAAATTGTCTATTGGTAACTCCTCTTAGGTATCACCGTTTCACCTTGCCTCAATGCTAAATATGGAACTACAAGTTCCCTCATTCAAGATGGAATAAACTCAAATCCAAATCTAAAAATTCAAATAAATTGTTTAATCCAAAAAACTTGACTTGGAGATCCTACGTGTTAAACTCCCCATCAATAATTGTCTCAAATTTAATCATCCCTCTCCATATTGTCTCTTTTGTCCTAAAGAGAAATTTATTAAACATTCTTACAATTTGTAACTCTTACTTTTTCAACTCTCCCTACACTTTCCTTTAAGGCTTGGTCAAGCATTTTTTTCCTTTTGGAACCATTTTTCCATAATATCTTCTCCTATAACTATAGAAATGTCATCCTCAAGCTTGTCTAGAAGTTTATGCCACATGACTATTTTCTCTTGCACTTTCCTTCCCACCCAATTTAAAACTCACTTGGTTTGTGTTAATTCATCCCTTCATATTACCAATCTTTTTTCTATCCTTGAAATCCTTTAATTAATGTAAAATGAAAGATATTATGCACAACCATCATGCCTAGCTCCAAAATATAGAAAGTTTATAAGCTCTAGCTAGGTAGGGTTCTTTAGAATGCTAATGAGTATGGATGATTTCTATGGAAACATTTTATTCTTCTTTATTTAATGGAAATAAAGGTAGGGTTCTTGCTAGTTCAAGTGTGTTGATTGATTAGTATGAATGCAACAATACTTTCTTTATCCACATGATTGAGAAAAATAGAGATGCAAGTATGGGATTAAAGGCTTGTCATGCTTTATAGGCATACACAAATTTTTAATGCACAAATTGGTTTGTTGTGTTAATGTTGATATCTCCTCATGTTCAAATATCTACCATTGTTTATTATCATTCTAATGCTTCAATCTTCAATTTTTTTAGCTCTTGTTATGCCTCTTTACTACTGGATCTATATATTACTATTATTACTATTTAATTATGTGAGTTCTTATTAAATCAACAACTAGATTTGTTTTTGGCTATTTGATGGTGCTATCATATCTTAGATTATATTGTTTTTATATATAATCAGTAGCAAAACAATGGTAATGGCCCTTACAAAAATAGAACAAAAAGGCGATATTGGTATTGTTTTTTATATTAATAAGCAACAAAATAAGGGTGTTGTCCTTGACAAAGCTACAACCCAAGGGCGTAAAATCCACAGACCAAAAAGGTCATTTCTAGCAAGGTAAAAAAATGTGCCCATTAATGACATACTAGTAGAATAGCTAGTGACTAACATCAGGATTGGTAGACAACTCACTCACAATGCGGGGAGGAGAATGAGAGCTTGAAGAGAAATTTTTCCTTCGCTGGCGAACAATCGTCCGAGCGATACTATCACTAGGGTCCCCACCACAAGGACGAGGAGGTGGTGGAACCCTCTTTGTGAGATTGTCAGCACAAGAAGCAGAGTGTTGGTAATGTTGTACATTGACATCCAAAGGTTGGAGCGGATTAGGAGCAACAATTGGAGGAGGGTCCACACAACCAAAGGGGGTCGCACTAGCGACAAGAAGTGAAGTCAGGATCACTGGGTTTGAGGAGGCCAAATTAGTAGCAAATTAGTAGTAGGAGGTTCACCCTGAGGGGAGTCAACATCATCTTATGGAGAGTCATTAGAGGAAGATCCAGAGGTCGGGACATTCAAATGATCATAATTAAAGTCATTCCACCAAGCGACAACACCTTTGCAACACAAGAGATAATCTATAGCTACATGGGCAGTAAAGAAGCATTGTTGACATCGAAAGGGGAGGCCCTCGTAATCTAGTGATTGAGTCCATGGCCTATCCTCAACCATGAGAACCACATCCCCCAAAAAGGGCGTGAAGATGTCAATGTTAATCAAAATGTGAGAGAAGTTAGAGAGGCCCATAACAATCGTAGCCTCATCCACCTTTAAGAAACAACCAAAAGAGTTGTCAATGACCATATTATTATTGATAAGTAGGAGATATTTTCCACAGCAAGTCAAATTGTGATATTGCTATGAGGATTCAACTGTGCAATTTTATGGGTCAATGAGTTTGACTCAAGAAACTGCACAGTTGAATCCTAATAGCAATATCACATATTATTATTGTTTTTTTTATTTTGAGCAAAACTGTGCATATTATTATTGTTATTTGCAATATATTTTTGCTTTAATCCAACAAAAATAAACTAACATATCTCTCTTTACAAAAGTCCATCTAAAACTCACCGAGAGATCTTCTTTTTAAGACTTATATACCATTTATGTATGACAAATTGATTAAAAAAATATAAAGTTGAAAAAATGATCTCTAACATACGTTATATAGAATTTTGTAAATAAATTGCCAATATAAATTAAATATTATTACATACTAATCTTCTTTATCAAACTATCTCATTTGATAGCATAAAAATAAACAAGCCACCTACTATTCATCAAAAAGAAAATTTAGAACCTTCCCAAATAACAAACCACTCAAAAATTGTTTAAAATTTACAATTTATCATCATTGGTAAAGATAAAAAAAAATAATAATAAATTCAATCTGTGGAGTAAACAAATTAAAAAGTCAATTTTTAAAACGAGTATAATCCATCATATTGGACATTTTCCTATTTAGAAACTTATCCCATCCATAGCCCTTTTTTCTTTTATTAATTAGATAAAAACATTATTATACAGCAAACACAGAGCTAAAACAATCACTTTTTAGAACCCTCTTCAACAATTTTTCTCACAATTTGAAGCACATTCTCGCTGTTGCTTTGAAAGCTTCCAGTTCCAGGGACATTTTAATGTATTGAAAATGATCATAACATCTTTCTGATTTTGAAATAACAATCGATGGCAATAGAACCATTTTTGCAGAAAATTGCTTCAAAATTCTATAAAAGCATAAACTTTAATACATTTCTAAACCAGCATGCGGAAGGCTAGACGTATGCTATAAATTCGAAACCCACATTTTTTCATGCCGAAGAAATTGATGGTATTTTGCCACAAACGTTACTAGTTTTTACTTGCGAACATACATTGATTTACATCATAGTTTAGAAACATGCATTTCCTGTTTAGGCGTAGAGGCAAATTTAAACGGAGCCAAATGAATTTTACAGTTCAGTCTATGACACACAGTCCACAATCATATGTTAAACCTTCTTTTCAAACACTAATTTGGGATCTAAGAAACTTCTGCGAGCAGGGAGAGTTGAATAGAGCATTGAATATTTTACATGCTATGGACAAACAAGGCATTTGGGTAGAATATTCTTCGTATGTACCTTTAGTGCAGGCCTGCATTAATAGGAAGGCATTAGCAGAAGGCAAATTAGTCCATGCCCACATTGTACAAACAGGGTTTAAGGCGGATACGAAATTAGAAAACAAATTTGTTATAATGTATGCAAAATGCAGTAGTATGGGAGATGCACAGAAGTTTATGGAGCAAATGTCTGAACAGAATGTAGTTACATGGAGTTCACTGATTGCTAATTATGCCAGGCAGGGCTTTGATGAGGAGGCCTTGGCATTTTTTCATAAAATGCAGAAGAGGGGGATAATGGCTGATCAGTTTACCTTTGCAAGCGTTTTGCCAGCTTGTGGTCACATGGGGGCTGTGGAATATGGTAGAGTGATCCATGGAAGTGTATTTGTGAAGGGGTTTTGTTGTGATATTGTTTTGGGGAGTGCCCTTGTTGACATGTATGTGAAATGCGGGCGTGTTCAGGATGCACGCAAGGTGTTCGAGGAAATGCCTGAAAGGAATGTGGTGTCTTGGACTTCTATGATTGTTGGGTGTTTACAGGATGGGTTTTTGGATGAGGCGGAAGAGCTTTTTCAGAAGATGCCTGGACGAGATTTGACTTCGTGGAATGCTATGATTGCGGGGTATGCGCAAAATGGACTGATTGGGGAAGCGAGAAAACTGTTTGAGGAGATGCCAGAGAGGAATGTTGGATCGTGGACTGCTATGGTTATGTCGTGTGCGCAGAATGGCTTGGTTGAGGAGGCCATGGAACTGTTTAACAAAATGCCTGAGAAAAATAAGTTCTCCTGGACTGCAATGATCACGGGGTATGCACAGAATGGGCAACTTGAGGAGGCAGAGAAGCTGTTTGACGAAATGCCTGAAAGAGATCTGGTTGTGTGGAATGCGATGATCGGGGCATATGCTCAGAATGAGCAGGTTGATAAAGCTCAAAGTATGTTTGACCAGATGCCTGAAAAGAACCTGGTTTCGTGGAATCAATTGATTGCAGCATATGCTCAAAATGGACGAGTTGATGATGCCCGGAAAGTCTTTGAGAATATGCCCAGGCGGGACTTGGTTTCATGGAATACAGTGATTGCTGGATATGCACAGAGTGGACAGCTTGATGAGGCCTTGGTGCTCTTTGAAGAATTGCCTCAAAGAGGTCTTGTCTCTTGGAATATAATGATTTCAGGATATGCTCAAAGTGGATGTTTTGAGGAAACCTTGATGCTCTTCAGGGAAATGAGGAAAGCAGGTATGAAGCCAGACTCTGTTACATTTGCAAGTGTTCTCCCAGCATATGCCCACGTGGGGTTAATTCAACAGGGCAAGGAGGTCCACAAGGAAATACTTAGAAGTGGATTTCAATCTAATGCCTTTGTGGGTAGTGCTCTCATAGACATGTATGCCAAATGTGGGAGAATAGAAGCAGCACGCTGCATATTTGACAAATTGCCTGCACAAGATGTTGTTTCATGGAATGTGATGATTACAGGCTATGCTATGCATGGGTGTGGGAAGGAGACCACTCGACTTTTTAATCAAATGGAACTTGCCAATATTAAACCAGACGGTGTCACATTTGTTGGTGTTTTGTCTGCATGTTGCCATGCAGGCTTAGTTGATGAGGGTTGGCAGTATTTTCATCGCATGTCTCAAGAATATTGTGTTATGCCTCTGACAGAGCACTATTGCTGCATGGTGGACCTTCTGGGTAGAGCTGGGCACTTGGACGAGGTGCTCGACTTCATCAACAAAATGACAATTAAACCTGATGCTGCTATTTGGCGTTCTTTTCTAGGTGCATGTAGAGTTCATAACAATATGCAACTAGGACAGTTTGCGGCAGAACGCCTTTTTGAGTTGGATACTAAGAATTCTGCTGACTATGTGCTGCTGTCAAACATATATGCAACGTCTGGCAGGTGGGAAGATTGTGAAAAAGTGAGGAAAATGATGCTAGACCGGAAGGTGAAAAAGATGCCTGGACGTAGTTGGATAGAGGTTAATAACAAGGTGCACAATTTTCTTGTTGGAGACAGATCACATCCACAAACTGATAAAATTTATGCAATGCTGGAAAACTTAGCTGGACAAATGAAGGAGGCCGGGTATGATTCAGACACAAACTTTGTCCTCCATGATGTGGAGGAGGAGCAGAAGGAGCGATCTCTCAATTATCATAGTGAGAAACTAGCCCTTGCATTTGGGCTAATTAACACATCCCCTGGGACAGTTGTCCGGATTGTCAAGAACCTTAGGGTATGTGGTGACTGCCACTCTGCCATTAAGTTCATCTCCAAGATTGTTGAGCGAGAAATTGTTGTGAGGGATGCCATCCGCTTCCATCATTTCAATGACGGCCAATGTTCTTGTGGAGACTATTATTGATTTAGACGAAATTAAGCAATAACATAATACTGGATAATGCAAACCTTATGCATATTATCAGTTGGGTATGTCACAGATAAAAACATTTTTCTCCATGTTCTGGGGTAGCAGAAGAGTCATTTTTCAGTTATCAATGCGAGAAACTAGTCATCGATAGTCACTCTGCCACTAAGCTCATCTCGAACATTGTAACAAGAAATTATTGTGAGGGATGCTGCTTGATTCCGTCATTTAAAAAATATGCAAAGTTCTTGTGGAGGCTCTGTTGGTGGTTCAGATGAATTAAGCCATAAACGAATGTTGAATCATGATAAGTTTATGCATGTCACTGGTTGCAAGTGAACAGGTCTTTTTCATCTTCTCGAACCTCTGGCAAATAAAATCTCAGCCTTTCATTTGGTCCTAAGTTAATCTTTGTACGAAACAACGTGTCACGCTTAGATCATGGAGCATAGTTTTTTTAATTTAAAAACCTGTTACAGCAACGACTGGGCTTAACCAGCACACTCTATGACAGGGGTCCTATGATGGGGGCTTGGGCTCTATTTATTAGGAAAGGGAGGTCCCATGAGAAATCGTTTTGGGGGCTAAAGGATTATTTGGAATCTTTTCCTCCAAAATAGGAGCCCCTACTTTTAAGGCCTCTAAATTTGAAAGGGTGAAAATGGGGTGGGGCTGGAAACAACCCCACAGCTTAGAAAAAATTTATGCCACATGTCAACAATCTGCTCATTTGTTCCCTACCAAAAAAATAAAATTTAGAAAGAAAATAAAGTTTTTACTTTTTATTTTATATATTTTAAATTTAAAATCTCTCAAACTTCCTTAAATTTAGCACCTTAAATTTTTAAGAGGAAACATTTTATAAAATTCATGAGACCCCTCACCTTTAAACATTCCTAGAAAATCTCAGCCGCCACAACTCTATTTTTAAGGAAGCCCCCCTCCATGAGACCCCAGCCTAAGGTTGGGGTCTTATGCGAGGGGCTTAAGTTCTATTTTTAAGGAGTTGGAGGTCCCATGACAATTATTTTTTAAGGCCACAGGATTAATTGGAATCTCTTGCTAGAAAATAGGAGCCCTATTAAATCTTTATTTTACTACTAATAAAAACCAAACCATGTGAGTTATTATTCTAATTGTGATCTTCCAAATACATTTAGCAATGTAAATACAGTGAGTTTTTTTAGTACAAAACATTAGGCTATGTAGTGAAATCTTTAGATTTTAATTTCAAGATTCATCCATACCTTTGATTGATATTGATATTGTGGCGTGTGTTCTGGCGTGTGTTCTCGAGAAGACCTATTTGGGGCAGACTTCAAGAGATGTAGCGTGTATTGTGGATGGTGAGCATGGATTGCAGATCTTGAAGTATAATGGATGAATTGTAATTGATGTTTATTTGTGTAAGGTATTGTGTGTATCTTAGCAAGGGTCTATTCAATTATTTGAATATTGGGAAAGTCTTAACAGACCGACCTAATTGTTTATTGCAAACTTGTATAAAGAAAAATTATTTCTTGGTAAGAAGGTATGGGTATGGAATGTTGAAGTTGCAAGCTTGGATTTGCGATGTCTGTTGGATGTAGAGCTGAGACTGTGATTGAAGAACTTCATTGGAATTGTTCAAGCAAAGACAAGTTGCTATCAACCAGTTCATTAGATTGTATATCTTCTATACATTTGTATTTCAGACAATGAGTCCTGAAGGTAGATTTAACCTTCTTTAGACAGTGAGCTTGTTGTTACTTTTGACTCCTAATAGGGTCTGTCCTTTAACAAGGATTGTGTACTGTATGTAATAATAAACTCCTAACATGGATAGTATACTTTCAGTGCATTATTTGTGGGTGCTAATTCCCACCGGGTTTTTTCCCTTAACAGGGTTTCCTCGATAGCAAATGGTTGTGTTATGGTGTTGTTGTTAATGTGTTTAGAACTGCATTTATCATTTGGTTTTAAAGTATAAAGTTTAATTCTATTTAGCTCACAACTAATTCA
This sequence comes from Thuja plicata, assembly GCA_018584345.1. Taxonomy (NCBI): domain Eukaryota; kingdom Viridiplantae; phylum Streptophyta; class Pinopsida; order Cupressales; family Cupressaceae; genus Thuja; species Thuja plicata. The sequence continues at coordinate 1,796,198 of MU227014.1, forward strand.
CCCCCCCTCTCAGTTGTGCTGGTGGACTATTATTGCCAACAGTTCATACAAGTGATTTGATTCATGTGTAGACACTTATAATTTGGTGTCTATCAAGTTTTATATTACGAGTTGATAACTCAAATGTACATTTGTATTACATGTGTAAGTAATAATAATAACGATATATGGAAGATTAATATCGAAGAAAATATTATTTCCATTGGTCTTGTATTATTGTTAGGATCTAATAATGGAAGAAAATTGTGGATTTTTTGATCCAATAAACCTATAGCTACATAACAACTATTTGTAGTAGCAGTTTTCATTTTGGACAAAATTGAATTTTGTAACAATGGATCAAAAAAAATTTGTTACATTCTATTAGCCCAATATCACATGTGATTCTTTGCAATGTCCACTAGATATATTAAGGATTACCTCAACAATACAAACAATATGAGTGGGAATGAATAAAAATGAAAATATTTTAGATTCTATTAAAAATGTACCTTTCAAAACAAGATCAAATTATTCTTATACCATCTTATTACTCCAATACAACCTATCAATCCTAAATGAAGAAAACCTTTATACAAATAACACGGATGAAGTGTGATATGGCTTAAAAATTAAGATCTCTTTATACTAAACCTTTTTATATTTATATATTTTACATTTAGATCACCATGTTAATCTCACTGTAAGTAGTTGTCACATACTAACGACCAAGCCTATGTAAAACTTCAATTTTGGACAAGAAAATAAACAAGTTGCTTGTTATTAGTTGGGCTACAATAGACCATTGGAAATGTAAATATTATCTAAAAGATGTCCTTATGTAATCTAGGTTGCATCTAATTATGTCATCCAAATCTTGAACGTCAAACACCACTTCGAGTCATTTGAGGCAATCAACTTCCTTCTACATAAGTGACATGATATCTTTGCATTTTATTATTGATAGATTCTTAATTCTAGAGGAGGATTTTACATTGACAATGTATCAATACAATGGAATAAGTTGCCTACTTTACTTGGGATTTAACACACTTGTCCACACTTTTGTCACATAAAATAAAATACAAACAAATATATTATATTAATCATTATAATAAAATATAGTAGATATTGAATTGCATCTCTCTCTTTTAGACATCATTATAATCTTATTCATAAGATATTACAACTCTGTAGAGCTAGATTGTATTGAGAGAGTGAATATCAAAATACAGATTCATTCAATATATAGGAAATTTTTCATTTGTGGAGGAGAGAGATCAGACATAAAAAATAATATCTTATTGCCCGTAAATTGTGTGACTACATATGTAGCAAGAGATTTATAGGATAAAAGCTATTCAAATCCTAGAATGATTTGATGATATTGTTAGTGTTTTAATGTCATAGATTATCTACAGATTTAGAGAATATTAAAATGAAAATATTGTTGGGATTAAGGTGTCTCAACCTTGGAATCCTAATTGAATTATTTACTAAGTTGTTGTATAATTGATTTATCCTAAGTTATTAACTTCCTATGTTGTCATTCACTTTGTAGGACCTCTTGGTGAGATGGCATCCTACATGGCAGGTGACGAGACAACATATTTCTTATTTTCTAGGAAGTTGGCATCCACTTCAAAGATGCTATGTTTAGCAAAGATAACCTCATATATTTCCATTTTGGAGTGGAAATTGATTTCAAAATTTCTTATATGAACTAAAGAGTCTTGGTTTATGGTTTTTATAATGTATTGGAGTTGAATTTTAGCAATTGACAATTATGATGTGGTTTACTTTTGACAAGTGGTGTGATGTAAGGGAGGTGCTTATTCCCTGTCATTGTAATTTCTATGTTGTACTTACATTGTATTTGGCAAGATTACTATTATGGATGAGATAGATGTTGTTGTCTCGGAAGTTTCTATGAGCAACATGTCATGGGATTAGCAAGATGTTTTTTTATGACACAACTTACCTCTTTGGCATTGAACATGGTTTTGGAAACCATGGACGCCTCTCTCTCTCTCTCTCTCATATATATATATATATATATATATATATTGATGCCTTAGCTGATTTATGAGACAAGGAGTTCATTTCACAGGGTTTATGCTACCAAATTTTCTCCAAGATGGAACAAGATGCAAATCTCCATATAAAGGCTTAGAGATTAAAAATGTATTGTAAGTTATTGTTGAATAAGACATTGGATTGATGTCTTGGAGTGTGGGGTATTTTACTCAAAAGGGTTTTCCCCACATATATTTGTGATTTTCTCTTATGTCTTATTATTCTTATTTCATGGTTCTAAAGTATTAAATTTATATGTCGTGATGTTGGTGGAAATTTTGTAGATCCTCCAAGGTTTTAACTACGGAAAATAAACTATGTATGTTTTTGCTTTTATGTCATAGTAGCATTTTTTTGTATTAGTTTGTTGGAATCTGTTTTAATTAAAGAATTATTAGATACTAAATGTATACACCAATCTTGGATATATTTTGGGGATGCCCTAATTTCTCTTCAAAGATAACTGGCATAATAGATGATGTGGTTTTAATTAAAATATTGAACACACCCTCTTAATCACAACTACAAATTCTAATTTCTTTCTTATACTCTTTCACTAATGCTTCAACATCTCAAATCTTCAAATTCTAGAGATTGAACCTAGGAAGGCCCATGATTCTATCGGGATGCTCTAACCATGATATTTATCCCATTTGGTACCTAGTCCATTGGAGGTTCATGTGTGAAACACTTTTTTTATCAACACCTCCCATTGAGCCACACTATTGGTGCCTGAGGATCCTAGCTTCAACAGGTTGTGTTGCCCTTTGTTAATCTCTAAGTTCTGTTGATGATTAGTGACCCACACTTAGTCATTTCATTAGGCAGTTTTAGTTGGCTATCACTATGGCCGAGCTAAAACTATACAAGGCCGAGCAACTCTGCCAAGCAGTTTTTCAGTATGCCTAGTTACATTGCCGAGCCGAGTTACTTTGCCGAGCCGAGTAGCAACAGGGATGTTAAATGTCGAGCAGGACAGTTTTTGTATACTTGTCAGGAATGATACAAACTTCAAGAATAAGTGATCCAGTCGACTTGTATAAGTTTTTTGGGCCAACTTATGTGTGCATTTAATATTCTTATACGGAGTTAGTTATGCATTTAATTGTTTTATCTTATGCATTACTCATTGTAAACATTAATTGTAATACCATCATGGTATGGGTATTGGATCTTGATCGTTGATCTAGATCTCACTGTCAAATCTATATAGATATATTAGATTGCTTCGAAACCGTATTTTTTTATGTATGTGCAAGAGGCAGAAGAGTAATTGTTGAAGTGACTGCATTTTGAAGTGAAATGCACAGAGGGTTATTTTGTTCAGAAGCAGAGATCAAGCAAAGTATAACATAGTGAGCAGCAGAGTAAAGGTATATCGGATTATAAGATCAGAAGAGATGCTGAAAAGAGGAGATCCGTCATCAGCATCAGAGTGCATATCGAAGGATCAATACTTGAGACTTTCTAATCATTGTATCAGGTGAAAATCTCTTAACAAAGTGATTTTAGCAGGCCTTTATTTATCTCTTAATAGAGTGCTTACTTCATTGTAAGTTGAAATCCTTTAACAGGGTAGATTGTAATGATCTGAAGCTCTTAACCAGGAAGACCTCTAACAGGGTAGATTACATTTTGTAATCAAACATTGTAACCTTAACAGGTACACTTTATTACTGCAGTAGTGGAGATCTTTGTGGGTGTTGTCCCCACCCCAGTTTTACCTATTTGGGTTTCTGGGTTACCAAATTATTTTGTAATGTGTTATTTATTTCATGGTGTGGATGCTATTTGAGATTACATTAGATTCATTTATGTACGAATGTGGATCAGTTTGTTTTAAGTGTTTATATTTGAAGATCTGATTCACCCCCCCTCTCAGTATCTTGCTTTCCCATTATTGTATCTCCAACAATTGGTATCAGAGCTAGAGTTCTCTAAAAGGTTATAATCAGCTTGAGAATACAGATCTTGGAATGGAGATCTACAAGATGGGTAAAGTCATTGAGAATCAAAAGATTGATATTCAGCTAGCACTCCAACAGCTTGAGATTGCAAGACAAGAGTTAAGGAAGTCCTTGACTGCAAGGAAAGATTTGGCCAAACAAATGAATGACACTCATTATCAGGAAGAGGACACCACAAATCTATTTCAGAATGGAGATTCTACTGAGAGCGATGCAACAATAGCAGATCTAATGGAAAAGAACAGTGCACTATGTGAAGAAGTCAAAAATTTGAAAAAAGAACAAGAAGCCCAATCAATAAGAATGTGTGAAGTTGTTGAACAGAAAAAGAAAGCCGAAGATGACAAAGCTATGGCAGAAGAAGACAAGAGAATGCTGACTACCAGACTTGATGAAAGAACACATGATGTGCAAACATTGACATTCAATCAAGTAGACATGGCTAATCAACTACTACTTGTGAATCAGGAGATCAACAGGAAAGACTTGGAGATTGTAAATCTTAGATCTGAGAACAGTCAATTGAAAGATGAATTGAGATCTGAGAAAGAAATCAATAATAGAGTGAATGATCCAAGTGCAGCTATGAGCTACTTTGAACAACTGGTGGAAGCATCAAGAAGACCTAAAGATTCTTCTGGATTAGGTCACACTGAACAACATACAACCACTGAAGATGGAGAATCATCCAAAATAGGTGAAAGAAAGAATGCAAAGCCGAGAAACAAGAAACCTGTTTGTCACCACTGTGGAAAACCAGGTCATACAACAAACATTTGCCGAAGCAAGAATGGTAAGTCCAATCCTAAAACTAACTTTAATGGTTATTGCTTTAACTATAATAAGTTTGGATACCAAGCACGTGAATGCAAGGCAAAGGCAAGCAAAACACCTAGACTCAATGGTAATTGCTATAATTGTCACAAATTTGGTCATAGAGCACAAGATTGCAGATCTAAAGGTAAACAACAATGGACATCAAAAGTACAAGAGAAATCACCAAGAAAAGGCAATACTCACAATTGGGATTACAATACATGCCATAGTTGTCATTACTGTGGTGAGTATGGACATGTTCCAGAAAACTGCATAAGGACACATTTCAGAGGTAAGTCTAAAAGTTGGATGAATAGAAGCTTAGTTTGTCACAGTTGTCTGAAAATTGGTCATACAAGGAAAGATTGCAAGACTAGAGTACCAGCTCCTCCTGTTGAGAAAATTAGGGAACATATGAACAAGACATGGGTTAAGAAGTTTGAACCATGCAGCAGTGAAGCTAATGAAGCCGAGGTCACCCAATGCAATGGATCAGGTGATCACATCATCTCCAACTAAGAGAAAGAGGTATGTAAGGAACTGTATTTAAAAATTCTTATCTTACATTAGTTCCTAACATAAAATGCACAAAAGTCCATATTTGCATATGTTAAGATGCACTAGGACATATTTTTGAAGACAAATGCCGAGATGAGTCAATTGCACTAATAGGTGTCGAGTACTATTCATGGACACTAAAGCTGAGTTCTTTAGTGAGTGCCGAGTTTTGTTGGTCGAGTAAAATTCTGTGAAGGCCGAGTGTAGGGAGTCGAGTGGGATGCAAGTTGTGTTAAGCCCGAGGATAGCTGGCCTATACTAACTCAACGGGAAGAACATTCAATGCTCACCTACCTTTACCCTTCAAAGCTTATAAAGGGTGAACAGTCGACATTTCATTTTTACCTTGCAATTTTACTATTTACGAAGCGATTGAAGCGATTTGCAGAATTGATCTTAACGGAGCTAGGAACGAAGATTTAATCAGTGTGTCATCGGCAATCTTGAAGTGAACAGTGAAAAGAGAACAATGTGAAGCATCACTTGCTAAGGTATTCTATTTTCCATCTCCCAAAACCTAAATTTCAGATTTATGGCTGCAAGTTCTTCCGCACCAGCCAAGAGTATGGAGGCAGAACGAGAACAAATTCAGTTGATTCAGAGTGAGGAATGTGAACCTCTCAACTTTCAAGCCATTCCTGAAAGTGCAATACATAGTGATTTAATGGGAGCCCTCTCATCCATCCCTCCCAAGGTACTTATGATTCATGATGTTCGATCATGTTATATGGTTAAAATTGGAGGAGTAGGAGATAATGAATTGAGGAAATCCTATAGCAAACTATGTGATAACGGAGTTTTGAAGGCAGAATTCAAACACTTAGCCGAAAAAGGGTTAACTCGTGCCCTAGATTTTCCCCAAGGTTTCAAAGATGAATGGATCAAGGTTATCATTAGCCGAGTTCATGACATGAGCATGTGGCTAGACAATGGAGCAGTCAAGATCACTAGGAGCATGATTCATCGGGTGACTAGATATCCTGTAGTGAATGGAAAGTGAACCATGAGGGAACACTGGAGCAGTATGGAATAACAGAGGTATGACTATCTCTACAATTACTGACCTAGAACTTGATTTTGGAGTAAGGGTAATTGCACACAAGTTCTATCAGTTCAACAGATTGGATAGTGTTCCCTATACAACAGTTGATCAGGCATGGAAAATTGTGAAGAAGAATCACACATATGATCTTGCCGAGCTACAACAAACACAGTTAGCCGAGAACCTTGCATCAATCAGAAAGGCTAAGAGCTCGTCATGTAAGTTTGGTTCTCTACTAGTTTGTATATTTTTCTACATTCAGGACACATTTCCTACACTGGGAAATATTGTTTGGAAAAAGGATAGACCCATTACAGTTCAGATTAGTGAATGTATAGAGAAATTAGGGAGCAATTTCAATAGCATTATGGGTAGCTATTTTGTAGAATTCAAGAAGAGAATGAGATTAAGGAATAGGATTCCTAAGTCACTAGTGGAGAAACACTATGAGGAAATCTATTTTCTAGTTGATACAGATAACACTTATATCAAGGCAGTGACTCCTAGAATAACATGTTTAGAGCCATTCCCATATGAGATTAATGTTGATGAAGCATCAGCTGCCATCATTGCACTCCTAGCCAAGGCAATTGACACCACAACAGAGAGATTTGGAAACTTTGATGAAGCTAAGGCTAAGATCTCTAGAAGTTTGAATGAAGGAACTATGGAGAGGAAAAGAAAGAAGATAGTGAAAAATCTGAAGAAAATGGTTGGCTTGGGTAGCGATGAAGAACCTGAGGATGCACCTCTAGGCCTGACCACTGGACAAGGTGAGGATATTTCTACTGATGAGGAAGTCAGTGCATCAGAAGAAGTTACAAAGAAAGCTAAGGGAAAGAAGCGATCAATTTTTATAGTAACCAAGCTTAGCCGAGCCAAACCCAAGGTTACACCTCCTACAGCTAATCGTCCAAGGACAAGAGCATCTACAGTCACTTCCCCAGTAGAAGTGTAAACAAAAGTGTATGGTAAAAGAAAAGTTGTAGAAAGTACTTCTGGTAAGGAAGCAAAGGTTTCTCCTAAGGCTATGTCGAGTGAGCCAGTAAAGAGACCAAGAAGGAAATTAAATTTAAGGCCAGATAGTGATGAGGAGTTGACAGAAACTGATGAACCCTCCAACATACATACAACTTAGTTGAAGAAACCAGCAATCATTGATGAGGTATGTGATACTTTAAGGAATTCAACAGGGTTAGCAACATTCAAGTTCATCAAATATGACAAGTTGAAAACAACAGATAGGAACAAAGTTCAGGAAGCACTCTTGGACATGATGAGTACCTTCAAATTGACTCCTACAGAGATAGGAACTCATGTGCCTGATGAACTATATGACTTTTTGTCAAGCAAATGGGAATTTTCACTTGCCACTGAGAGACAGATCCGAGAAGGAACATTAGCCAAAATAATTCTAGACTTAAACTCTAAACAACGAACCAAATTTATTGAGGAATACAAGAATAGGTTTGTTCCCAAACTCAGAGGATATGCTGTTTTGAAAAATGATATAGAAGGTGTAGTACAACAAAGCTCAAGGATCTGGAAAGAGATTTTTGGATTGGCCGTTCCAAAAGACAAGAAATCTGGTGAAGGTACATATGAGCCAAAGGAACAAGAAGTTGAAGAAAAGACTACCCCTGAACCACAGATACTCAAAGATCAAATTGTCATTGAACAGGACAAGACCAAGGATGCATTAGATTCAACAAAATCTGTTGATCTGACTGCAGAAACTCCTATGGATTATATAGTTGATGATCCAAGAAATTTGAATGTCAAGGAACAACAGATGCCAAGTGGAAAAGACACTGATTCACCTATTAAGGCAGTTGATACTGAAGAAGAGAAGTCCACAACATCTGGTGAGAAAATTGAAGTTGTCAGTATTCAGCAAAGTGAAGGGAAACAAAAAGCAAAGGAACAAGAGGTAACTTCACAAGATCCACCTATTTTAGAGGTTGTGAAGACAGTTTTAGATAGTGGAGTAGTAACAACAGATGTTGTTGATAAGCCTAAAGAAGAAGAGGCAGCACAAGTTTTGGTGGAGCTACCACACTCTACATCATCCACTTCCATAGGTCCTAAAACTGGTGGTATGCCGAATCCACAGACTGTATTGACAGAATTGAAGGAGGCATTGGAGACTGAAAATGTCAAAGGGAAAGACATTATGCTACCGAGCATAAGTTCTCCAGAAATGAAGAAGAAGAAAATCTTGAAGAAGTGACAAATTTTAGATGTAACATTAGATGAAGTCATTGTGATTCCACAATGGGATCCCAATGAGTTATCTTTTGAACAAATTGGGACTCTTCAAGAGTTACTTAAGAGGAAGAAGAGACAGGAAGAGATGAAGATAGAATAAAAGCAAAAGTAGGTGTTGCATGACATCAAAGACATATTTACAAAGGCTTTTGACTTAGAAGATGAAATGCCTCAAACTCCAATCATAGATCAACTAGTCACCATTGTACAGAAAGTAACAGATGAGGACATAGACATCAATGAGAAGCTTCTACAATGGTCCTGGAGAAGATTTGAGATCAAAGTTCTAGAGAAGATCTCAGAAGAGATAACAACAAAACAGGTTGAACTTTCTATTCTTGTAGAAAACTTAGAGAAAGTTATAGACAATGTTTATTCTTTGTATAGGAAATTATGTGATATTGAATTTTTCACAAAGGATAATTTACAGCTTGTTGAGAAGCTATAGTTAGATTTGAGATCAACTGGTAATACTTTAGATAAAGATACTACCTCTAGTTCTTTACATTTTAATAAGTTGATAAATACACAAAGGAGAATAGCCGAGCTTATGGCTGAAGATGGTCGCATAAGGGCCAAGTTGATAACTATTCAGACAAGCTTGTTACCTCATTTGGAGGTAATACATAAGGAACTTCCAAAAGCCAAGGAGTTATCACAAAGCAGTGCAAATCTATCGACTGCAGAAAGTCTAGTGAGTCTAGCTGTCGAGTTAGAAATCAAAATGGAAGTTATGAAGGTTGCAAAGGATAGCTGGGATACAAAATTTGAATCCACCCTATAGCTTCATAAGCAATTTTTGGATAAGTACAACTTAACCCCACCAGCAATCAGTGACAAAAACAAGGGGGAAGTTAGTAAGGAAGTTAGTACTACAGAAGGAGGAAGTCAGTAAGGAAGTTGGTAAGGAATTATGAAAGCATACATCAGTACAGCAAAGGTACACTTGTATATAATTTTTTAAGGCATTGTAAACTTTTGTATAAGTATATTCCGAGGGGAAGTACTTAGTGTACTTAGGCAATACTTTTGATGAAATGTACAGAAGTAATGATAAGTGTTTTTGCCACTAATATCAAAGGGGAGATTGTTAATCTCTAAGTTCTATTGATGATTAGTGACCCACACTTAGTCATTTCATTAGGCAGTTTTAGTTGGCTATCACTATGGCCGAGCTAAAACTATACAAGGCCGAGCAACACTGTCGAGCATTTTTTCAGTATGCCTAGTTACATTGCCAAGCCGAGTTACTTTGCCGAGCTGAGTAGCAACAAGGATGTTAAATGCCAAACATGAGAGTTTTTGTATACTTGTCAGGAATGATACAAACTTCAAGAATAAGTGATCCAGCCGACTTCATGTATAAGATTTTTGGGATGACTTATGTGTGCATTTAATATTCTTATACGGAGTTAGTTATGCATTTAATTGTTTTATCTTATGCATTACTCATTGTAAATATTAAATATAATACCATCATGGTATGGGTATTGGATCTTGATCATTGATCTAGATCTCACTGTCAGATCTGTATAGATATATTAGATTGCTTCAAAACCGTATTTTTTTATGTATGTGCAAGAGGCAGAAGAGTAATTGTTGAAGTGACTGCATTTTGAAGTGAAATGCACAGAGGGTTATTTTGTTCAGAAGCAGAGATCAAGAAGAGTATAACATAGTGAACAGCAGAGTAAAGGTATATCAGATTATAAGATCAGAAGAGATACTGAAAAGAGGAGATCCGTCATCAGCATCAGAGTGCATATCGAAGGATCAATACTTGAGACTTTCTAATCATTGTATCAGGTGAAAATCTCTTAACAGAGTGGTTTTAGCAGGCCTTTATTTATCTCTTAACAGAGTGCTTACTTCATTGTAAGTTGAAATCCTTTAACAGGGTAGATTGTAATGATCTGAAGCTCTTATGGGTAGACCTCTAACAGGGTAGATTACATTTTGTAATCAAACATTGTAACCTTAAGAGGTACACTTTATTACTGTAGTAGTGGAGATCTTTGTGGGTGTCATCCCCACCCCAGTTTTACCTATTTGGGTTTCTGGGTTACCAAATTATTGTGTAATGTGTTATTTATTTCATGGTGTGGATGCTATTTGAGATTACATTAGATTCATTTATGTAT
>MU227014.1:1819857-1837693 GCA_018584345.1 Thuja plicata
GAGTGCATACTTCATTGTATGTTTGTAAATCCTCTAACAAGGTGGACCTAGCAGTCCAAATTGCTTCTAACAGGGCAGATCATCAGAAGTGATCATTGTAAGACTTAACCGGCCAACTTTATACTGCAGTACCAAAGTTTTGTGGGCACCATCCCCACCCCAGTTTTACTTTCTATTTGGAAGGTTTCTGGGTCACCAAATCTTTGTGCTTATGTGTTATGAATGATTATACTTTCATGCTTGCAGTAGATTAGATGAATGAATGGTCAAAGTATATACATATGCAGAAATGTTTTAAAGTTTTAAGAGTTACTGATTCACCCCTCCCCTCTCAGTAACTTGGTTAGTCTTGATTATTTCCAACAGGCAATAAGGTTCTTAGAATTTTACTTACCACTGTATCTTCTTCTAGTACACCTCCAACTCCTTGGATAGCATTGACTACTTCTTTAATTCTTGTGTTGTATTGAGTGATGTTTTCTCCTTCTTTCATTTTGAGATCATCAAACTTTCATCTAAGGCTTTCTGCCTTGGCTCTCAAAACATTTTTGTCACCACCATGTACAAGCTTTAATGTGTCCCACATCTGCTTTGCATTCTTTGACATCTTCAAATTCAGCATCGGAGAGTAAGGAAGCAAGCTCTATCATCATGTCATTATGATCATGCTTCTCATGTTATAAAATAATGAAAATATCATTTTATAATTGTTGTAGTACGTTCTTCCTCTATCTCTCCCACACCACTTCAATAATAGTGTCAAACAAGTTATACATGATCTTGAAAAATACATGAGGTAAGTTGTGATATTTGTTTGATTTGTTGTATAGATATTGTATTTGCGATATGTTTACTTGTTATGTAATTTATTGAATATTATTTTGTAAAGTCTCATTTATATATTATTGCATCTTGAATCTCTTGTAGGTGGGTTTCATCTAAAGAAATTCATAAAGAAGATATCAAATATTGGAAGAGAAAAATTCCTCATCTAATGTTTGAAATGCAAAAGTGTCTACCTTTAAATTTTTTCAATGCACAAGAACACTACCTCATACACCATGTTGAGGAGATTGAATTGTGTGGACCTGTACACACTAGGTCAATGTGGATGGTTGAGAGGTACTTAAATTTTTTGAAGGATTTGGTTTGACAAAGAGCACATCCTGATGGTTCTATGGCAGAGGGATATATGGTATACTAGACTATGGTGTACATTATTGAATATCTTCCTAAGTTTGTAGCAAATATCTATGTAGATCGCATTTGGGATCCCAACCCCATTAACAAATTAAAAGGGGAGTACTTGATGGGGAAAGGTAGGTTGAGAAAAGTGGGAGGTAATTATAAGATGTTATTTTATTTAATTAATTCTTAATCATCAATATAAGTGGGTTGTAAGTCTATTTATTTATTGTACAGTTGGTTGAGAGTGGGATGTATTACATTTGTATATTGAAAACAATCTTGATTGGATGACGGTGTGGATTGAATTATGTCAGAATTCTCATTTCTCATTAACATGGGAAGGTGTGGCTTCATTGGTTAAAGAAGCTCATCATAATGGAGATTCCAATCTTACGCCAATGAAAATTGATTTAGCAAATGGTTTAAGAATTACAGCGGTACGTAATTTTTTTTTAATCAACCATATGTTTATCAACTCGTGATGCAATAATGTTTACATGTTTGACATATTGTAGGTTAAACACCACAAATTTATGTGCTACAATGATCATAAATTTTGCTTCAAAAAGTTGGATGCCACAAAGAAACTTGTGATTCTGGGATAACTTCAGTCTTTGATGTGACTAATATTTCATCTAGAAATTATATATGTCCTCAAGACTCTCAAATCGATACTATGGCATTGTGGATGATATAATTGAGTGTGACTTCAATTCCTTCAAATCAATTCTATTTGTTGTCAAATGGTACAAGCTACAACTGAATCAAAATGATCCTGATAGAACTATTATTGAACATGATAACAAATTTACAATGATTAATACAAGGTCCTTTGAGCCAGTTGGAGATGATCCCTATGTTCTTCCAAGCCAATGTGAGCAAGTTTTTTATTTAGAGGTTCCATATAAACTAGGTTGGTCATTTGTTATTAGACATGATCCAAGAGGAATGTTGGTAAAGTGTAATGTGACCAAAGAAGAAGATACCAAAGAAGTCGAAGATGATGTAGATGATGATGATGATCAATAGTTATTCGATGATGTTCCTGACAAGAATGTTCACGAAGAAGAAGACCTAAATGATGATGTTGTTCGTGATGATTATGATGATGATGATCATGGTGATGTTGGTGATGGTGATGATGACAAGGATGATGATGATGATGACGCTGATGGTGGTGGTGGTGGTGGTGGTGGTCATGATGATGAGTTCGATGAAGAAGAAGATAAATGACATGAATGAAATGTACGATGCATGTGGTATCCTTAATTTAATATGTCATTGAATGAAATCCTTGAATGAAATATTGACATGGAAATCCTTAATTAAATGATTATTGACTTAGTGTTATATTTTAGCCAAATTCTTTTTGATTTGATATTAAAATAATCATAATAAAAACTTTTAAGAATCCTTTTAGCTCCCAAAACAATTAAGATTGACAAAATATTTTAGTTTAAAATAACCATGGAATGCTTATCACCTAAAGGAACAAGTTTTTTTGTGTTGAAAAGATTTAAAATTATCAAATGATTTTTGTGAAAAGATGTTTGCCAGCTTCAACTCTAAGTGCATTCATCCTACCCTGTCAACACTTTCATTCCATTTAATAGCATAGAAATGCACACTTTTATGCCATTTAATAGCATAGCTTATGAAGATACATATGTGATTTATGATACACGTGTTTCTATTATTACTCATATATTTAATGTATTTATTGTTTATCAAATTACAAATGTAATGCTTATGATACTCAATTGTTGGTGCTGTTTTCATGTATAAATGTTGTCTATTATGTAATTTTTAGCATACACATCATGTAATTTTTAGCTAACATACGATAAATAAATTACATATGTAGGATCTTGAACCATACTGACGAGGATCCTGCACAGTGTCATGGATTGACATGTATAAGTCAATACACCCTATAGAAACATTATATTAGTTTCTTTCTTTCTCTTTACTTCCAAACCTACCAACCTTGATGTGACTGTCCCACGAGCCAACACTACTCCCACTAAACTAAAATAAACTAAACTAATTGAACTAATTGGAACTAAACATAAATTCTTGAAACATAGAACATAAAGAAACATATATCAATATGTTGACGCTCAATTTTCCAAATTGATTATTTAATTTCTCATGAAATTTTCTTATAAATACTTTTACTGTGTGAATAGTTACTACAGATTTTTGTGTATGCGGGACAAAAGGAATCATTATGTGCACACATGCTACATCATTCAAGACTATCTAATGGATGGCACAAGGAAAGAACCATATTATTTTGGTCACCTTCAACCCACCTTCTTGGTCTAAAATCAATAATCGCATAAATTTCAATGCATAGAAAAGAGTAAACACCATCGGGAGAATGTATCCCAATGAAGGGAAGAGAATAACAAGTGCAAGAAGGTACCATCGAAGAAAATATACCTGATGTAATGCAAATGAAATAAGTGAAGGAGCATCGATGAAGGTCACACTAAATATGTTATTAGCATAGAAATGACATTCGGTGTTGGATAACATGTGTCTCCCCAATACCCAATAAGTAAGGAGCACCAGTTAAGGTCACACCAAATATGTTATCAGCATAGAAATGAAATTTGGTGTTGGATAATATGTATCTCCCCGATACTTGATAAGTAAGGAGCATCGGTGATGGTCACACCGAGTATGTTATCGACATAGAAATGAAATTTGATGTTGGATAATATGTGTCTCCCCGATACCTAATAAGTAAGGAGCATTGGTGAAGGTCACACCAAATATGTTATTGGCATAGAATGACATTCGGTGTTGGATAATATGTGCCTCCCTAATACCCGATAAGTAAGGAGCATCCATGAAGGTCACACCGAATATGTTATCAGCATAGAAATGGCATTCGGTGTTGGATAATATGTGTCTCCCTGATACCTGATAAGTATATCGGTATACCCATTAGAAATACAATCCATCAGAAAAAGAATGCAATATTAGAAATGGAGACTTTATGTTTCACCGATCTCTGATGAAACAATCAGAATAGGAATTGGCAATAAGAAATCATCGGGGGAGGAATAGAAAATTGGTCAAAAGCCTAATAAGTCATGCCAATGCCCAATGATCAGAGTATAATATGTTGATAAGATTATATCAGAGTAATAAGTGATAGCGGGCAATAAAGTTGTGAGATATACCGATGACCGATGGACATATCAGATTAGTTTATAACAATGAATGATCCCATCGGTGTAATGAAATATGATAGGAGGAATAGTGAAATATGCTATCCATATTACCGATAGAAGTATTGCTATTATATATGCTGATGGAGGGAAAACACATACAGTTTTGAATCAACAAGAAAAGCAATATGCCAATGGTGCCAATGTTAGAATTTGTTCTCAGAAAACCTACACTGACATTCTTCCGTTGTAATTTTGAGTTTAAATTACTAAAGTTGATCAACATTAAGTTAGTTCAGAATGTGAGTGTTAAAGTTGACACGAAGGAAATACATGAAAGAATAGGTAATATATTTCTTGAGAACAATAAGTGTGCAGAATACGTTTTCAAATCCCTGAAGCATAACAACATAGCAGCCGAAAATTGAGAGAGAGTGCATAAGAGTATGGAGTCATTTGAGTCTTTAAGTAAAATTAAAAGCATGAAGAGTTCAGACCCGAAGGCCAAAAAGAAAAAAATAGCTGAGGATGAGCCGCCTAGGATGTTGAATCAAGACCTAATTGAGCAAACAAAAGCTTCAAGCCCAAAATATTGAAGGTTGAAAAAAAATGTGCTTGATCGAGATAAATTGGAGGACAAACACAAAAATGTAGAGGATGTCTAGACACAAAGGGGAGGGTATGAGCTATTTTTGTTCCATTATCTGAGAAGAGATAAGGAGATCCCTTTGAGAAACCCATGGGCAACCAATCTAGGTAGGCTCATTATGCCCAATGTTTTTGTTAATGTCAAAGCTTTACAAGTTCTTATTGAGAGATACAAACTAGATGAAATGTGTATCTATGACAAGGAAGGGGAAGTCTTCATGACATTTTATGAAGACGTTATTGAAGAAGTTTTCGTGCTTGAACTGGGTTTCAATAAAAAATTATTATTTGTAGGATTGGAAAATGAGTATAGTTTGGCTAACACTACATATAAAGTATGGAAACTGGAAATGCACAAAAAGGAAGGTGGAACCCTAATGGAGGGAGATGACCCTCCTTATAACATGAATTTATTTAGGTATTATTTGGAAATTACATATATGTCCTATGGGCAACTAGGTGGGATTGAATTCCTTGATATGATAAAAGAAGGACCTATGGTATTGCTACAAATGTGTAATTATACAAGCCTAGACCATTTGACTATGCCTCATACATTGTAAAGTATTTACATGATGGTTTCATAAATTTCAAGGGAAGTGAGTATCCAACTTTCATTCGTTATTCATTGCTAATGCACATGGTAATGTTTTATGGACAAAAGAGAGGTGTGTGGCCCAAGAAATTGAAGCTTAACTTACAGAGAAGTGAACGAGAACATCAACTTGTACAATTATGGACATCTCTGTGGGATTCTTGGTAGAAATATTACAATTATGTCAAGTTCAAGGAGTTAATTATTAAACCAATTTACCAGCTATTTCGGTACCCCTATGATCAATCAGTCTCGGAAGAAATTAAAAGATTCTTGAGGCCTAAAGACTTTGACCAAAGAAAATTTTTTAATCATAACTGGGGTGACTGGTATGTTTTTGAAGAGTTCACATGTTTTAGGATTTATGGTTTTGAAGAAGCACTATATAGATTGCCAAAATTTGTTCCAGATAGAATTGCTTACTTGGAGATAGTAAGAGAGATGAGTACTTCTAGAAATAAACACCTTGGTGAAGCTACACAAACAAACATTTATGCCAGGAAAACTTAATTTTGGTGTCTTCACAGTTATTTCAACTAAATCATATGAGATTATTGACAGGAAATTGTAAGAGGAGTATCATACATTTCACCATGGAGCAAGAAAAAATTATGTTTCAAATTTAGTTTTGATTTGAGCATCAGGTAGAAGAATTGTTTTTCAAAATTCTCTCTGTCTTATTGGTCTCTCAGAGTTTCTTGGGGTAGAAGGTGTTAAAGATGTGTTTCTTGGGGTTTTGGTTGCTGGGGTTTATGGGTGGGGGAGCTCGGGGGATTTTCTCTAGGATGTTGCACTGGAGCAGGAGGGCCAATGCCATTGATATGACAGGTAAGTTTTCTATGTGTGTCACAATCTACAAAAACAAAACATGCTTTCAATCATCCAAAGATTCACTAGTTTTTTGTTTTTTCTTTTTCTGTGTAGGTCATATATGTTTTCTTATTTTAAGCTCTATTATAACTAACAATGTGATTGATGCTAAAGCATTAATTTTTTTACATTAAGATGTTTCTTGATATTGGTGCAAGAGCACCTTAGGGTCCTAGTTAAGATCCTATAAAATTTTGGCTTGTAGGTGGTTCTAGCTAACCACCAAGGAAATAAGGATTAAAGATAAAGTCCCAAGCTTTGCGTGTTGTGTTTTTTGTGAGTATGAGTCTTTAGTGTTATGTTTTTGGTTGGGTCCAATAGGTTCTAGTCTCACTGTTTACTTAAGAACTAAAAGAGTCAAAGTTGGTCAAACATTGACCAAAACCCCAAAATGGAGTGACAAATGTTATTTTGGTTTTTTCGAGTGATTTTGGATCCAATGGAGTGATTTTGGATTGAGTTGTGCAAGTTAGGGAAGTAGTAAAGCAAAATTGCAAAAATTGCAAAAGTTGCTCATGACAACTTTACAACTTTGCAAAGTTGTCATTGCAACATTTCCTAAAATGTTGCATTTAGCTTTAAATGGGTCCAAATCCCAACCTTAGGGTATGAGAGTGTGGGGATGAAATATATAAGGTTAAACAAACCCTAAGTGAAGGATTTGTTGTCAAGTTGTACGAACTGACTCAGTAGAGGCACTATTTTGTAACACGGAGATAATTTTTTAGCCATCATCCACATCTAAATAGATTGAATGGTCTAATATTTTTCATGGAGGTTGTAATTTTTTGCGAATAGAAACTTTGTGTGGAGTTGATTTGAGAAGTTTTTATATTTCTTTATCTTCTTGTAAATTTTTTTGTTTTCTTTGGTTCGTTGTCCTGAACAGTGGTAACCATGTAATATGGATCCTTCTTGAGTTCTCACGGTTGAATCCTTATGGCCACTTGTAATCAAGAAGGGGAACTCTATATATAGTTTAAATATGGATTTTGGGTTCATTTTATGTAGGGGAGATATTTAGGCGAGTACAGAGGTATCTGGCTAGGACTTTGCACAGTTGCAGAGGTAAGAAGCCTTGTTGAATGGATTGGTTTGTGCCAATATCAAGTGGGAGAGTGTAGGGGAATGTGACATGGTCATGTGGTTACAAGGAGGAGTACAGAGGAGTCTATTAGTGCACATGGTAAGACAAAAGAAGACAGACTTATCTACATGCCCTAGAAACCCTTAAAATAGGGGTTTGCTGAAAGTCATGTGTACGAACACTTTGGAGACTTAAGACCTAGAAAATATTGAAGCCTAGGTTGAACCAAGAAAGAATTCACAGTCAGTTTGGTGGGTTGCTAAGGGTGATTAGAAGGAATTCCAATTTTGGTGGTTTTAGGAGGCCTAATTGGGCTAAAAATGCCACAAGGCCTAAAAACTAGGAAACTATGAACTCGATGGAAAAACCTTGAAAGAACCTAGTAGAGTGGGTCAAGATTGATAGAAAGTGAAGGGGAAGTAGTGTGAACACTTGGTTCCATTGATTGGAATAGTTTGGGAGCATAGGTACCTTGACTAAACCTATGGATGCACAGTAGATTTGTGAAGAGTTGAGGAGTGTTTGAAGTTGTTGGAGAGATCTAGTTGGAGTAGAGGAACCAAAGGAGTTTCCTCTGATTAGGGTAGAGCTAAGTAACCTAGTAAGGTCATAGGAAGGGCCTTAAGGAGAGAAAGAAAGCTCTTGTGAAGTAGATCTCCCCATCAAAGTGGTATCAAATCCATTGAAAGGCTTGGGAAGTGAGTGTGCATGTTAGATGTGAGTGAATTAATTGGTGAGAGAACCATGGTGACAAATGCAAAGTTGGAAAGAGATTTTTCAGAATAGAAAGAAAATAATAGACTCCTAGAAGAATATATGGAGGAGATTAAACACAAATTGGAAGAAGTTGCAGAGACTGCAAGAAAAGTGAAAGAACAGTTAGAAGAGGATAAAGATAAAGGAAAGACTAAAATTGAAGAGGATGTATAACTAGAACCAGACCTCCTTTACCAGAGGAGCCTTTCCTCAAAGCCCTTAAAGCACTAAGTGGAAAATCACTAGAAGGTATCCATGTGTTCTCTGGTCGAATGGATGCAGAATTGGTGATGGAATGGATTGAATGCATAGAAAATCACTTTGAATGTGATGGGATTATAGAGGCACAAAAGGTGAAGATAGCCAAGTCAAGGTTGAGAGGTGATAAGGCCAAATTATTGCCTTTATTTTGTATAATTTTAAATACTCTGTTCTAGTTTCTGACAAAAGATTTGTGAACCTAGCCAGTTAAAACTTGTGATAAAGTCCAGATAGAATTGATAAACTATGGGTAGATGTTTGTGACATATTTTGCTAATATTATACATATAGTGCAGTATTTCATATAACCATAAGAATATATGTTCTAATATTTGGATTTAATTTGATTAAGCTTGTTGCATGAATATTTCCGCATCATAACTAACTTGACAGGAGAGAAAGCGGCTGGAGAGTGGTCAATAGCATTCAAGGAAGACTGTTGAGGACCAGCTACGACGGAGTGATCATCACAGCACCAGGAAACATGACTGCTACAATGGATGAGCCATTATTCCAGGATGCGGGCATGTATTTTTTCTATATTCCCTCTGCACTCTATTACGTTGAACTGGTCGCCCAAGCTTTATTACCCACACCGCGGGTTGTTACATTTCCATCTTCTTCTCTGGCATGTTTTCAGCAAGATAGTTTCTTTTCTATTTTGTAATAAGTGTTCGATCCTCTATATATAGGAATTGGACCGATAGTTTGGAGTTAGATAGAAAATTAGAGAAAGAAGTTTTTGGAAGAAAATTGTTATATTTTACAGCAAGCTATTTTAAGTTTCATGTATTATTTTTATGTAAGGAGTTTTTGAAATGCAATGAATTAATTCTTGGTTTGTTCATAGATTAGCAGAAACCAACCAAGGGGGTCCACTTGGGAGGTGGAATAGGTTAGAATAGAATAGATTCATTTCTAGCATTTCTAGCATTTTTAGTATTTCAGATAGAAGTTACAATTTCTTCCTGCAGCATTGTACCTTGTGAATGTTCCTGCAGCATCTGCAAGAATAGTTATAATTAATGTTATAGGTTGAAAGTATAGGTTTGAGTAGAGTTTGCAATTTCTAGCATTCATTTCAGTAAGGAGATAAATGTATTCTTTTCCTGCAGCACTAGTGTAGGTTTCTTTTATGCATTTTTACCTTCCTGCATCATAAGCAGAATGACTCCTTAAGGAACCTAGTGCACATATCGTGCCGACCATTTCAAGTATACGTCCCTGGGTTGACAAGTTAAATGCACCTCATAATAGAAGAAGTAGCCCTTAGATTGAATAAACCATTCCTAAGAAAGGCCTTGAGCATGATTATTCCACACCTATTGTGAGGCGGTTCATTTTTGGCGCCATTGCCAGGGATGGTGTTAAGCTAGGAACATTTTTGAGTCATTTTTTCATTCCTAGTTAGTTTTTAGATTTGTATCCCTAAAAATTGATTCACAAGCATGAAGAATTCAATTGCATGCATCGAAGAGAAAGGCGAAGAGATGAATATGGCAGATTTCTCCCAGCAGAGTTTTCTAATTTGAACAAGGAAGTTGAAGAAGTTGAGTTACCCTTTGAAGACGCAAGCCCTGACTTTCCTACAACATCTTCCTCCAGAGCATAACCATTTGATATAAGCGGCTTCCGACCTTTTGCAGAAATCTTGGCCAGCTTTTTAGATAATGTCGGCCTAAATCCACCTGTTGTTAACAATCCAGTAGCTAATGCTCCTTTCTAGCAGCAACCCCATAATCAAATACCTCTAGTGATGGCACACCCTACTTTCCCATTTCCTCTGCCAAGCCTTATAAACAATGCTAATCTCAAAAATATACCTACAACTGCTCTTCCAAAGTTTTATGGTCTTATAACAGAGGATCCTAACACTTTCTTGTTTGAGTTTGACATACTCTGTCAAAGTTTCAACTATAATACCGATGCCCATAAGCTCAATTTGTTTCCTGCAACACTAAAAGAGTCAGCCTTATGATGGTTCATGGGCTTAGGAGCCAATGCAGCAGGTAACTAGGATGAGATGCAGACATTTTTTCTGCAGAAATATAAATATTATTACAAAGGCAGCAACCCAAAAGGAGATGATATCTTTAGGATGTCTCAAAAGGAAGAGAAAACATTGGAGGACTATGTTTCCCATTTTTTGTACACAATATAGAAGAATCCCCAGCATGTACTAGCAGAGGATTCACAGAAACTAGTCTTCTTGAGAGGGGTAAACGACAACTATCTAGAATCATTAGAATTGATGGCTAGTGGAGACATATCCCAATCCTCTTGGGATGACCTCAGGAAAATCTGTCTCAACTACTCAAGGTCAACTGTGAAGAAAGGCAGAGGATACCGGCCCACAGTCACAAAAGGGGTTGGTTCGGGTGTCTCAAAGCTGGAGATATCTAATTTACTCTCGAATTTCAAGCAAGATATTATAAATGATGTATCTACACATCTTGACACAATGACTACCAAGAAGAAGCATGCAGAAGCTGAATCACAATTGGCCGAGTACTGTCCACACTGCCGCAACCAAAAGAAAGATTACAGATGTAAGCTGGTAGCAAACCTAGAAAATCAACATTTGCCAACTGACTACATGAAGATAGAAGGAGACAATGATCAAGTGTTCTTCATTGCTCAACGTCGACCATGGGCTTCATGCCAAGGTATGCCACAAGATCCTCTACAATTTTCAAATTCTAACAATAATCAGTGGCAAAACCAAAATTATCAGAACACTTCTTAGCACTCTCAACCTCAATGGAAAAACCAGTAGAATAACCAGTGGAAAAACCCATAAAATAATCAGTGGCCAAACCAATAGAATAACCAATGGAAAAACCCACAAAATAATCAGTGGCCAAATCAGAAAAATAACCAATGACCAAATCAGAAAAATAACCAGTGGCCTAAACAGCAGAATCAATGGCAACCACCGCAAGGAAATTGGCAGCAAACTAATCAATGGAGGGGGCCTCCATAAGTAACCAAAATTTTGGCTATCCATAATTACCACCTCCAGTGCAACCACCTGCAATAATGCCACCTCCTGTAGCAACTAATGCTAATCCAAAGCCAACCCAATTGCCTACTCAACCACAGCCAAATCCAAACAACAAATAGCAACAGCAGAAAACGTACACTACTGACACTTAGTAGCGCCCTACTTATTCATTAGAGATAGCTGATATCCATTTGAGGTCTGGTACCACCCTGCCTACACCTGAATATCCTATTATCATGAAAGTTGCAGACACTCCTGCAACACTACTTCCAGAAGCCACACTGCCAAATACCAGCCAGCCGATTGATATACCCAGCAGAACTACTATCCACGCTTCAATAAATCCACCTTTTCCACATAGGATAAACAAAGAAAAACCTATACCCCAAGAGGAAGAAACATTTGATATTATTGAGCAGCTAAAAAATATGAACATTCAAATCCCTCTGTTCCAAGCTATCAAAGATATACCTCTTTATGGAAAGGATATTAAGGAAGCATGTCTTAAGAAGCTAGGACGGAAGAAGAAAGACCCTCAAACAGTCCATGTTGTGGGGCAATTAGCAGATATCATGTTAGGAAAGGTGGTAATATCAAAGTATTCAGATCCTGGCAGTCTAGTAGTCGACCTGATAATAAATGGACAGACTGTGAAAAATGCTCTAATTGATTTGGGAGCAACAATAAATGTGATGACTAAAGATACAATGCATAGGCTAAGCATAGAAGGCTTAAGAACAACAACCATAGTGTTGCAACTTGCTGATAGTTCAACTGTTACTCCAGAGGGTCTCATAAAAGATGTGATAGTTACCTTAGATTCATGGGAGTATCATGTTGATTTTTTTATCCTATCACCTAAAGTAAACTTTGTTGGCTATCCTGTAATCTTGGGAAGACCCTGGTTAGCCACCACTGATGCCAAAGTTAATTGCAGATTAGGTAGTATGACAATTTCAAATGGTCAAGCCATAAGGAAGCTAGCCCTATATCCTCCTGCCCAACCTCAGCCAGATTTGGGAGAACCTATTTGGCCAGACTTAGGGGATGAGGAGGAAGAGCTGAATTTAGTAGCCCATCTCATGATGTGCATAAGCAATATTTTCTTAAGATGCAAGAGGAAGATGATGTGATACAGAGCATTCTTACTAATGAATGTATTGTGGCTAAAGATGTTTCAGAGAGTTCTATTTTACAGCTATATACCTATGAGGACTGTATGTTTCCAGCAAACCCTAAAATCATTGATAAATTACTGCCAAAATAAATAGGTACAAGTCCAGTGCTCGAGGTATCCATGGTAGAGCTCACAACAATAGGAAATTTCTCATGGTCGTAACCTCCATATAAACAACAAGTTGTCCCAACCATAGTTAGCATTGTTAACCAAGCTCCTCAGTCAGCATGAGAAAGCCTTTGCATGGGATTATGGGGATATGGAGGGACTAAACCCTAAACTCTGCACCCACATAATCTACATCAGTGATGGAAGCTTTCCACTTTGTCAACCACAGAGGAGAATAAATTCTGCACTAAGAGAAATAGTTAAAACTGAGTTGCAGAAGTTGTTGGATGCTGGATTCATCTATCCAATCTCTGATAGCAAGTGGGTATCACCATTGGTCATTGTACCCAAGAAATGAGGTAAGTGGCGGATATGTGTGGATTACAGGGAATTAAATAATGTCACAAAGAAGGACCACTTTCCTTTACCTTTTATTGACCAGGTCTTGGATAATTTGGTTGGAAAGAAATACTTTTCCTTTCTGGATGGATACAGTGGTTACAATCAGATAAGCATTGCCCCCAAAGATTAGGAAAAGACCATGTTCACATGCCCTTGGGGCACATATGCCTATTCAGTATTACCATTTGGATTATGCAATGTACCTGCTACCTTTTAGAGAGTTGTGATCAGCATCTTTGCTGATATATCACATGATTGCATGAAAATCTACATGGATGACTTCACCACAGTCGATGTCACATTTGAGGAAGCTCTGAAGAACTTGGAGAAAGTATTAATCAGATGCGAGGAACATAATTTGTCTCTCAACAGTGAAAAGTGCTTTCTGATGATGCAGAAAGGAGTGGTGTTGGGACATTTTATCTCCAAAGCTGGAATCCAGGTAGACCCTACAAAGATAGAGGTAATTCTCACACTCCCTATTCCTACTAAGAAAAAAGATGTCAGATCTTTCCTAGGTCACGCTGGCTATTATAGAAGGTTTATCCATAACTTTAGTCAAATAGCTAGTCCTCTGTACAACTTACCAAAAAAGTTGAATTTGCTTGGACAAAAGAATGTGATGAATCCTTCCTGCAACTCAAGTCACTTTTGACAACTGCACCAGTACTTAGGGGTCCTGACTAGACTTTGCCATTTCACATACATATAGATTCTTCAGACTATGTCGTAGGTGCTGTCTTAGGAAAAAAGACTAAAAACCTTGAAAATTCAATCTATTATATCAGTAAGAGTCTACATGGACCAGAGTTAAACTATACAGTGACTAAGAAAGAATTACTAGTAGTAGTTTATGCTCTAAACAAATTCCACCACTATGTAACTGGTTATCCTATCTTTGTTCATACTGACCATGCAATAATTAAGTACCTCATGAACAAACCTACCATTACAGGCAGGTTAGCAAGATGGCTTGTTCTTTTGCAGGAATTTGATATAACAATCATTGACAAGCCAAGGAAAGCAAACGTGGTAGCTGATAATCTATCCAGAATTCATCATGCTAAAGAAGATACTACTTTGATAGATGATGCATTTCCAGATGAACATTTATTTCATATTACTGTCCAGAATCCATGGTATGCTGATATAGCTAATTACCTAGCAGCTAACAAAATGCCAACACATTTCTCTTATAAGGATAAGAAGTTGCTTGTAGAGAAAAGTTTCCATTTCTCTTGGATTGATAGCACATTATTTTACACTGGACCTGACCAAGTCATGAGGAGATGTGTGAGAGAAGATGAAACATATGACATTCTGCATGCATGTCATAATGAACCATGTGGAGGACACTTTGCAGCCAAAATAATAGCGCAGAAGATTTTAACAACTGGCTGCTACTGGCCTAGACTTCACAAAGATGCAGCTAGTTATACAAGGAAATGTGACAAATGTCAAAGAATGGGCCGACCAACAAGATCAGATGAAATGCTCTTAAACCCACAAGTGGTGGTAACACCATTTGATAAATGGGGCATGGACTTTATTGTTCCAATAGACCCTCCATCCAATAGGAAGTCATACATTCTGGTGTGCACAGATTACCTGACTAAATGGGTCGAAGTCAAAGCAATGAAGCATGCCAGAGATCATAAAGTTTTTGACTTTTTGTATGAAGAAATTTTTACTAGATATGGCATGCCAAGAGAACTTGTTACTAATCAAGGTACTCAATTCACTTCCAATCTGATAACGGAGCTCATGAAGGAATATAATATCAGACATTGGAATTCAAGCCCCTATCACCCTCAAGCCAATGGACAAGCAAAAGTTACAAATTGGGAAATAGAAGCAATCTTAACAAAGACAGTTCATTTGCATTTCTGAGATTGGAGCAGCAGATTATCAGAAGCCATCTGGGCGTATAGAACAACATGGAAGACCACCATAGGATTCACTCTATTTGAACTATTATATGGTAAAGCAGCAATGCTCCTAATTGAATTTGAACACAAGACATTAAGAACAATGCTGGAGTTAAATATTGATCTTCCTGCAGCACAGAGAGAACGCTTGCTGCATCTCAATTCTTTGGATGAAATGCGCAAGTCTGCCTTGCAGCACATGAAAATTGTCCAAAACCAAAGGAAACAGTGGCATGACTCCCATATTAAAAGTAAGCAGTTCAAAGCTGGAGATTGGGCATTGTTATATGATTCTAGATTCCAAGAGATACCAGGCAAGCTGTAGACACAATGGCTGGGTCCATATGAAATAAGCCATGTATTTACAAATGGAGCAGTCCAGTTGACCATAATTGACCATGTACACTTCAAGCTATTATTCAATGGACATAGGATAAAGTTGTATCACCAGCCACAGACGAAATAAGGCTTCCTACAGCAATTCACCCAGCCAATTTTAAAGGATCAATAGGTAACAATTCCTGCAGCAGAAGGAGTCAACCTCCTTCCTGCAGCTCTTTGATAAGAATTCCTCCGAAGCATGACCATAATAAAAACTTTATGTTTACATAAAGTTCAAATTCTCCATTCACTTTCTACATTCTTCTTTTTCAACCCATCTCATTCCTTAATCTTCCATCCACCCACCTCCCACGTCATCACTTTTCTATTCTTTCAATAAAGAGATCATGCGCTGACACATGCTGACCGCAGCCACCATCATTCCAACCTCGCCAACCTTTCCTGGCACATGCGATGATCAATTAATAGATATGAGATTTTCAAATTTATTTCCATTTTTAGTGCATAGATTTCATTGGTTATATCGAATACTAGAATAAATGTATCGTTGTCACCTTAATCCAGTTCTGTACCTTCTGCCAAGTCTAACAAGCAAGGACACTTGTCAATATTTTGTAGGGGGTAGGGAAGTGTGCCAATTCCTAAAATGTCATTTCTATTTACTCATTAAGATCCTCAAATCTGTACTTTGACCTTGTCTTAATTAAAATCCAGTTGTCGCATCACACAAGTGTCAAGTGTCATCTATTCCAAATAAACCCCTAATTGTCAGACTAGATGTGACCCAGTATTAAAACCATGACATAACTCTCGCATGAATATCTATGATTTATTCTGTTAAAGTATATTATTATTGTTCATACCAAGAATACCAGAAGAATGTGAAAAAGGGTTTGTGGTTTTACAAGAAGTAGTCTGAAATTCAAAAGAGAACAAGGTAATTGTCGAGAACATAGCAGAGGTTGAATTTGGTAAGCACAAATGGGAGGCCAATTGCAGTGGCATGAACTAGTGGTTCATATTATTTTACTATCTGATGTTGAGGCAGTAAGAAGATTTAATGCATGCGGATGGCTAGGATATTTCTTAAAATTGACATAGTTTGATGAGGAAGCAGCAATAGAATTTGCGAACACATTTGATGAAGGCCAAGCAACGGTATGGGGGTTGACAGTCATTGCAACAGAGGAGCAAATAGTAGAAGTAATCAGTTCACAAGTAGTAGGGGAGCACTACCCCAATGTGCATGATGTCAGGTCAGCTAGGGCCCAATTCACCCTACCAGGTGACCCTCCACTGGAGATCACTAAACAGGGGTACAAAAGAATGTCCATTCCTCCACCATATCATGAGTTGGCCACACACATTATCAAGTATTTCACCTGTGAAGGATGAATCTCTAATTTACATGTGTATCATTTTAAGCTGCTTAGTTATGTACAACATAATATCCTAATGAATGCCCCCAATTTCTTGTTTAATATGTTGTGCATTAGTGCCGAAGAAACCCATAAGGGAAAAGACAATTTTTTTACTCACCATGCTTTAATTAAACTGCTCATAGAAAGATCTCTTAGGGAAATCTCCCCTATGGCATGGGCAAATTTTTTCCATCATAAAACCCTGCAGCCTCAAATTTCCCCTAATGTGCAAATTAGCCAAGATAATGCAGCTCCCCCTGACCCAGTTGCCGAGCAAAGTGCCCAAGGGGCAAAAATTGAAAACTTAAAAGAAAATGTGCCTTTACCCACTCACATGAGCAATATACCTACGACAGCCCGAACAAAAGGAAAATGGAAGTTAGTAGGAGAAACCTCAGTTCCTGCCGCTGAGCCACGAAACCCTCAAGTCTCGAGAGGGAAGAAAATGAAGTCAGTTCCTGTAGCCACTACTCCTGAAGCAGAGAAAACAAAAAGGGTTAGTAAGAAAAAGGCTATAGAAGTTGAGGAAATCCCTGCAAGAAGGAGCTCTAGGATGAGAGGGTAGATTCTTAAAGTGCCCACTGAAAGCCAGTCCTCTTCCCCCAAACAATTTGAGGAGGAAACTCCTATTCATATTGTTCCAAATGATTCTCCCAGCCAGTCTGAGATTCCAGACATTCCTCAAAATCTGGATGAGGAGTGTGAAGCTGAGCTAAATGTATGTCAAAATGACCCAGAGATTAGTCATCAAGATGTTCCAACCCATGAAAAAGAAACCCCTATAACTCACCAGCTAGCTTGCACAAGAAATGCCCTAGTTTCCTATAAGCAAACTTGGTTAATAAATTTCTTAGAGCAGTTATGGAG